>REGO01000067.1:1001739-1035512 GCA_010120015.1 Rhombomys opimus
TTAAAAAATGGGGTACAGAGCTAAACAAAGAATTCTCTGTAGAGGAATATAGAATGGCAAAGAAACACTTAAAGAAATGCTCAACATCCTTAGACATCAGGGAAATGCAAATCAAAACAACCTTGAGATTTCCCCTTACACCCATAACAATGGCTAAGATAAAAAACTCAAGTGACAATAAATGCTGGGGAGGATGTGAAGAAAGAGAAACCCTCCTCCATTGCTGGTGGGAATGTAAACATGTACAATTACTTTGGAAATCAATCTGGTGCTTTCTCAGACAATTAGGCATAGTGCTTCCTCAAGAACTAGCGATACCACTCCTAGGCATATATCCAAAATATCCTCAATTATACAAAAAGGACATTTGTTCAACCATGTTCTTAGCAGCTTTATTTATAATTGCCAGAACCTGCAAACAACCCAGATGTCCATCATCATAAGAACGGATACAGAAATTGTGGTACATTTACACAATGGAATACCACTCGGCAATTAAAAACAAGCTAATCATGAAATTTTCAGGCAAACCATGGGATCTAGAAAAGATCATCCTGAGTGAGGTATCCCAGAAATATAAAGACACACATGGTATATACTCACTTATAAGTGGATACTAGACCTATAATAAGGGAGATACATACTAAAATCTGTACACCTAATGAAGCTAAGCAAGGAGGTCTCTGGCTAAGATGAGGTAGAACAACAGAACCAAAATATCTGGGCACAGGGGTCTTTTCTGAGACTGATGCTCCAACCAAGACCATGCATGAAGATAACCTAGAACCCCTGCTCAGATGTAGCCCATGGCAGCTCAGTATCCAAAAGGCTTCTCTAGTATTTGGTACAGGGACTATCTCTTATGTGAACTCCGTTGCTGGCTCTTTGACCACCCCTCTCCTGAGGGGGGAAACAGCCTTGCCAGGTCACAGAGGAGGAAAATGTAGCCAGTCCTGAAGAGACCTGATAAGTTAAGGTCAGATGGAAGGGGAGGAGGACCTCCTCTATCAGTGGACTTGGAGAAGGGAATGGGTGGAGATGAGGGAGGGAGGTTGGGGTTGCAGGGGAATGAGTGAGGGGGCTACAGCTTGGATACAAATTGAATAAGCTGTAATTAATATTTTAAAAAACATTAAATTCCATACCTCTATAGTTTGCTCATTTTTTCCTGAAGTTGAAATCTGCCTCCTCTTCACTCAGTAACAAGCAGTAGAAACTTACAAAACATTGCCCAAAGAAACTATTGAAAAAGTTTCATGTTTTTATGTTCACAAACTAAGCCTTTAAAAACTAAGCCATTCCTCATAATTCAAGATATACACAGTTAAAAATAATGTTTGCAGAATTGTCAGAGGAAATTTTATAACAATTTTTGAAAAAAAATCCCCTTTCCTTCCCAAAAGACACGTGACAGTGAAAATGTGAACCCCAGGAATCTGTCCATGCTCATTCTAAGGAACTAAGTCTCTCCCTTTTCTATTGTGTTTATTCCCCACATTTTCCATTTGAAGCTAAGCTCAGTGTGTTCTGGTTACACTATTTCCGTGGGCTGGAAATTTTTTCTTCCTGCAGCTTTTAGCATTCCAAGCCTCCCAGCTTCCTTCTGCATGGCTACTTTAGAAGTTCTCCATCTGCTCTTACACTTTTAAAAACTATTGTTATTCAGCATTGAATTTTAGGATGAACAAACAAGATTTAAAGAAAATTTGGGGTTATCCAGTATACAACAGATACCATGAAAATACCACGATATCTGTAACATCTGTAATATCAAGAAACACACCATTCACTTAGTGTCTCTTCAGCTCATTTTTAATATTCTGAATTCTTAAAAATTGTTCCATATATATCTATATCTGTATCTATCTATCTTATCTATCTATCATATATATATATATATGTATATATATGTATATAAAGAAACCAAGGACTTAAAGTTCTAAAAAATATGTAAAATAGATTTTTCTTATGTGTGGACCTTGAATTCAACATATACCAGCTCAACAGTGAAATATTGAGCTTTTCACCATTTTTCCCTCAGCTTAATTGCAAGTTCAAGGCTTGGAGTGTTAGCAACATTCATTAATGATTACAAATCTTGTAGAATTGATACAGCCCTCTGTGGAAACCAGATAAAATTTGACATATTTAGAGCCCCCCTCCAATACAGAGACTTACTGATCTCCGTTTACTTAAAAAGCTTCCCTACCTACTCAAAAGTTATTTTTTTAATACTCTGTTTTGTACCAGATCTGGCATCCTGTATCATTTGATGTGCCAGCTACTAATTAGCAGAATATTAAAATTTGAGTTTTCAGTGATTAAAAGACCTAACACTTCCTTCAAGTAATATTTGAGGTTTCAATTTTGCCTTTGATTTAAAATACAGCTTGTAGCCAGAGATCCTGGGAATCAGATTTTCCTCTTGACCTTGAAAGACTTTTAATTTGTTATAAGGTTGAATTTCATTACAAGGTTTATGGCCTCCTAGGACCTTCAAAACCTGTAATTCCTAAGTTTAGAAAAACTGTGGGTTATGGAAAAATATATTATTCAGTAATTCGCTGCCTAACAGAGCTAGTACAGTGCTCAGGAGCATGAGCTGTCTGGTGAATCTCCTGGCAGCCTTCTTTTTTTTTTTTGAATTATACTCACCACATCAGAATGATTATTGACTGAATTATGCTCTCTTGTTAAAGGCCAATCTTCATTGTTGTCCTGTGGGAAGGAAGACTTAATATTAAGTAAATTACATTTGTCCTATTAAGCCTAGAAACTCAGTGCCTCTCCAGTTTCTCAGCTTCTATTGTGCACAGGTGAGCTTCTTGATGGATCTCACCTCCTTCTCCAGTCGCCACTGCAATGCCATTCAATTGTCCCTCATTTTAGGAGTCTTCAGTTCAGCTCTGTTGGGTCACAGAGGTCAACAGTCAGCAACACATTCCTGTTGCTTCTGTTGCTCTGTGTTTAAGTTTCTAACTCATGTCTCGAAAAATGGCGTTTGTGGGGATTTGCCTACTTTCAAAATAGTTTTTATATGTCATAAATGCTTGTAAGTTGCTCAACATATATTGACATTCAGGCATCAGTATCATTGTCCACTCAATTTTAGAAATGAAGACACGAGGCTCAGAGAGCCAAAGGACTGCAGTCCTACAAGTCAAATGAATATGGCTTATTTCACTAGTTTCAATTTCTTCCTGAGAGGCAATTTGGGAGCACAAAGGCTGCTGCTGGTGTGACAAGATGTGGCTCACTTGACTGTGGTCATTAGTGGTACAGATTCGGTGAAGTGGCTTGTACTCTTCGTACCTTTGTGCCGCTGCCTGTTACAATGAATTGGGAAGTTAAAATCGTTTGAAATGGATAAAGCACTGGAAACCATTCGCACCAGCTGTCTTAATACAAGAAACAGCTTTAACTACTAGGAGGATGAATTCTCCTCTCAACCCCAGTAGAGCCTTGTTGGTCTCATACGTGTGACCCTGGGAGAAGATGGTTATCTGTGGCATTCAGTCTAGGCTAATGACTATCCACATCTCTTTCCCACTTGAAATAGAGAAGATTTTGCTGAAAAAAAAAATTTAAAAATTTTCATACTCTTTTAACATACATAGTTTATAATAATGATAAACAACCCATCAAAAGTGTGAAAAAATTAACAAGGTTAATTATGTCATGAAATCTGCCCCTCTAAAATGTTTCTAAGCAATTAACCTGAAAAACGGCGATTTGCACATTCTTAAAAACAACAGGCAGACTCGAGCAGCCAAGGAGGTTGAGAGAGTCATATTTGTTTTTGATGATGATTCTTGTTTATGATGTAAAGAAACTTAGCATTGGCTGGATATGAATTTAAAAGATGGTTGTTTATTCTAAAGTAGGGTTTCCTTTCTCTTTTAGTGGTTTATTAGGATGACTTTGCTAGTTAGTAAAATCCAGCATTAGAAGCCGTTGACCCAAGTTATAATCAAGATAAACGTAAGTAGCAGGAGGAAGGGAGAAGCTGTAGCACATTCACTGAACATGGCAGAATGAACGACTGTTCTAGGATATTGCGGGTCAAGCACTTCATGTGTGAAATATGGGAAACTGACAAGTGTTGGTTTTTTTTTGTTTTTGTTTTTTCCTCCCAGGCCCAATATCTCTACTTATAGAATAAAACAAATAGTAAAAAGTAAAAGTAATGAATCATTATTCATCAGAATAATAATGAAAAAGCTAACCATGCTGTGGTTTATATAAAAAATTTGACTGATTACCTGACATTTACTTAGGTAACAGTTTTGGAAAATTGAGATATTTTCAAAAATGTATTTACCCTTTTCAGAAGCATTTGAATATTAGTATTACTTAATGTTAATAAGTTATATTAATTGTTATATTAATTGTATTTGAACCTTTTAAATTAAGAGTACCTCAATATAAAGTTTGAAAATTTACAATGTTCTTCAAGGTTGCTGAAAAAGGGGAAGAGACTGCTTTCTTGCTGGCCATCTTCTCTCCACATGATTTCCTTTAAACTGGGGGATTATTTTCAAATAATCAGCTACTTCTGCAGCTATTTATCTTGTCAAAATAGCTTTCATTTATTTTTTATTTTATTTTATTTTTTTGTCGGAAAGTAGTGTTTATTTTCATGGGAAAGTCATTTATTTTTTTTTAATTGCCTAGAATTTTTTTTTACCTTTTTAAATTTTATTTCAGAATTTTTATTTTATTTTTTAAATATTAGTTACAGTTTATTGACTTTGTAGCCCAGCTGTAGCCTGTTCCCTCATTCTCTCCCAGTCCCACCCTCCCTTCTTCATCTCCTCCCAAGTCCCTCTCCAAGTCCACTGAGAGGGGAGTCCTCCTCCCCTTCCATCTGACTCTAGCTTATCAAGGTTTCTTCAGGACTGGCTGCAATGTCCTCCTCTGTGGCCTAGCAGGGCTTCTCCTCCCTTGGAGGAGGGGAGAGGTCAAAGAGTCAGCCATTGAGTTCATGTCAGAAATAGTCCCTGTTCCCCTTACAAAGGTACCCACTTGGATACTGAGCTTTCATGGGCTACATCCGAGCAGGGGTTCTAGGCTATATCCATACATTGTCCTGGGTTGGAGAAGCAGTCAGAATTTCTTTTGAGATTATAACTCAGACAGGTCCACATCCCTCATTTTATTTCAAAATCCTTCACAAGGTAAACTCGTTACATTCTGTTCTAATGCTTACTAACTGTGGTACTACCAGACAATGCCATTCTAAACTTTATTTTCTCATATAGAACAAACCCATTCTCTTTCATTCATTGTAGTCTTCAAGAATATGCCTATATTTTCAAGTAAATCATCAATCAAAGATAGACTGGCCCATCCTGAAACAACTCAGGCCAGTCTGTCTCTTGTTTCTCATCTCTAGTATGTTAGATTTTATTGTATTATTAATATTTAAAAAAAACATGGATTCCCTGCACTCTGCCAAAGGTTTGGTTATGAGTCTTAGAGTGCAGGGAATCATATGAAAGAAGGGGGAGTTAGTATGGCATGGAAAGGATAGGAGCTCCACAAGGACCAAATATATATGGGCACAGGGGTCCTTTCTGAGACTGACATTCTACCAAGGACCATCCATATATGGATATAACCTAGAACCTCTGCTCAGATGAAGGGTGAAGCCCGTGGTAGCTCAGTATCCAATTGGTTTTTTCCCTAGTAAGAGGAACCGAAACTATTTCTGACATGAAATCAATGGCAGGCTCTTTGACCTCCCCACCCCCCAAGGAAGGAGCAGTCCTGCTAGGCCACAGAGGAGGACTTTGCAGCCAGTCCTGAAGATACCTGATAAAATAGGGTCAGATGGAAGGGAAGGAGGACCTCCCCTATCAGTGAACTTGGAAATGGGCAGGGAGGAGATGAGGGAAGGAGGGTTGGATTGGGAGGGAATGAGGGAGCGGGATACAGCCAAGATACAGATTTAATAAAATGTAACTAATAATGAAAATAATAAAAAAATAAAACATGATTTAAAAAAAACATAGATTGAAGCTATGGTATTACACCTAATGGATAGGTACTTTATTGTTGAGTTATATAATAGAACCATTTCCCTCAAATATTTACTCATTTACCAAGTTGAACACTGGGCTATGGAAACAGTGCAGATGGATATTTGAGTCTGCCAGTTTATTACAAACAATTACAAACAAAATGTTTGCTAGCCTTTGTGGGAGGAAAGCTCACAATGAACCTGGGATTACTTCTGTCTCTTGTTCACTATCAAATAAGTAAATCCAGTTTGTATAGTGTTTGTGTGTATGTGTGTGTGTGTGTGTGTGTATGTGTGTGTCTGTGTGTCTGTGTGTGTGTGCTCACTTTCAAAATATTCAAATTCAGGTAGATTATAGGTTACTCTGGCCCAGCAGAGTTGCTCAGCACATATTGGAAATGAATACATCTTCTCCTGTTTCTAGTTGTTTGATTGGTCTTGCTGCCATAAGAGTTGTCTCAGGGTTGGTCATTAGCAAGCAAACTACTTTACACAAGAAATATTGATTCTATTTTGATATTATTTGTAGGCATCTTTACTCATTCCTTCTGCATTGAGTGATATTATTTTTATTATTCCACTATGTGGAACTTTCTCAATCATCATTTTGAGAGATTTCGTTCATGTTTCTATATTCAAAGCTGTGTAACCAAGTCTGCTTCTTTTTTCTTCATTTTTTGGCCTCCTCAGAGGAAAACTACTCTTTCAGTATGTTACAAGGACAGACACTAACAAAATAACAGAAAATGTCTGAAGATCAAAGTGTTATTCTCTGTGGTCTTCCTTGCTAGAGAATTGAGGACTTACCTTGGTTGAATTGAGAATTATCTTTGAAATTACAGAGCTATTGAAAAATTTGGTGCTATTATGATTACCAAATTTCTGATTGTAGCATACCAACTTCCCAGGATAATGTGACGATGGAATTCTGTCATTAGTCAGCTGGGTATATTTTGAGGCAAGATCTGTAATTTCATGACATCCACTCTTAAGAATACAGGTTTTACAGTCTTTGCTATTTTATTTTGTTTTTGCTGTCATCTGTTTGTTTCCTAAATCTATTTATTTCTATTTTTTTCATCCCCCCTTTTTTTCTTCCAGTCTCCAGTTTCATTCATTAGTGGCCAGAAGTTCTTTGTTGAGGGTTAGCCCCTAGAAAAGGTTTTCCTTCCTCTGTTAGCATGTGTCTTGATACTGCCCTTGTTCCCATCTTGTTAATGTGACCATTTCTAGGAGATAATCCTTCATTACAGATTTCCTGGTAATCCTGTCAAGCTTATAAAAGCTGTTTTCTAACCCTCAAACAAAGAAATTATTTTTAGTTTTTATTAATTTTATTTTTTTTTTGAGCAATACATTATTTACCTATTGCTGCAATGAAATTCCTGAAAGGAAAAAAAAAAAGGAAGAATTTATTTTTGTTCACAGTTTGAGGATGTGATCACAGCAGACACAGCAGGGTGTCCTGAGGAGGACTGAAGAATAGTCTCATCTTGCTTCTGCAGAAAACAAGAAGAGAATAAACCACTCTTCTAGTCTGTTTGCTCTGGGGCCATGTGCTGTTCAATAGTGTCAGCCTCAGGATCTTCTAAAACACCCGAGTTAAATGCAGTCTACCATGTCTGCAAGACATGACCAGAAGTTGACCTTCATGTGCTTCGAGATCCTGACAAGTTAACAATCAACATTAATATATCCTAATATATATCTCAATAATTTCACTATGTTATCTGTTGCTTGAAACCGTGAAGTAACTCATCCATCCTTACACTTTATTAAACATCAAAAATTCTCCCTATATATACATTCAAAATACTGACTTATGTTAATAACCAGAACATATGTCCTAAAAAAATGCATGTATGAAGCAAATATCTATACTTTGTCCTATATATCAATCAAGATATTCAACTAAATGCATTATTTAAAAAAATAGTAGAATGTTATTTAAAATGATTTTTCACTTTGTTTTATTTTTCCTTTCTTTAGGCTGGTGAGATGGCTCACTGTGTAAAAATACTTGCTGTCAAGCCTGGCAATCAGGGTTTGATTCCTAGAAAAAGCATGGTGGAAGGAACGAACCATCTCCTGCCTCCCACAGGTTGTTCTCTGTCCTGCTCATGTGCACCATAGCAAACACACACACACACACACACACACACACACACACACACCTCTGAATTTAAATTTGAACTTACATATCACAATGACTGGCATAGTAATACACACACACACACACACATATGTAAACACATATCTATGTATATGTCATTGTCTTAGCTGTTTCAAGTGGCCCCTGGTGTTCCTGTCTTCTTTACTATGTGATCTCCAAAGATGTCAAAATGTGCTTGGTGGACAATGGGTACCCAAGGGGCATGAAACAAAATCAGTGACATTTGAGAATATACCTCTCAATGTTACCCTTAACAGTAACCTCTGCTCATCCTTCTCAGAAGAAGTTCTTCGAGAGGTGAAGTCATCATGAACCTGGCCACTACACACAAACCAAGATGAGCAGACTTCTGGCAGGAATCATCAGAGATCTAGGGCACAGTCTTTATCTGGTGGTTGAGTGGCTGTGAATGTAAATGAGGCAGAGCCGAAAGCTTCATCTTGACTCAAGATCCTGTTGTCAACACTGAGCCTCTTCCAGGATTGTAACCAGATGAAAGCTGAGTGGCTGAGTAAGCTCCCGACTGCGCTTTATCTCAGGGTTCCCCTCACTACTTACATGCCGCAAAAGCCACACGAGAGTCAGGATTACGAAGATAAGCCACTCACATATCTGTGATGACAATGTGTTCTGTTATCCCTCATGATTTCAGAAGCATCAAAGAACTCACATTGAAGACAAACACCATGAATATAAGCAGTATTGGAACACCTTTAGGGGATGCAGTTATGTTTAAATATATGGAAGAACTCACAGTGGGAAAAAAACCTACAGATGAAAGAGAGGTTTGAAAATCTTCTATTCTTTGAGCAGTATTCAAAGACATGAACAAACTCACAAAGAAACACTATGTATCTAAAAAATGGAGGGAAGCCTCCTGTGTTTCGCGTTCCTTCAGAAGGTATTAAAAATGCACAGTACACAGAAAGTTGAGATATGTCTACAATTTAAGGAAAGCTTCAATTTTATTTTCCATCGCTGGTGAGTTAAGTTAGATAATTCAGCCTTCAGAGATTCCAACTTCCTTCTTTTTAATTTTTATTTTCTTTTTATTAATTACAGTTTATTCACTTTGTATCCCAGTTGTAGGCCTCTCCCTCATCTCCTCCCAGTTCCTCTCTCTGTCTTCTTCTCCTATGCCCCTTCCCCAGTCTAATGATAGGGGAGGTCCTCCTCTTATTCCATCTGACCCTAGTCTCTGCGGTCTCATCAGGACTGGCTTCATTGTCTTCCTCTGTGGACTGGTAAAGCTGCTCCCCTCTCAGGTGGAGATGATCGAAGAGTCAGCCCATGAGTTCACATCAGAGACAGTCCCTGTTTCTATTATTGGGGAGCCCTCTTGGGCACTGAACTGCTGTGGGCTACATCTGTGCAGGAGTTCTAGGTTATCTCGATGCGTGGTCCGTGTTTGGAGTATCAGTCTCACAACGACCCCTGTGCCCAGAATTTTTTGGTTCTGTTGCTCACCTTGTAGAACTCCTGTCCCCTCCAGGTCTTTCTCCCTGCCCCCTTCTTTCATAAGATTCCCTGCACTCTGCCCAAAGTATGGTTCTATGTTTTGATACCCTGCTGGGTAGAGTCTTTCAGAGGCCCTCTGTGGAAGGGTCCTGTCCTGTTCCCTGTTTTCTCCTTAACCAATATGAGTCCCGTTTGCCTTTCTGAATGAAGATTATCTTACCCAGGTGTACAGATTTTAGTATGTTTATCCTATATTATATGTCTAGTATCCACTTATAAGTGAGTATATACCATGTGTGTCTTTCTACTTCTGGGATACCTCACTCAGGATGATCTTTTCTAGATCCCACCATTTGCCTGCAAATTTCATGATTTCCTTGTTTTTAATTGCTGAGTAGTATTCTGTTGTGTAAATGTACCACAATTTCTGTATGCATTCTTCAACTGAGAGACATCTGGGTTGTATCCAGCTTCTGGCTATTACAAATAAAACTGCTATGAACATGATTGAACAAATATCTTTGTATACTTGAGCATCTTTTAGAGAGATGCCTATGAGTGGTATAGCTAGATTTTGAGGTAGCACTATTCCTAATTGTCTGAGAAAGCGCCAGATTGTTTTCCAGAGTGGTTGTACAAGTTTACATTCCCACCAGCAATGGAGTATGGTTCCTGTTTTTCCACATCCTCTCCGTCATGTGTTGTCACTTGAGTTTTTGATATTAGCCATTTTTATGGGTGTAAGGTGAAATCTCAGAGTCATTTTGATTTGCATTTCCCTGATGACTACGGATGTTGAGCATTTCTTTATGTGTTTCTCTGCCATTCGATGTTCCTCTACAGAGAATTCTCTGTTTAGCTCTGTACCCCATTTTTTACTTGGATTACTTGATTTGTTGCTTTTTAACTTCTTGAGATCCTTATATATTCTGAATATTAGCCCTTTGTTGGTGAGGATCCTTTTCCAATCTGTAGGCTGTTGTTTTGTTCTGACAACAAGGTCCTTTGCTTTGCAGATGTTTTTCAGTTTCATGAGGTCCCATTTATTGATTGTCGCTCTTACAACCTGTGCTGTTGGTGTTCTGTTCAGGAAGTTGTCTCCTGTGCCAATGAGTTTAAGGCTCTTCCCTACTTTTTCTTCTAACAGGTTTAGTGTGTCTCTTTAAGTTTAGTGTGCTCTTTAACCCCTCCAACCCCGTGAGTGGGGAGCAGCCTTGCCAGGCCACAGAGGAGGACAATGCAGCCAGTCCTGATGAGACCTGATAAGCTAGGATCAGATGGAAGGGGAGGAGGACCTTCCCTGTCAGTGGACTTGGAGAGGGGCATGGGAGGAGGTGAAGGAGGGAGGGTGGGATTGGGAGGGAATGATAGAGGGGTCTACAGCTAGAATAGAAAGTGAATAAACTGTAATTAATAGAAAAATTTAATTAAAAATAAGAATGTACACTAGACTAAAATCATATAAATGATTAAAAATTGGACAAATGTCTCAACTGCAGAAAATGCTTTCAAAAGTCTATGTAAATTCTTTATAGGGTATAATCTTATGAGTATAGAAATAAATAAATTTAATGCAAATATTTTTTAATGTTTCCCAAAATACTGAATCTGTGGGGAATGTTCTAAACTCATAACTACATTGTGTTTATTGGTGGCTCACTACTAAATTACATATCTGAAGTGTGCTTATCAGCTCCTCGTGTCATTGTATTGACAAAATACCTGGAAAGGGCCACTTAAGAACTTTATTTTGGGTTTCAGTTCCATGGGACACAGTCAGTCACAATAGAGAAAGTATGGTGGTAAGGGCAGCAGGAGGCTATTTACATTACAATCTCAATCAGAAATCAGAGACCATTGGGTGCTTTTGCCCGTGAGCATCCTTGTTTTTATGTGCTCTAGTACCTTGGGCTATGGAATGGCAGCACCCAAAATCAGGCTGGAGCCTCCTAGCTCAGGTAACCAGACATCAGTTTTCTGTGGAAGACATACCAGAGGTTAAAACGAGGTAGATAAACCTGGCAAGATTTTCCAGAAGCAAGAAACGCAGGTGTTTCTAGATCCTGTTAAGTTGGTAGTCAGTATTAACAATCATGTTTGCATTTATAATTTCAAATGCTGAGAAAGAATTGAAAAAAGCGTATTCTGTAAAATTTGCGGAAGCAATAATGCATGTATCTGTTCTAAGTCACGTTAGAGTTAGTGATGTAGGCTTGTGTCCTCTTCCCCTCTCAGTGCATCAGTACAGGGCATGGGCAGGTTCTGTGTGTGCTGCTACAGTCACCATGAGTTCATAAGTACATTGGTCCTGCCGGACAAACTTGTCTTAAGGTCAGGCCACATGCCTAGAAGCAGAAGCCCAACATTACATGAACTCAGTGGCCTTCTGCAGGGTTCTTATTCTCATAATGCTTTGTCAGGATTTATTATTTTTTTCTTTTAGCTTACATGTCCTTTGTATATATATCATGGTTTCCAGCTTTATGTTTTTATGGTATTTTATATATATGTGTGTATGTGCATGCATCTATATGTTTTTCTTGAGCTTTTTGCTAGGCTTTTTTGCTTGTTTATTTGTTTTGAACTATTCTGGCTTGTTTTTATTTTATCTAACTTTATTTTATTGTTGTTGTTTAGATACCTGTTTGTATTCTAATGAATGAGAAAAATGAAAGGGAGTGGGTATGGGTAGGTGGGGAAATGGGGAGAATCTTGGAAATCTATAATCACAATAAAGTCTATTAAAATTGATTTCAAAAGAATAAAATAAAATAAAAACAGGTATTTGAAATTTTAACCTTTTAATTTAAAACATTATGGATCCATAAACTACCTATAATTTATTTGAGGTAAAAAAGGAGGCTTGATTTTCATTTATGTTTTGAATAGCAGTTGTTATGAAGGCATTGAAAGAAATTTTGCTAATTTTGGGGATATTTTTTCTACTGTGAATGGGACTATATCACATTGTGTACTGTGTGTGTGTTTGTGAATGTGTGTTTGTGTGTGTGTGTTTGTGTGTGTACCTTTTGAGAGTTATGTTCTTTGAGAAAGTATTCTCTACATTTTGAAAAGTATCTTTGTTTGTGGTGGCAGTGGCTGTGCTCATATTTTTTCTATTGAAAACACCTCTCAGTTAAACAAATATATATTTTATTTACTGGGAAAATGTGTACAAATATCCTATTATAATTTGTCAATAAGATTGTATTATGTTTCTGCCTTTGACATTAAGAGCCATTGTCATCACAGACTTGCAACAAACATGTAAAAAATTGGCATTTCACACTTAGATGTTTATAACTTTTATTTTGAACATAATTTACCTTTCACTCATTATACCAAAAGGTTTGTCATGTGCTCCTGTAATCATAGAAATACTGTTTTTAATAGGTCCTGGAAAAATGTATTTAGGAAACTGTCCACACACTATAAAAACATGGGATTATTATGTATTCATGGTGGATTGCCATGTACCACTCAATATACATGCACTGAATAATGTCTAAACCAAAGTAAGAACATCTAACTCTTCAAATATTTACCATTCTATGTAGCAAAATTTTGAAAAGAGGTTGGTCCTGCCTTTTAGAATGATACAATTATTACTTTTTTCATTATTTCATTTTTTAGTTATAGCTTAGTGAGATTCAATTGTATACTTATATTTTTTAATTTTAATTTTTTATTCACAATTATTCATTATATATCCTGATTATATATTTATAATTTATTTATTATATATCCCCCGAGTCCCACTCTCCCTCCCTCTTCCCCCCAACCCTTTTCCCTTAGTCCGCTGAAAGAGAGAGTTCTCAATTATTTCCATCTGGCCATAGCTAGTTAAGTCTAATCAGGACTACCTGGATCCTCTTCCTCTGTGGCCTGGCAAGGCTGCATCACCAGAGGCAAGTGATCAAAGAGCTGTCAATTGAGTTCATGATAAAGGCAGGCTCTGCTCCTGTCACTCAGAGATCCACATGGAGACTGAGCTGCCAATTGGCCACACCTGAGTAGGGGGTCTTCTTCCTCTCCAGAGACAGGCATGGTATACAGTCACTTATAAGTGGATATTAGCCATATAATATAGGATAGTCATCTACAGACCTGAAGAAGCTAAACACTAAGGAGGACCTTAGGGAGGATGCTTAAATCCCATTCAGAATGGCAAACAGGATAGACACCAGAAGCAGTGGAAGAAAGGAAATAGGATCGGAGTCTACTGTAAGGGTCCTCTGAAAGGCTCTACCCAACAGGGTATTGAAGCAGAAACTGAGAATCAGGCCTAAATTTTGGGCAGAGTGCAGGGAGTCTTATGGAGGAAGAGAGGGGTAAAATAGAGGGACATGGAGGGGACCGGAGCCCCCACATGGAGACCAACAAAGCTAAAAGATCTGAGCCCAGGGGGTCCTGCAGAGACTGATGCACCAGAGGACACAATTATTATTATCTACATACTCTAAAGACTAAAATTCCATCTTACCAGATCAGAATGGTTAAGGTCAAAAACTGAAGTGACAGCACATGCTGGAGAAGCTGTGGAAAAAGGAGAACCCTCCACCATTGCTGATGGGAATGCAAACTTGCACAACCATTTTGGTACTTTCTCAGGCAATTGAGAATAGTGCTACCTCAACATCCAGCTATACTACACCTGGGCATCTACCTGAAAGATGCACCACCATTCAACAATGACATTTGCTCAACTGTGTTCATAGCAGCTTTATTGTAATAGCCAGAATCTGGAAAGAAACTTAGATGTCCCTTAACCAGAGAATGGGTACAGAAATTGTGGTACATTTACACAAATGGAATACTACTCAGCTATTAAAAACAAGGAAATCATGAAATTTGCAGGCAAATGGATGGAACTAGAAAGGATCATCCTGAGTGAAGTGAAGACACACAGAAAGTCACACAAGGTATCCACTCACTAACCATAAGACAATCCACAGAACTAAAGAAACTAAATAACATAGAGGACCCTCGGGAGGATGCTTAATTCTCATTCAGAAAAGCAGATACATTAGACACCTGAAGCAGTTGAAAAGAGGGAACAGGGTGGGAGACTGCCATAGAGGCCCTCTGAAAGACTCCACCCAGCAAGGGATGGAAGCAGATGCTAAGTCTCATAGCCAAACTTTGGCCAGAGTGCATGGTATGATAGGAAAGACTGGGGGGATAGAAGGACATAGAGAGGACAGGAGCTTCATAAGAAGACCAACAGAGCCAACAAATCTCTTCCCAGTAGGATCTGCAGAGACTGATGTACCAGCCAAGGACCATGCATGAAATGGATCCAGACCCCCTGCTCAGAGGTATCAGATAGGCAGCTCAGTCTCCATATGGGTTCCTTACCAAGGGGAGCAGGGGCTATCTCTGACATAGACTCTGCTGTCTTTTCTTTGATCACTTCCTTGTGGTCGGGTAGCCTTTGTAGGCCACAGAAGCAGAGGAGGCAGGCAGTCCTGATGAGACTTGATAGGATGGGGTCAGATTGTAGGGTAGGAGGATAGGAAGGAAGAAGGAGGTAAGGTGGGCCTGGGAGGAGACAAGGGAGGGGCCTACAACCCTGATGTAAATTGAATAAATCCTAAAAAATAAATTTAAATTAAGAAAGACTACAATGAAATATTATTTTCAAATGTTCTTTATCATTTCCATCATCTTTTTTTTTCTCTCTGAAATATTTTAAATTATGGATTTGCTTTGTATTTTCTAGGTAATTTTGGCAATGTTAATAACAATATTGATCTGCTTTGTTTTCTCTCAGATCATTTATTCTTTGCTGTTTCATGACCATGAACTCACAGAATCAAGAAATTTAACTAATTCCAATTGGACATTCCATAGGCATGTTTTCAGGCCATTAGCTGGCGTTATGTTCGTGGTATGCCAAAGAAAACCTTATGATTTGTTTCTGTGGTGTTTTCTAACTGTCCTTATAGATCAGGTGTTAACTGACAATGCCTGTTTTACTATACAAAAGTCAACTACTTACCTAATAAGAAGATTTCTGATTTGAAGAAAAGCTGTTGAAGAGATACATATCTTTTGATACAAGATTTCTGTTAATGTGCCAATTTTTTTTCAGTATCTCCACATTCAGATAGTGTCTGATAGCTCACCCAAGATGGTGCTGGCTCAATGACTTCCTAGAATGCATCTTAATGTTGTTAACTATGTAAACAGCTCCAGAAATAAGCAAGTCATTTTGTCCTAAGTGTTAAACAATTCTGGTGTGGGTTTGCTTCCTTTAACTGACCAGTCTGTTTCAGTGATATCTGTTCATCAATTGCTCTTTGGTTTTCTACGTTTTTAAATGTGCTATTGTCTTCTTTCTTATTCACTTTGTCCTTGTGGTATTATTTAGAGTAACTATGCTGTGGGTCAGAAGTTAGTTTGAACAGTTAGTAAGAAAACATTCTATTCTAAGGAAAAGAGGAGCAGGTGTAGAAATTAGAATTCTATATCTACGTTTTTCTGACTATATTACTAAAAACAGTCATTTAGATATTGCTATGTTAACTCCAAATAAAGAAAAAAAAATCTTGCTACAGAATCTTAGCAACTAGGGTGTAGGATACATCTGCCAATAATTGGAAATGAACACTAATAAATAAAACACTGTCTTAGCCATTATATAGTGACAAGTAAAAACACCGGAATAATGATAAATGATCACTAGTTATGTTCATAAATTAATCAACTGTATTATTCTTTACAATTGATGGTCAACAGACACTGGACTTCTGACGCTTTTGTAAATTCAATTATAAACTGCTGCCCCCTATGAGGAGACTTTTTATTAGATGTGAAGGCATCTGCCTCAGCTATTATTAAGAGACCACCTCACTGATGATGAAAATAAGATGTGATAGACTTCTTGGTATTTTGTGAAAACCATTGAAGATAATATGCAAACACTGAGCTCTACACATAATAAATCTTTATCATATCTGAAAAGGACTGATGGTCTTCCCCTGCTTTCCTCTATTTGCTGACCGTCAGCACTGTGTGTGAGGTGGTGTATTATTGAAAACCATCTGACTTGACTCATCATTGTACCATGTGAGGCTCAGTGAGGTACTGTGCTAGTGTGCTAGCAAGTCAACAATATAGTGACAATTTCTATGAAACTGGCAGGTTGAGATATCGTTTTTCTGTGGGAAGAACAAAGCCCATCAGAAGATGGGCAGCAAGGGCTAAAATGCTCCACTGTAAACTGGAAGGGGAAAGACCACCTTTTGTTCTCAGGTGCTGATCCAGAAGATGCACTTTCTGCCACATCCTCTGGAAATTGCCACCTATCAAGGACCAGGATGCACCTGTAGAACTTTCTTATGGTAATTAAATGAATATACCTTAGTGTTTTATGGGTAAAATGGTAAGGGAAGTATTCCTCACAATTTTGCAGTATAACACTTTACATAGTCTGGAAATATATCTTAACACTTCACAAGTAGAGCTTAGATTGAAAACATATTTAAAAAAATGAAACCATTTAATCAAGTCTGCTAATTATCTTGCATTTTCTCTTTTTCCATCCTGAATCTCTCTCACCTCGCCCCCCAATCCCTTATATCCTACTTTTTGCTTTATTTTCTGCCTCCAAACCTCACCCCCTCATATCTGGCTTTCCAGGCAACTTTGGGAGAACAGGAGGGACAAACAAGAGAATTCTCAGCTACTTTAATTCAGACTCCTCTTTTTTCAATGCATTCCTAAATTTAAGTTCAAGCATTAGGTCAAATTGGGGGGAGAGGTAATACCTTGTCTTTCTCTTATCCTCCCTGTGGTATGTTAGACCTATAATTAAATAAGATCAGGGCTTGAACAGTGGGAAGTGTTTTAGAGTTTCTCCAATTACATTTTTTATCTTTATAGAGGGTTTCAGTTGCTGGAATCAGGATCTAGTAATATCCACAGTATTTTTATTCATTCAATGCTTTGTTTATATATTCCAAACAAGTTCCTAGCTTATCTGTTAGGGTACTGGAAATCGATAATAATAACACATTGATTCTGTGTTCAATATCTTTTAGGTGAAGTCAGGATTTAATAGTATGGGAGCTTGGAGTACTGTAAGCCTTACAAAAATGTCAATATGGTGTTTTATATTTGAAAACAGAAGATAGATTCTAGTTCCTGCATTCACAAAAAGATGACCAGAAAGCATTTTCCATCTACAAGAATTTTTATATTTATGAATGTGTGTGTGCATGTATGTGTGTGTGTATAAAAACAATCAATTCAAAATGAGGCTATTAATTTTAAAAAGAGCAAGAAGGGGCATAAAGAAGAGTTTTGAACAGAAATTATTTAATTATACTGTGCTCTAAAAAAAGAGAAAAAATAGAAATACACACACACACACACACACACACACACACACACACCTCCCTACCTTCCTCCAATCTCTCTGTGCCTACCCACACTCAATCTTAAATTTATGGGCTCTTTTTCTTTAGTTATTATGCACACACACAAATTCTTCCTTTCTTCTTTATTGTGATGTGTGTGTGTATGTGTGTGTGTTGTGTATGTGTGTGTGTTCTGTTTGTGTGTGTCTGTGTGTGTGTTTAGGGCAAATGAGTTGGTATTGGATAATGAATCAGGAAATCACTCTTGTAGGAGAATAATTCTCCCTCTCTCAGCAGTTGTTAATTGCATGTTGTTTTTTTTTTCTCTAAAGGAAAGTGTTAATTATTTGCCATAGGCTGGGAGCTGTATTGATCAAACCTGTAGCTCAAGAGTATACTTTTCAGTTCAGGTCTTGGGACATTTTGCTACCAATAGGAAAGGAAGAAATCTCTGCAGGTGTATACCTTTCCTTGGCTGTGAGAGATTCCCCAGTAATTTTTCTGTTGCTATGATTAAAAAAAAATCATCAAGGCAGTTTATCAGAGAACACATTTAACATTTAATTTATAGTTCCAGAGTGTTAGTGTCCATAATGGTGGAGCAAAGACATGACAACAGGCACATCTGAAGACTCATCTTCAGCAAGCAGAGAGCATCCTGGAAATGGCAGTAGTCTTTAGAAAAATCAAGCTTCTTTAGCTCCATACCCCAATCCAGTTATACCACTCCTGCACATTCACCCAAAAGATGCCCCTCCATTCAACAACTATGTTCATAGAAACTTTATTTGTAATAGCCAGAACCTGGAAACAACCCAGATGTCCCTCAACCAGAGAATGGGTACAGAAATTGTGGTACATTTACTCAAATGGAATACTACTCAGCTATTAAAAGAAGGAAATAATGAAATTTGCAGGCAAGTGGATGGAACTAGAAAAGATCATCCTGAGTGAAGTAATCCAGAAACAGAATGACAAGCATGATATACACTCACTTATAAGATGATGTTAGCCTTATAATATAAGATAGCCATGCTAAAATCTACAGATCTAATGAAGACCCCAGGGAAAATGTTTAAATTTCATTCAGAATGACAAACAGGATAGACACCAGAGGTAGTGGAAGAGAGGAAACAGGATGGGAGCCTACAGTAGAGGGTTCTTTGAAAGACTCCACCCAACAGGGGATTGAAGCAGATGCTGAGACTCACAGCCAAACTTTGGGCAGAGCTAAGGGAGTTCTATGGAAGAAGGGGGTCAGAGAGAAGGACATGGAGGGGTCAGGAGCCCCACAAGGTGCCCAGCAAAGCTAAAAAATCTGAGCCCAGAGGGTTCTGCAGAGACTGAGGCCTCAACCAAGGACCATGCATGGAGAAGATCTAGACTCCCTGCTTAGATGATTGGCAGTTAATTCTCCATATGGGTCTCCGAGTAAGGGGAGCAGGGGCTACCTCTGAAATGAATTCAGTTACCTGCGCTTTGATCACCTATCCCCAGTGATGCAGCCTTGCCAGGCCACAGAGAAAGAGGATCCAGGCAGTCCTGATGAGACTTGATAAGCTATAGGCAGAGGGCCAAGGTGGAGAACTCCTGGTTTTGTTTCAGTGTACTAGTGAGGGGAAGAGGATGGGGGGAAGAGGAAGGCAGGGTGGGATTGGGAGAAGTTGAGGGAGGGAGCTTCAGTCGGGATGTATAATGAATAAGTCATAGAAATAAAAATAAAAGCTTTATAAAAGAAAAGTCAAGCTTGCTTCCCGTGACACGCACCCTACAACAAGACCTTATCACCTATTCCATTGCAACAGAACCACAAACGGGGACCAAGTATTTGCACATGTGAGTCTGTGGGGCTCTTCTCATTCAAGCTACCTCAACAAGTGACTGATGTTCTGTATTGGCCGAAATGTTCACAATCTTAGCTGCAGTTCAGTGAAGTTAATCGGACAGGTTTTCTTGCTTGCTGAGTCCTGAAACCTTAAATCATAGTTATATAGGTCTGATATTTTCCTTGTCTTAAGACCGTATTGTGTCATAAGCTTCGTTTAGTCAGTTAAACTATTTTTGTAGAATTCAAACATAATCATATTTTATATTTTCTCAACATTCTCTCATCCTTTTTTATTTTTCTTTAAAAATTAATGTATTTAACTTTACACAAAGGAAAACACAGGTCATAAATGATATGATTTTAATGCTATTGTCAAAATTCAAGTCAAAATGTTTCTGTTTCTAAAGTATCCTGAACTATCTATCCAAATATTTCTGGAATTACAAAATTGTCAAACTATTTTGTTTCCCTGTTGCCACTTTATTTTCATTTTTATATTGTTAGGCATGTAAATATATAAACTTATGAATTTCATCTAATATTCACGACATATCAGGTTCTTAAGGAGATCAAATTCTTAGAAAAATTATGTTGTTATTTCACACATGAACTGTATACAGTGTCTTCGTTATGCCAGGAATTGAGTATTTCATATTAAACATATATATATATATATATATATATATATATATATATATATATATATATATTAGTCAAGGATAGGACTAGCCCCATCTCCAGGCAGAGTTGTATAGAATATGAAGCTTTAAGATAGTGTTTCTGTCTTCAGTCTTAAAAGATCATAGTATTAATAAAATAATCAGGAAAGTTTTCTCCTTTGTTTCTTGTGTTTGGAAGAATCAGAAGGTGGTCTTCAGAATCATATTGTTTTGTTTTTTATTTAATTGTTGGAGAACAAAGCATTTCGATTAGTATAAGTCTAAGTTTTGTTTTTAAATAAAGGAATAGAGATACATATAAATAATGGGATGTAAAACAAGAAACCATGGCAGATTAGAGGGAAAGAGATAAGGAATTAGAGGCATCAGAGAAATGAGATCCACAAAAGGAAAATAATACGGGAGATTGTTTCACAACAATTCATGTTCCAAGTCTTAAATGCAAAAACGATGTCATCTTTATCCTACTTCCTCTCATGATTGCTCTAGAAATATTATAAACAGTAGACATAATGGTGCTCCAGGACCCTGCTCTTCATTAACCTGGATAACCTTATATGTAGAAATAGCTCCTTATTTTTTTCTTCTTCTTCTGTATTAGTAAGCTGAAGTAATTCTAATCTATAAAAGTAGGCCAGGAAGCAATTGACCCAACCAGACTTTTAGATTCCCCTATGCCATGATTTAATTAGAAATTTCCTAATATTATTTTCCATTCCTGAATTCAAAACATTTTATGTGAAATTTCTGAAACTAAATTCATGTGAAATACTGAAACTGTAGATTCCCCCAGAGCTTCCACTAAGTCTCTGATGTACTTCAGCATAACAAGATGACAGTTTTCCAAAATATGACATACATGGCTGTCTCCTGACATACAAGGATCTGTAATGCCACATGTGAAGCGTTTTTTTTCATGTTGACCGAAATTTTAATATTTTTGACCATATAATCTCCATCTCATTCTTGAGATATTAGTGTCAATCTATTAAGAGAGATCCTTTATCTCTCTCTCTGACAGGTAAGGCCAGTTAGAAAAGGAAACAGTGTCATAAGGCCAGTCTCCAAGCTGAGAATAGAGTCCTGTTTAGGGATGCAGTAGAATGTAACAGAGTTCATATAGACACTATCTCACAATGCGAATAGTGCCTCAGTCACTGACGATCAATTATATCCACCAATATACAGGACTTTTCCATTACATGGAACTTCTCTATCTTAGGCATGATACTAAGTTTTGGGACTCAGAAAAATGAGGAAGTACGGTTAAGCAGACAGAAATGTTCTGTCCTAAGAGAAGTTCCCTGGTGATTTAAGCTAAGAATCTCAGTGAAGCTCCCAGAACAGACTCTTAAGCAATGTGTAGAATGTCAAGGAGGACTTTCTCAGAGAGTGTGGACAACAGTAATGAGTTAACCACATATGAAGTATTAATCCCAATAAGTTTTGAAATGCTTTGGTAGCAGAGTACAGTCCAGAAGTCTAATAATTATATAGAGAGGCATCTTACCACTTTGTCTGATGATGTCAGAATCCATATTTTATTGGCAGCTCTGACCGTCCCAGTACAAGTTTTGCTGCAACTGTGAACAATGCCACAACCACCAGCATTTTGCACTGATCAAGCCATAAGAACATGTCACTTGAATCTTTCTACCTGAAACACAACTGAGAGGTGAAACCAGTGAAAATTAACATCTCAAACCAAATAAAAGGTAAACAAGCATTATAGATCTCATGAAAAGAGGTAAAGATAGAAGAGTTTGGCGTCATAGGTCAGTAAACACTTTTTGTAAGACCATTGGGAAACTATGAGAAGACCTATATATTTAACTGTTTTCCTGCTCACAGAAAAACACTAAGCTCTTTTTGAAGATCTTTTGCCAAGAAAAAACTCTGGCATCCATGTCCTAAAGGATGTAAAGACATGCATGGAAGCTGAGCAAAACTAAAATTTCTATTACATTTGTCATGAGTTTGTGACTGTCATCTGAGGAGTGACTACTGGATTAATAAGGTTTATGTTCCTCTTCTATTTTTGTTCTAATGACAGTCTCCACATGTTAATGCTTCATTTAACCCATTTGTTGCATGTGTGCTTTTGATCATTTGCAATCTTATGCTGTATATTGCTACTTTTTACTAATATTTCTTTTGTTTCACAAAACTGTCTGGAAAAACAGAGGAAAGAACATAAACCATTGAGACTCTTAAAAATAAAAGAATGAAGTAGTAAATTTCTTCTGGAAAGCCAGCCATTCTGCTCATATTAATTTCTTATTTCCATGAATTAAATGGAGAAAATTATCAAAGAGATGAACATAACAGCTGGCATATACTAATTATAAACAGAAAAGAAATTATATTGCTTAAATTTTTAATCTTAATAATTATTTTAATGTATTTTTCTTCTTACTGCCTTTTAAAAATAATATATTGCTTGTCTATATGATATGATATTTTATCAAGTACTGGAGAATGGGTATCACCCAAAAACATAGAGAAAAAGAGTGGTAAAAATATGAAGCATAGACAATTGGAAGAATGGAAGATATTTTCATAGTCCATTGGTCTAGTGTGCACAGATGTTGTATTGAATGTTTTTAATCAAATTAGCTTGACCTGCCTTGATTATTAGAGTATGATGAGTCGTTTAAATGCCCAATGCTTCTACTCATTAGAGTTGGCCCCAAATTTTAACATTACTGGAAAAAAAAATTAAGTGAAAAGAGTTTAGTTTCTGATCTTCACCATTTGGCCACATATGTAAAAAGACAGTCTGTGACTCATATTTCTTGCTAGAAAATAACAATGAGATCTGTCATATGTAGATGTCAAACAACAAAGCCCCCAGACTGGCGTTGCTGTGTATGAGAACCCCACCTCTTCCTACTCCTTTTCCTCAGAGTCACATGCTTCCCCCTTAATTGCTGAAGATGCCACGAAAAAGCAGCAGACAGATCTTGAAGGCAAATATCTACTCCATAATGAGAATAAGGAAGAATTTAAAATGGATTTGATGAGAATGTATTATTTGTAGCATAGAGAATAACCTTCAAATACTAATATCAAGGCTACGAAACCCGTAATTACAGAAGTAGCCAGCTCCACCGAGAAGTCTTCCTTTTCTGCATGGAACAGTGTGCCCTCTCGTTGAATAGTCCATGTGGCTTCCCACTACGGTCTCACCAAAAAATAAAGTCTGCTAATGTTTTACAAGTTCTAAAGCATAATTCAAAATGTACTTTAGCAAGTAGTCAGCCCCCTTATGTGTCAAATAGTCTCTTGTGAGATGGTTTGAGAGCTAACAGACTTATAATATTATTCTTGAACAGTAAATTCATCAGGTTTCAAGCACTTGAGTCAGATACAATGCCAACACCAAGACTTTACTAGCTGAAGGTTGTATGACTTAGTCTAAAATATGTGAATAATTCTATAATCCTAAAACACTGAATCTCTGAAACGCACTTCTATTTAATGTGGATGGATACTAACTCCTAATTTCCAAACTCGCTACATCAGTCCGCCAATACTGAGTAGCAATGTGGTAAATCTAAGGACAACAGCAGAAAAGCATCAGCTTGAAGACATGACTTAGCATACCAGGCAAGTACTGGATGCTCAGGGATTCTTTATAAAGTACTGTCCAACATTGTATTTTGATATGGAATAGAATTATAATCATTGGTTAGCATAAACATGACCAGTGCAAAGATTGCCAAGTAAGAGATCCATTTAAATTTTGTGTAATCTATTTTACTACTTAAATGTACCTGTGGATTAACTTTTATCATATTTACGTATAATTTATTAAAGTACACTAATAGTTTACATATATATTTCATGGAGTACTTCTGATAACTTCTGATATAGGAGTTACAAAATATCTGTGTTTGTATACATTACTTTAAATATATTTTATAGCTCTCTCTCTCTCTCTCTCTCTCTCTCTCTCTCTCTCTTTCTCTCTCTGTGTGTATGTGTTTATAACAAGTATGTACCAGTTTTCCAAACTAAACTGCTCTCCCAATCTCTGGTATCAAATGGTTGTTGAACAACTCAGTTCAATTATAACCTTAAATTAGAGAGCGTTAGTGAGGCCCTCACAAATAAAGATCTCAGTCCTAGGAGACTGCTCCTGTTTGAAAAATATGACTACATGTGACACTCCCACTATGTGATGTCAAGTTTGTTAGAGTATTAGAGTGATTCTTAGCACTAAAATGGAAAAGTCTTGCTAGCTATTGGCTCACTATAGAAAATAAAACTCAAAAGAGGCCAGAAAAAGGAAGCATCAGGTATAGCATGGGGCTAGATTTATGGTTCAACACCTGCTGTATGTGAGAATATATGTAAAATATAGGTACGTATATATGTCTGCATCTAAGATATATATATGTGTACTCATTATATTACAATGTAGTTTTACCATGCCATAATATAAAATCAAAAGATGAGCTTTTTGAAATACGATATTTCAAAATATATTGCAACTGTAGATCTAGTTCACCTGTGTGCCAGGTGTAGAAACAAGTCTGGAATTGGCTACCAGTGTATATGAGGAAAACTGTACTATTTTAGGTGCTGAGAGCTCTATATTCAGTTCAAATCATCATGTAGGTGACACTTGTGCATAAAACACAAGAAAATAAAACAGACGATCCAGAAGTGAATTCTTCGGTCAGTAGCTTTTAAGGGTCAGAACATGACTCTTCCTGGGACAATCTATGCAGGGGAGGAAAAGCATACTTTGAAGTCTATGAAGTCTATATACTTAAAAACCAGAAGCTCTTAAAATGAACCACACTCCACTCATATCTAACTACTGAAAACGTTATCAAAGAGGGAACATTAAACTTTTACAGGGAAGCAATGGAACACTCTCTGGACACCCTTATCTAATAGCAGCGCATATTTAAAAGCTCCCTTTGCATAGCAGTATGACTCATCACTTCTTTTTTCCCTGCAAAGAATATATTAGCCTTTACCTTCCTCAAATGCCTTATTATGTACATGACATATTGTAATCAAATATATCATATTTTTTTCTTTTGTTGAACTGTTTCTAACAGTTCATTTCAATAACTTGAACCTTCTGAAAGAAAGGAAACATTGAGGTTGACAGGGTTAATATCCATTTGTAACTTTAAAAAATACTATTACATTGAATGATTTTAGGAATAAAATAAATTAATATTTTAATGTATTAAATAAAATTTTAATTAAATGCAGAATGCCTAATTGAATCTGAACTCCAGGCAAACAAAATTTTGTTAACTGAAATATTGACTCCAAAGAATGAATATTGTCAAATATTTCACATATTAATATTTAAGAAGTAAATTATTAATGGTATCTGAAATTTAAATTTTAGTGAGGGACATGTTTTTACTTTTTAAATTGCCTAGGAAGAATCCTTAAATATAGCAAGTAATACATAGGAATAAAATCGTGGGGAATCAGCTTACTTCAATATTTATAATTTCACTGTAGACAAGGTTGACATTACTTTCTAGATTTTAGATTTCTCCTTCTATCAGAAAATTTTTGTTCAAAAATGGTCATTATTTTTCTTCCTATGAATTTAGTTTGTGTAAAGTATGTCAGAAAAATTCTTAGTTATGGGCTCATAAATTAATTTCACATTCTCGGAGGATGATTGATTTTTCTAAACAGTTGCTATCAAGTCTATCATTGAAGACCCTTGGGCTATAATTATGTGTATAGGTATATTATCCAAAAGCCTGGAGTGTTGAAATGTTTCTCTCTCTAGAATGATGTGATTTAGACATTTTAGACTTTGTGTGTTTATGAAGGGGGCTGAGTGAAGGTTTATATTTTCTTTTATTGTTAATGTCTCTATTGTTTCTGTAGCTCAACATTTTTACAATAATTTTACTTTTGTGTGTTTTTTTAAACATAAGATTGGATTTGTAAAAAGTCTGAAAATTGGGAGACCTGGCACATTCAGGGTGGTATGGTTTTAGACTACTAGCAAAGCTTTGGGCAGAGTGCAGGGAATCTTATGGAAGAAGGAGGAGGGAGAAAGAGGGGAGGGGACCTCAGCTCCACAAGGAGAACAACAGAGCCAAAAATTTGGGCCCTGTGGGGCCTGCAGACACCAATACCCCAACCAACGACCATGCATGGGGTGGACCTAGAACCCCTGCACAGATGTAGCTCATGGTTGCTCAGTCTCCAAGTGTTTTCCCTTATACGGGGAGCAGGGGCTGTCTCTGACATGGACTCAGTGGCCTGATCTTTTATCTCCTTTTCCTTGGCCAGCGTTGTGGGTTCAGCCTTGCCAGGGCACAGAGGAAGACAATGCAGCCAGTCATGATGAGAGCTGGTAAGCTAAGGTCAGATAGAAGGGGAGGAGGTCCTCCCCTAATCAGTGGACTAGGGGAGAGGCATAGGGAGAGAAGAGGGAAGGAGGGGCCTGGGGGGAGATAAGGGAAGGGGCTACAGCTGGTATACAAAGTGAATAAATTGTAATAAATAATAAATTTGTAAAAAGATTCACCCAGGACAAAAATAATTCGAAAATCCATAAAGTGGAAAGATTAATATTACTGAACTCTGTATGAAACCCTAAAATTATGAAGTCAAGCCTTTCTAATTTCATGTCTATATTTGTATATTGACTTTCCCCAAGTGTGCCATTTCTGTGGACCATTATTGATCATTTATAATACTAGAAGCATTCATTAGTAAATAATGGAACAGAAGTATTATCTTCTTTTTTCTGCTATTAATGATAACAATTGTAGAGATTTTATACACAACTTAGCCCACAAATTAAGTTTAATTGTCTGCCTGACTGCCTATCTATCTATCTATCTATCTATCTATCTATCTATCTATCTATCTATCTTATTTTGCCACCTACATATCTATCATCCATCCATCCATTTACTCATTCATTTATTCTGCTTTCATTGTTAGCTTTACACAAAAAGACAGAAGATAAGAAACAAGCATCTCTTTACCTTTGCATGTGTCTGGATTTTCCTCTATATCTCTAAAGGAGAGGTCTGATGATAACCTTGTTCCCATCAAACTAGTGGCATTGTCTGTCTTTACTTCTGCTTACCTCCCCTATGCACATAATTGGTTTAGCAGAAAAACTCTGATGAAGAGGTAGCTTGATCAACTAAAATATAACAATACATGTTGCATAATCTCAGGTATCTGACGCAAATGCCAGTCTGAAGTTTCCAGGTGTCAAGAAACTGCCTGATATCTCTGCAGCCAAACCATGCTGCAGATATTTCTCCAGTGAGCTAGCTATGCCAAAAGGAAAACTCATTATATAAATATCAGAGAAATCAAGACCACCTTTTATCCCTCTTGCTGGGAACAGATGAAAGCTCAAAGCCATTATCTAATTATTAAATAATAGGAAATATAAAACAAAGTATAATTGTATTATTTTACTATAGATAACATTAATCTCTAAATAATAGCAATTACACAGAGACCTAAGTAGCATAATAGAGCACAGCAATTAAAAAAAAAAACACAAAACATTCCTAAAATGAAAGCAAACCTATTCTGTCATACCGTTGAGAACACATACCAAAGAGCTTTAAAAACTTTTGTTAACAACATTATGAATATTAACACCATGAAGAACTTCTTTTAAAGAAGTGATTTATTATTTAATATTTATTTTCTTTCCTGTTATTGCTGCCAGGTAAGTGACTTCCTAGTGGTCAAATAAGGATGTTTTCATATTTTAATGCTACAGCAACAGGTCATCTATTATTAATGCTCTGCATAAACACTGTAGCTACCAGAACCAGCCTCAAACAAGCTTATCTGGGCAGACTCGGACTTTACTTCTTCCCCAAAGGTTTCCAGCTTCTGAATTATAATTAGTTGTCATTGATTCTGACTTAGATTCTACCAACTCTCCACCATATCTCAATAATATTCTTGACACATTTTATATCCTCAGGCAACATAAACAGTTACTAAGAGGGACTCACTAGAACAAAGGAAAAAGGTTGAATGAAAAAAGAAATCATCATTTTAACCTGGAAGTCACTAAGAAATTCTGTAGAATTATTTCTCCTGAAGTAATATTTTCTCCAAACTTGGAACTCAGGTTATGCCACCATTAAAAACAGTTTTAGACACTTGTTTTCAGCCAATAATTGTACATCTGTATAAAAGAATGTATTTTCCTGCTAGTAAAGTCTTTCCACTAAAATTTTTATGCTGCTAAATAATTCTTTTACATGTAATGGTCATTTCTTCTGGAAAATGTCTCAACTGTTATTTAATTTTTATAACAATTCATTGAGCATAAATGGTTCTATAAAAAATTTAGTGATTCTACTCCTCAAAAGTCACACTGCTGCTTCCTAGGTACAGTTAGACTGAAGAAGCTAGTGTTTCTATGGCTGCCCAAATGGCTGTGAGATCCCAGAGGCTACATTCCAAAACCTGGCACACATTTCTGAAATGCTTAAAGTAACTCTGGCCCTATTGCACTGCTTTCACTGTCAGCATAGAGACGATGTTCAGCCTTCTTGTAGTTATTGTTTGTTTTTAATTTATTTTTATTGATTATAGTTTGTACACTTTGTATCCCAGCTGCTCCTCCCTCAGGGTGTGGTAATCTTTACCCATATAGCTGTGTTTTGATACTATTATTTGTATAAGACATGAACACAGAAAATCTAAAAATTAACCATAAAGCTTTTAGAGACTCTACAGTATTACTGGCACAAAACAGTGGATATGCAAGGCCTATTCTTAAAGGACAGTTGTATTTTTTTTTTGGTGGGGGGTGCTGGCTAGTGTACATAGATAAATATGTAGATGGATATATATGGTAAAACATTTTAAATAGTGTTAAACAAAAACCCAACCAAACAAACAAAATGTAGCCAAGTTTCTGAAATAAACAACAGAGAGAAAAATCAGATAAATGATATCAATGTAAAAACTTTCAGCAGACTTAGAAATAGTAAGGAAATGTAAATATTCAGGAGATGTGGCTCAAGCTCCATTATACTTATATGTGTATATGTATTATAGTTCATTCATTCATCTGTTAGTGGAGATTCAGGTTGACTCCATCCTCTGGCAATTATAAAAATACCACAAAACTGATTCATTGAGTTAGAAGCTAGTTAAACACTTTTGAACAAAGTACTTGAATAGAAACAGAAAAACAGTATAATTATGGGCCACAACTAAAGGCCTAAGACATTGATTGCCAGGCTCCTTCTATGTAGCTACCAAATTTCATTATAAATCTTTCTTAGTTTACAGAAGGCTGTAATAATCAGTCCATAAAGCTCTTACACTCTGAAATGTTAGCAACTGCATTAAACAGAATAAATCATACACTGCACAAGACAAAGAAAAGCGTATTGTATAAACAATACATATTATTAATATTATAATAAAATAATATAATCTACTTCTCCGACTTTATTCCCACATTCTATAATTGTCAGTGTTGAGTGACTTGTATATAACGATATTTCTTATCTTGTGACCCTTGTGTGAGGACAGCACTGATCAGGGTAGCCCCTTAACAAAGACGAATCGTAGTCCAGGAATCTAAAACACTGATATTTAAGACACAGAGTTTTTAAGCTGCAGTCTATTTCATTTCACGTGACTATAAAATGTGTTAGTATTTTAAAATTTATTAATATGATTAGCTTTGTGTCTGGTAAATCTGACAAAAAATACACAATGGCTTTTGCCTTATCTTTATATAAATTTATTACAGCATAAATAGAAAGAATTATTGTAATATTTGAAGGTCTTATAAGAAAGTTTCAGCACATCCTTAATAAAATACTCAGTTGGAATAGCAAGAGATTTTAAGAAATATATGAAGGCACTATACAAAGTGCTAGGTAATTATCTGTATATGCTTTACATATGTTATATATATATATATATATATATATATATATATATAGTTACTGAATGAAAATTGACACTTTGTTACTAACTCAATTCAGACTTAATCTCTACACAAGGGGTTTTGCTATGCAGAATCTCATTCAGAAATTGCTTTTCCTTGTGGTCATCATCTGTCCTCAAGATCGCCTCATTGTGACAGTCCTTGACAACCTTGACAAATGTGAGCAGCATTCTTTAGACATTTTTTGTAATGTCACTTAGAGGTAGGTTACAGGCTTCATTTTAAATTTAATTTTATTTATGTATTTATTACAATTTATTCACTTTGTATCCCCTCTGCAGCCCCCTACCTCATCTCCATCCAGTCCCATCCACCCTCCCTCTTTTCCCCCTATGCCCTTTCCCCAGGCCCCTGATAGTGGAGGACCTCCTCCCCTTCTGTCTGACCCTAGGTTATCAGAGCTCAACAAGACTGGCTGCATAATCTTCCTCTGTGGACTGGCAGGGTTGCACCCCCCCCCCGGGGAAGGTGATCAAAGAGCCCTCCACTGAGTTCATGTCAGAGACAGCACCTGTAACCCTTAATAGGAAACCCACTTGGAAACTAAACAACCAATAAGCTACTCTTGAACAGGGGTGAGGTCCTCTCCACACATGGTCCTTGGTTGGAGTACCTGTCTCTGATAATCCAGATATTTTGGCTCTGTGGTAGAGTTCCTGACCCCTCCAGGTCTTTCTATCTCCCTCTTCTTCCATAAGGATTTCAGCACTCTGCCCAGTTTTGGCTATGAGTCTCAGTATCTCCTTTGATACCCTGGTGAGTAGCATCTTTCAGAGGTCCTCTAGGGAAGGCTCCAGTCCTGTTTCTTGTCTTCTCCTACTTCTAATGTCAATCCTGTTTGCCCTCCTGAATGAGGATTAAGCATCTTCTCTAGGGTCCTCCTTGTTGTTTATTTTCTTTAGGATTACAGATTTTTTAGTATGTTTATCCTATATGGTATGTCTAATATCCTCTTATAGGAGAGTATATATTATATGTGTCTTTCTGCTTCTGGGTTACCTCACTGAGGATGATATTTGCTATTTCCCACAGTTTGCCTGCAAATTTCATGATTTCTAATTCTAATGATTTCTAATACATGCTGATTTTTAGAAGAAAGTACAGACAATATTTCATATTCATGTTAGCATATTAAAAATTTTAGGTTTTGTTCACTGTGTCTCTGAGCATCACATTTTATATTTATCTCCTCTGGCACTGATCACAGCTCTTATCTGTGAATCTCAAAATTTACCTGCTTCTTAAATCCTAGGTATTGCTTGGTTAAATTTTTATAATTTTTTTGAAGTCAGATATTTCCTCTAGTTTTGTGTTTTCTTTATTTTATTTTCTTTATTTTATTTTTTAAATATTAGTTACAGTTTATTAACTTTGTATCCCAGCTGTAGCCTGCTCCCTCATTCCCTCCCAGTCCCTCCCTCCCTCATCTCCTCCCATGCCCCTTTCCAAGTCCAATGATAGAGGAGGACCTCCGCCCTTCCATCTGACCCTAGCTTATCAGGTTTCTTCAGGACTGGCTGCAATGTCCACCTCTATGGCTTAGCAAGGCTGTTCTTACCAGGGGGTTGGGGGGAAGAGGTCAAATTGCTAGCCATTGAGTTCATGTCAGAAATAGTCCTTTTTCCCCTTACTAGGGAGCCCAGTTGGATACTGAGCTACCATTGACTATTTTATTTTTATTAATTACACTTTATTCACTTTGTATCTCCCCTACAGCTCCCTCCTTCCTCCCCTCCCAATCCCAGCCTCCCTCCCCCTTTTCCACCCATGCCCCTCCACTAGTCAACTGATAGGGGAGGTCTTTCTCTCCTTCTGTCTGATCCTAGTCTATCAGGTCTCATCAGGAGTGGCTGTATTGTCTTCCTCTGTGGCCTGGTACAGCTGCTCCCCCCTCAGGGGGAGGTGATCAAAGAGCCAGCCACTGAGTTCACGTCAGAGACAGTCCCTGTTCCCATTACTATGGAACCCACATTGACACTGAACTGCCATGGGCTACATCTGTGCAGGGGTTCTAGGTTATCTCCATGCATGGTACTTGGTTGGAGCATCAGTCTCAGAAAAGACCCCTGTGCCCAGAATTTTTGGTCCTGTTGCTCTCCTTGTGGACCTCCTGTCCTCTCAGATCTTACTATTTCCCACGTCTTTCATAAGATTCCCTGCACTCTGCCCAAAGTTTGGCTATGAGTCTCAGTATTTTGATACCATGCTGGGTAGAGTAAACCCTTCTCCACTGCTGGTGGAAAGGTCAACTTGTATAACCACTCTGGAAAGCAATCTGGCGTTACCTCAGACAACTAGGAATAGCACTTCCTCAAAATCCGGCTATACCACTCCTAGGCATATATCCAAAAAATGCTCAAGTATACAAGGACATTTGCTTAACCATGTTTATAGAAGCTTAATTTGTAATATCCAGAAGCTGGAAACAACCCAGATGCCCCTCACTGGAGGAATGGATACAGAAATTGTGGTACATCTACACATGGAATATTTCTCAGCAATGAAAAATAAGGAAGTCATGAAATTTGCAGGTAAATGGTGAGAACTGGAAAAGATCATCCTAAGTGAGGTATCCCAGAAGCAGAGAGACACACAGGGTATATACTCACTCATAAATGGGTATTAGACATATAATATAGAATAAACATACTAAAATCTGTACATCTAAAGAAACTAATCAAGAAGCAGGACTCTGGCTATGATGTTTAGTCCCCATTCAGAAGCCAAAGAGGATGGACATCAGAAAAGGGGAAAACAGGGAACAGGACAGGAGCCTAGTTTTGTGATTTCAATTGTTCATGTATATGTTGAAATAACAACTGAATTATTACCTCTAATGTTATCTTCATTTTCACCAGCAACTGTACATAAATGTTTACGTTGGCACGCAGAACTCTCAAATTTGGACTGCTCAAGGAGAATTACTTGTTATTCTCTTAGAATTTTTCATCCACACGCACTTCTCTTCTTCATTATTTTCCTTCATATACTTCATTATTCTAATCCACTAGAAAAAAAAAAACTATGAGGATATGCCTTAGTCACATGTGGGCTTGATTTAGAATGGATAGCCTAGGGTCCTATATTGGAATACTTAGTCTCTAGTTGTCTTATCTCTTTAAGAAGGATTACATGGCATGGCCTTGTTGAAGGAGGTGTGTTATGGAGGTAAGGTTCTAGATTTCAAAAGAAGTGTGCACTTTGAGTCTTTCCTCTTGGAAAGGAAAGGATGTATCTCAGGTCAGGATGTGAGTGCTCAGATAGTGTTTGAATGACATGCCTTTTTTTTTT
>REGO01000067.1:1035522-1047529 GCA_010120015.1 Rhombomys opimus
CCAATTGAATATTCTTTTTTTAATTTTTATTTTTTAATATTAGTTACAGTTTGTTAACTTTGTATTCCTGCTGTATTCCGCTCCCTTTTCCCTCCCCCAATACCACCCTCCCACCCTCATCTCCTCCCTGCCCCTTTCCAAGTCCACTGATAAGGGAGAACTTCCTCCCCTTACATCTGATACTGGTTTATCAGGTGTCTTCAGGACTTGCTGCAAAGTCCTCCTCTGTGGCCTAGCAGGGCTGCTCCTCCCTGGGGGGAAGGGGAGGAGGACAAAAAGCCTGCCATCGAGTTCATGTCAGAAACAGTTCTTGTTTCCCTTATTAGGGTACCCACTTAGATACTGAGCTACCAAGGGCTACTTCTGAGCAGGGCCTCTAGGTTGTATCCATACATGGTCCTTGTTTGGAGAAACAGTCTCATAAAAGATCCCTGTGCCCAGATATATTTGGTCCTTGTGGAACTCCTGTCCTCTCCAGGTTGTATTACCCCCCCCTTTTTTTTGATTCCCTGCATTCTGCCAGAGGTTTGGTTATGAGTCTTAATATCTGCATTGATATACTGCTAGGTAGAGTCTTTCAGAGGCCCTCTGTGGTAGGGTCCTGTCCTGTTACTTGTTTGCTCCTACATCCATTGTCCATCCCATTTGTCTTTCTAAGTGAGGATTGATCATCATGCCCTGGGTCCTCTTGTTTATCTTCTTTAGGTGTACAGATTTCAGTATATTTATCCTATCTTGTAGGTCTATATAACTGAGTATATACCATGTATATCTCCTTCTGGGATACCTCACTCAGGATGATCATTTCTAGGTCCCACCATTGCCTGCAAATTTCATGATTTCCTCATTTTTAATTGCTGAGTAGTGTTCCATTGTGTAAAGTACCACAATTTCTGTATCCATTCCTCAACTGAGGGACATCTGGGTTATTTCCAGGTTCTGGCTATTACGAATAAAGCTGCTACAAATATGGTTGAGCAAATGTCCTTGTTGTGTTCTTGAGCCTCTTTTGGATATATGCCTAGGAGTGGTATAGCAGGATTTTGAGGAAGCACTATTCCTAATTGTCTGAGAAAGCGCCAGATTGATTTCCAAAGTGGTTGTACAAGTTTGCATTCCCACCAGCAATGGAGGAGGGTTCCCCTTTCTCCACAGCCTCTCCAGCATGTGTTGTCACTTGAGTTTTTAATCTTAGCCATTCTGGTGGTTGTTAGGTGAAATCTCAGGGTTGTTTTGATTTGCATCTTTCTGATGGCTAAGGATGTTGAGTATTTCTTTAAGTGTTTCTCCGCCATTCTGTATTCTTCTACTGAGAATTCTCTGTTTAGCTCTGTACCCCATTTTTTAATCGGATTGCTTGATTTGCTGCTTTTTAACTTCTTTAGTTCTTTATATATTCTGGATATCAGCCCTCTGTCAGATATAGGGTTAGTAAAGATCCTTTCCCAGTTCGTAGGCTGTCGTTTTGTTTTGATGACTATGTCTTTTGCTTTACAGAAGCTTTTTAGCTTCATGAGGTCCCATTTATCAATTGTTGCTCTTAGAGCCTGTGCTGTTGGTGTTCTGTTCAGGAAGTTCTCTCCTATGCCAATGAGTTCCAATGTCTTACACACTTTTTCTTCTAATCAATTTAGTGTACCTTGTTTTATGTTGAGGTCTTTGATCCACTTGGACTTTAGTTTTGTGCAGGGTGATGAATATGGATCTATTTTCATTTTTCTGCATGTAGACATCCATTTGACCCAGCACCATTTGTTGAAGATGCTATCTTTTTTCCACTGAATGGTTTTGGCATCTTTGTCAAAAATCAAATATCCATAGGGATGTGGGTTTAATTTTGGGTCTTTTATTCAGTTCCATTGATCCAATATTCTATTTCTATGCCAATACCATGCCATTTTAATTACTATTGCTCTGTAGTACAGGTTGAGATCAGGCATGGCGATGCCTCCAGACGATCTGTTGTTGTACAGGATCGTTTCGGGAATTCTGGTTTTTTTTCTTTCTCCTTATGAAGCTGATAATTTTTCTCTCAAGATCTATGAAGAATTGGGTCGTATTTTGATGGGAGTTGCATTGAATCTGCAGATTGCTTTTGGCGGAATAGCTATTTCCATTATGTTAATCCTACCGATCCATGAGCACTGGAGATCTTTCCATCTTCTGATATCTTCTTCAATTTCTTTCTTCAGAGACTTGAATTTTTTCTTTATACATGTTTTTCACTTGCTTGATTAGAGTCACTCCAAGGTATTTTTTGTTATTAGTGGCTATTGTGAAGGGTGTTGTTTCCCTAATTTCTTTCTCAGCCCTTTTGTCTTTGGTATACAGGAGAGTTTCTGATTTTTTTTTTTTTTTTTTTAGTTAATTTTGTATCCAGCCACTTTGCTGAAGGTGTTTATCAGCTGAAGAAGCTCTCTGGTTGAATTTTTGGGGTCGCTCATGTATACTATCATATCATCTGCGAATAGTGATACTTTGACCTCTTCTGTTTCAATTTATATTCCCTTGATCTTCCTTAGTTGTCTTATTGCTCTAGCTAGAACTTCAAGTACTATGTTGAAGAGATATGGAGAGAGTGGGCAGCCTTGCCTTGTCCCTGATTTCAGTGGGATTCGTTTGAGTTTCTCTCCATTGAGTTTGATGTTGGATATAGGCTTGCTGTATATTGCCTTTACTATGTTTAGATATGTGCCTTGTATCCCTGATCTCTCCAAGACTTTAAACATGAATGGGTGTTGGACTTTGTCAAATGCTTTTTTGGCATCTAAGGAGATGTTCATGTGCTTTTTCTCCTTCAGTTTGTTTATATGGTGGATTACATTGATGGATTTCTGTATGGCATGATTTCTTGCCTGCCCACTGTAACACTCCCCACAGTGATGGTCCTGGAATCTACCCCTCTGAAATTTTAAGCCTCCCCAAACCCCACAGTTTTTATAAGTTGTCTTGGTCATCATTTTTTAATGAAAGAAATAGAAATGTAATTAAAATGACATTTAATTTAAATCCTGCATTGGATGCATAAACAACCTAACCTCACTTTGTATGGCTTTTGTTAAATTCACATACAATTAGAAAATCTTCCATCATCTCTTGGTGCATTATTTTCATCCCAGATATCAGCCCCTGTCTCTACTAACTATGCTTCCATTTTGGATTCTGAACCATCACAGCCTACAAGCCCCAAATAGTCTCTATCTCCTGCAGAATAAAGATGTGTCGAAATGCTAAGATCTGAACAGTTCAACTCCTCGTCAAAACTGTAAGCTCGTTATCTGGTTGTACTGCATCCTGTTTCTCGTTATTCATATATGCCAGAATTGCTCTTGTCTCAAAATATTGGCCTTGTACAATCACTTTGAAACATTGTGTCTCACTGTTAGTTTCCTCTTCATTCTTATCTTGTTTTTTATAATAAATATAAGGGGAAAAATAACTGTCTCTCACATCTTTTCAATGGCTCACCTTAAGGTGACATGTGTTAAACTTAATTTTTGTATTTCACTCAACCCCCCACACTAATAGATAATTATTTCATGACTTTGTGATTATTCACAGACCTAATTTATACTGAAAGTTTACAAATAGTGTTTGGCATGCAATAATAACATATTTTAATATGCTAATTTAATGAAGAAAAACTTAAATAGCCCAGCAATAATTTAAGTAGATGAAATTAATTTTACTCTCATTTTATGTTCTTTAGTTTTAACTATTAATTCAAGATTAGAATATTAAATATAATAAAACAGCATTCGGTATTTATTTGTATTAATTATTGTTGTGTGTATTCATGATAATCATGTCTGCATGTGTACATCTATACATTCATGTTTCTGTGTTTGTGTGCGTGCTTGTGCTTTTGTATGTTTGTGTGGTATATACCTGCCACAGCACCCACGTGGAGATGAGAGAACAGCTTTCTAGAATAGGTCTTCTTCTTACACCTTGTTAAGGCAGTCTCTCTCTCTTATTTTGGACAGTGTCACATACTCCAGGCTAGCTGTACTGTAAGGCTAAAGGTGATTCTTCTGTGTAAGAATCCAGTCTTCTCTGTATGAATCCAATCTCATCATATTAGCAGTGGGACTGCAGATGTGTGCTACCACATCTGGATTTCTATGTAGGTTGCGAGCACTGCACTCAGGTTTGTGTGACTTCTGTTCTCCCTGAACCATCTCACCGTTGCCTCTGCTCATTGTGTTTCTATTACTTTCATGATGCAAATCCTTTTATTCCCTAATTGTAAAATCACTTCATGCTTTGATAAATAATTAAAATATGAAAGACATATGACCATCCTAAAATAATGAGCACAGGAATAAAGCTGAATGTTGTACACAATATACCACACTTTTAAACATGTAAACTAGTAAGCTGATATGACCCTCAAAATAAAAAAGAAAGTAACTCGGCACTGAGCTTCGCTTGATGAGTAGCCTGGACTCTGAAAAGTCATCTTCATTATTAGAAGAGCAACTGGAAATATCTCAGCAAAGAAGTCTCCAGGGACTCTTCTACCAGAGAGAGCTCGAACAGGCTTGTTGGGCTGAGGATTGGACATGACTAGTTCAAAGTCAGTGAACTGTGGGTGGCATGCCAAGAATAGAGACTTTTTTTTTTGAGAGAAGGTTATAAAAGTTATTCCAAAGAGAGATGTACCTGTCATTGATTTCTTATACTCCGGTACAACAGAAATGAAAGACTACAGTTTCTCTATGGAAGATTAAAGCCAGTTTTCAAGCTGGCACTGTTAACATTTCTAAAATCCCCTGTGAGCAACTGTAATTGTTATTGTATTTCTCCTGTTAATGAGTATTTAGTGGGAAATTTTTAATTCCAACAATCAATGATAGTGTTATTTTACATTTTACCCATTTGAGAATGATAAAAAAAAAATAATTAGAAGCCCCTTTACTTGAATTTAAACTTGTCTTTCCATGTACTTCACTGAATTCTAACAGTAGGATGGTACCATAAAATATTTCAAAAATCAATATATGAAACTTTAAATTCATAAAATTAAAAATCCCCAGAAATTTTATTTGGAATTTATTTGAACACCTTTCTTTTTTAATTTAGAAACTAAATTACTTACCTTTAAAAAAGTCAAATTGTTCTAAGCAGAGCCAAACTCCAAGTATATCAATTTACTATACCTATTAAAATATACAAGACATGTCTCTATATATTTTAAGACTCACTGTAAGAAAAAGTGCTTTGTAAAAGAGAAGAGAGCATATCAATTCTTAGCAATGTTTAAAGGTAACATTCATATGCATTGATTCATAGTGCTTGATTTTAACTACTTCCTATGGCTGGACATGCTGCAGGAGTAAATCCTGGTAGTGCTTTCATCTCTGTTGTCTAGACCTTCAAGAAATAGAGAGAATCATTCTTCATTGTCTACTCAATCATCAAATGATCAGCTCAGATTGAAATTTTGAAATAGATCTCAAAGGAGGAAATAAAATTGTCTTATAGCCATTTGTTACAGCTATATCAGAATACTTGTGAAATGTTTTTTATAAAATTCAGAAGATATAATCTGGGTGGCTTAAACTAATATGCTACCTACGTACAGTACAATACGTATTTGTCATCAGTAAAGGGTGACCTGAAGACTGAGCACGAACACTGTGACAGTAAGGACCCAGAAGCTACAATTCAGTGGCATTTCCGTTTTGTAAGGTAATTGTTTCTTAAATGGGCAGGTGATACAAGGGGTCTTCAGAAAATTCTGACATATATTTCTGTTCTGTGTTACACGAGAAAAATAGTGTTACCAGTCTCAAAATGAACTTTTTGAAAATAAATCTGAGGTAAATTATTTAGACACAAGACTAATTCTTTGACATGTTAGGGGGAAAAAAACCTAAAATATTCCTGCCCTAGTATGTTATCAAAGTCCAACATTTTGAGTAAGTTTAAAATTGATTCTAATGTTTTTTTCGTAAGATTATCTTAGATTTTTGAGACATAAAAACAAATGTTGAATCTATTTAAAACACCCATAGTAAAGCTAAGATACTGCTCAATTATCTTAAATATTTTGAGTTGATGAGGGAATAATTCCATCTTTCTTGTATCCTTGCTGTAAATTACACAGTTTTAATAAATTATGTTTTGGCTAATGAATAATGTTTTTAGAATTTTATATTTGTTGAAATATCTAAAAAAATAATTAATTATGATAGATGAGTGATAGTAAGACAGATAGCAAGAAGATAGATAGATACATACCCATGCATGCATATATACATACACACAGTCATACATACATACTACATAAACACAGATATAAAAAGTACAATATCATGGCTCTCTAAAACCAGAAACACCTAGATGCTTCCTACATTGCTAGTTGCAACAAAATGCTCTAAGTCACCTTTAAACAAAGATGATTCTTGTGAGTCATGAAGAGGCTTCACTTTCAGCACTCTCTCTCTCTCTCTCTCTTAGATGTTTGTACAAGAGAAATGCAGATTTTTGCTCACACAGAAACCGAAAGAAATCCTGTCAATTTGTGGCTACAGTCACAAAATGCCACCTATTGGAGACAGAAACTAATACTTTATTTTTTTTTCCTAAGTCTGGAACCTTGACAACCAATGTCCAGATGTCTGTAGATTTATGTGACTTTCCTACCATCTCATTCTTTCCTCTTCTCTAGGTACTTATGGAGAGAGTATTCCTGATTTAAATAGTATCCTGAAATAGGAACGACATTAGATAAAACATATGTAACAAATTATTATGAACTAGTGTTTGAAGAGGGAAGCATTTCTGGGGTGGTAAAAAGTAATAATATTTTTATTAATTCTTTGATAATTTGTACAACATAATTTGAACATATTCATCCATTCTTTCCCAACTATTCCATGACAAGCCATTCTACCCATTTGTAGAATGATCTCAAAGACCTCAAAGAAAACCTCTGCCATTTAAAAATAGAGAGTTAGGTAGGTGGGGTATAGAGAATCATGGTTTGGTTTAGTAGAACACAGGACCAAAAACATTTATAGGCAACTGCCAACGAGGGACACCTGAACTATTAATGAGGGATTTCTGGAAGTTCAGCACAGACAAGCTTAAATATTAATATCACCAGAGAATGCAATCATTCCTTAGTGTGGCGCACTTGTTTTTCTTGGGCTGGATCTGCTCCCCGTTAACAGATTTCCTCAAAAGGTATCCTGGGGTTCTGACATCTCCTCTATCTTGGAGTCACCAACACAGTTCAGACTTTGCCTTCACAACTTCACACAGTGGCCTCTCTGCACATAGGTCATGGTTGTCCCTGACATATGTCTCACCTCAGCAGCTTTCCTTAGTTGAGGAGTGTGATTCTATAATTTTTTTTTCTATTCTTGACTCCAAATCCAGAGCCACGTGGCTGATGTTACCAAGGGCTGCTGCTTAACTGGGGCTGGAGCACAGCCCCCTTCTTCCATTTTATCTTCCCGTCTTTTTTGTTGATTGTTTCTTTCACGGCCTGAACTTGGCTGTCCTGGAACTTGTTCTTTAGACCAGGCTAGCCTTGAAGTCAGGAAATGCCTCTTTCTGCCCTCTGCTGTAAGCTGTTTAAAATTTCCTTTTAATAGCTGGACTTTGAGGCACACACCTTTAATCCAGCTTTATCCAGTTTACTGTGCCCTGGAGGCAGAAGCAGGTGGATCTCTGTGAGTAGATTAGGCCGACCTAATCAACAAACCTAGTCCAGGACAAGCAGCTTTCTGTTACACAGAGAAAGTCTATCTCGAAAAACCAATGATAACAACAATAACAACCACAGTAATAATACTACTATTCTTTTTTTATAAGTCAGAAGCTTAGCTGGGTAGGATCTTGCTCTGAGGTCACATTCCCTTTATTTCATGTAGCATCAGGGTCTCTTTAATCTGTTATACTTCATGGCACCCTTTTCTCCTCAAACTGTACATTTTGTATTCTTCCTTGCTCAGCTTTCCCCTTTGCATTATAGATCTGCATACATGTGACCATTAATATCCTAGCAACACAGTCAATTCTAGGCTGTTTGGAATTTTCCTCTATGAATGTTGTTAATTCATAACTCTTCATTTAGCCTTTTTCTGTTTTGTTTTTGTTTTTGGACAAGGACAGAAAGCAGCCACACTTTTTGCTAAAATATCACAATAATGATCTCTAGGCCACATAATAATACTCTTCTGCTCTTTAACATCTGAGCCAGGCCCCCAAAGTTCACCCCCAGCACCACTGTCTTCTAGGCTCCTACTAGGATGTCCCATTAAGCCCCACTTGAAGCATCCAAAAGCTTTTTTAATCCAAAGCCCTAAAATGCACATTTCTCCAAACAACAGCATGGCCAGTCCTTGGTAACAAATTCTGTCTTAGTTAGGTTTTATAATGGCGAGTACATGCCATGACCATGGGAACTCTTTTGAAGGAAAACCTTTAATTGGGACTGACTTACAGTTCAAAGGTTTAGTCCATTATCAGCATGTCAGGAAGCATGAAGGTCAGACATGGTACTGAAGAGTTGCTGAGAGCTCTACATCCGGATCTACAGGCAACAGGAGGAGGGCATGCCACTGGGCCTGGCTTGAACTTTTGAAACCTCAAAACACACCACCAGTGATACCTTCCAACCAGGCCACACCTCCAAAATGCCACTCTCTATGAGGCTATGGGAGTCATTTTCATTCAAAGGACCACCCTGTGCTACTGGATGAGAAAAGTAATAAAAATTTTTACTAGGTCGTGAAACCTGAAAGCTTTAATAAAATCTGGCCTGGCCAAATATATGCAGGTGTCCAACAAAGACATGAATGTTATCGTAATAATCAACTAGTTTTTGATTGGACTTAAAGTTTGTCTTTTTGTTTGTTTGTTTTTCATTTGAACAAGTTGAAAAATCCCCATTCGCTTTGTTTTTTGGCCAAAGAATATTTCTTTCATATGTAAAATATACTATATTGACCTTTTTTCAAAAATTCACAAATTATATGATCTTACTAAGTGCAATCCTCTAGCCATCATCATTTTACATCAGATTATTCAGACCTAACTTCAAAAAATGAATATTTGTTTAATATGCCTGCCACGCTAAAGACAATTCACAACCATATAACCAAGAAATATATTTTGAAAATGATAATTAAATCATTTTATTTATATAATCAGATGAACTCAATGTAAATCAAATTCTCTACTAAAGTCTATGGAAAATCTTCTAATTCCCTGGGTTCCTTTTTTTCATACTACTCATGGCTGATGAAAAAATAGGTTTCCAGATCTCTATCTAATGTTTAGCAGTAGGTCTCAGCATCTGTTTCCATACACTGCTGCGTGAAGCCTCTCAGAGGACAGTTAGCTTGGCTTACATCTGCAAGCATAGTAAAGTATCATGAACAGTGACAGGCCTGGCTCTTTCCCGTGAGGTGAGTCTCAATTTGGGCCTGTGATTGGTTGGCCATTTCCTCAAACTGTACTTGTGGGAGAGTCGAGGGAAGTATGGAGGAACTTGAAAGGGACAAGAACTCTACAAGCAGATCAACAGAGACAACTAACCGAAGCCCCTGGAGATTCAAAGAAACTGAACCATCAACCCAAATGCATGCATGGCCTGAAGCTAGACTTAGACCCCTACAACTAGGGAGCTGAGGGACATCTCCATCTTCATTTGGGTAGCTTAGTAAGTGGAGCAGGGACTGTCACTGACATGGATGCAGTTGCTTATTATTGGATCACTTTCCCCTAGCTGTGTACCCTGGTTTGGCCTCAGAGAGAGGAAGAGCTTAGTCCCCATGCAAGATGCAACACAAAGTAATCTGGCAGTTTGGCACAGGTTAGGTGTTTGTGGGGTCAACAAGAATTTGGGATCAAAATATATAGGCATCAGTAATGAAAATTTCCCCTTACATTTTTATGTTGTCTCAGGGTAGAACAAGCAAGATGAAGAACTACGCTTCTTTCCACTGAGTTATTGATATCATTATATAGTTTTCCATGGAATGACATTGATCAATTATAGCACACAATACATGATTGGAGCTTTTCATTGATATAAACTCTTAAATTAATTAAAATAAAAAAATGAAAACTCTTCTTTTGCAATGTGTTAATCAAATAATGTATTCATATTATTAGCTCTAAAATATTGCTTTGAATTAATTAAAAACAGTATTTATGACACTCAGAGACGGCTCCTGCTTATTTGTTTATGACTTTATAACTTAACTTTTTCAGCTAGGAGTTATGAAGTCAACTGTGGGAAATGCATTAGATTATAGGGTAACTAGGAACATTGGTCCAATGAGCTCAGATAAACAGTGAGGGACAAATTTCAATACTTGAACAGTAATCATTTACATATTGCTAAGTAATGTATTGTAGACTCAGTCAAGTGACCAAAAACTCTGAACAGAATGTTTTCTAATTCTATTCTTGTGCTTTTCAGTGGAGAACATTAGATGGCATGCACATAGGTGAAAAGTAGAAAACAAACGTGGGGAAAAGTCACGTTTCTCTAATCAGTTGGTTTCTCTGAGACAGAAAGGAATAATTAATTAAATAGCTCAAAACTTCTTAGAGTTACATGACACAAACTTTTCTTAAAATAATAATTAAATAGAGTTAGTATGTGTGTTTCCGCGTCAGTATTTCTGGATTATTTGATGACAAATCATATATACCTTTACCTCAAATTTGAGTTTCTCAATTTACAAATATAGATACTTGATCATCAGTTGATTTAGTTTTCTCAACTGTCTTTAGTAACTTAGCATTACATTTGAAACTAAATTTTGTTAAATTGCATATAATACTTTTCGAATATTTATAAATTTATTTGTTCGTTTATTTATTTTTAGGTAATCAAATTTTATTTTTTATATTTTCTAATGATAATGGTTTTTTTACAGAGTATATTCTAAATATGATTTCATTTCTCCTAGTCTCTCAGTTTCTCCCTCCATTCCCAACCATCCAGATCAACACACTTTAAGAAACAAACAGGTCTTTCTATCTCCCCCTCCTCTCTAAGATTCCCTGCACACTGCCCAAAGTTTGGCTATGAGTCTCAGCATCTGCTTTGATATCCTGCAGGGTAGAGTCTTACAGAGTCCCTCTGTGGCAGGCTCCTGTCCTATTCCCTGTTGTTTCCCTCTTTGATGTGTCATCAATTTAAGAGGGAGGAACGGTGGGATTGGGAGGGGACAATGGAGGAGACTATAGCTGGGATACAAAGTGAATAAGCTGTAATAAATAAATAGACAGATAGATAGATAGATAGATAGATAGATAGATAGATAGATAATTTAAAAAAGAAAACAAACAGCTGTCTAAATAATAATAATAAAATAAAGTGGGCCTGGAGAGATGGCTCAAAGGTTAAGAACACTGGCTGTCTTCCAAAGGTCTTGAGTTCAATTCAGAGAAAGCACATGGTGGCTCCTAACCATCCATAGTAAGATCTGGTGCCTTCTTCTGGTGCACAGGTGCACAAGCAGTAGAATGTTGTATAAATAATAAATAAATGTAGGCCATGGCAGTTCAATGTCCAAGTGGGTTCCATAGTAGTGAGAATAGGGGCTGTCTCTGACATGAACTGATTGGCCTGCTCTTTGATCACCTCCCCCTGAGGGGGAGCAGCCTTACCAGGCCTCAGAAAATGACAATGCAGCCACTCCTGATGAGATCTGATAGACTAAGATGAGAAGGAAGGAGAGGAAGACCTCCCCTATCAGTGGACTTGGGGAGGGGCATGGGTGGAGAAGAGAGATGGAGGGTAGGATTGAAAGGGGAAAAGATCTATATAAGTGAGTATATACCGTGTTTGTCTTTCTCCTTCTGGGATATTTCGCTCAGAATGATGTTTTCTAAATCCCACCATTTGCCTGCAAATTTCAGGATTTCCTCCTTTTTGATTGCTGAGTAGTATTCCATTGTGTAGAAATACCATAATTTCTGTACCCATTCTTCCGTTGATGGACATCTGGGTTGTTTCCAGGTTCTGGCTATT
>REGO01000067.1:1048244-1078186 GCA_010120015.1 Rhombomys opimus
AAAAAAAAAAAAAGAAAGGGGAAAAGAGAGGGGGCTACAGGGAGATACAAAGTGAATAAAGTATAATTAATAAAAATTAAAATAAAAATATAATAAAGTAAAATTAAATAGGAGTAAGCCAAAAATTAGAATAGTTCAAAACACATTGAAGAAAAATAGCCAAAGAATGATAATTAAGAATCTTCCTCCTGTCACTTAGCTTCTTTAAGTCTGTAGATTTTAGTATATTTAGCCTATAGTATATGACTAATATCCCCTTATAAGTGAGTTTATGCCATGTGTGTCTTAGGATACCTCACTTAGGATGATCTTTTCTGTTTCCACCCATTTGCCTGAAAATTCCATGATTTCTTTGTGTTTTGATAGCTGAGTAGTATTCCATTGTGCAAATGTACCACAGTTTCTGTATCCATTCTTCAGTTGCTCATATGCACATGTAAGAACATCACATTCAGAAAGAAAGGATTAAAAAGAATGAATACAACTACAGTGAAAAGCAAAGGAGTGATAGACCAAGTTGGAAGGAATGAGAAGTGTGCTTACAAAGGGTTCAAAGACAGTTATTCAGATTCCTATTTCCTTCTTACTTTATCTTATCATTCCTTTCAAACTACATTTGCAGCATGTAAAGTCACACACAGTCACCCTTTACATAATTGAGTTCTGTATCTGTGAGCTTAAACAACTGTAGATCAAAAACAAGTAAGTGGAGCTTCACAAAGAAGAAGAAGAAGAAGAAGAAGAAGAAGAAGAAGAAGAGGAGGAGGAGGAGGAGGAGGAGGAGGAGGAGGAGGAGGAGTGTTTTGTGTGGTCCAGAGACATACCCGGTGCCAGAAGGACAGGGTCCCACGTGTACGGACAACTCAGCTACTTTCTGGGCCCAGATAAAGCACTTTGAGACTATCTACAACAATATTCACTCTATGTCCAAGCTGCTAGCTGAGTGAAGAAGCTGTCCCTGGGCCCATTAGCTAGCTGGCCCCCAGCATGGGCCCTCTGTGTCTGTAGCCTGAGTTGCTTGCCCGGCAATAAGCCAGTGAGCCACGGGTGGCTGTGGTGCTGCCTGCAGCTCACAAGCACGAAGCTTGACCCGGACAAGCCCCAGGGCTGCATCACAGAGGGCAGGGAGGAGTGTTGCCTGAGCTCACATGGACCCTGCCCTCACTTGCTCTACCTAGCCACAAGATCACTCTGATTCTATGATGGCCCAGTATTTGTGACGTGTGAGAAACTGGAAACCTTGAACCAGACCAAGGACTCATTGCAATGACTACTTGCATGTAAAGCTGATTGGACAAATATACCCTGTGAACCACTCCAGCTTCTACTGCTACTACAATGAAGGAATATGAGATGGGGAGGTAGGAAAGATGGAGAAAAGGAGTAGTGAGTGAATGACAGGGTAGAGAGAGGCAGAACTGAAGACACAATATGTGTGAGAGAGGGCTGCAGATGGTGACGGGGGGGGGGGGAATGTGTCAGCCCAGTAGGGCTGACAGGATGGTGTGCAGCAGGCTGGAGCTTTCAGGATGACTAAGCCCCCTAACACTCTGCATGGTTCTGAGCAACGACAGGATATACAAAAGGAAGAATGGTTCGTTTTCTGAACTGGACATCATTGAAAGACCTCTATGGTTCATGCTGCCGTGGAGGCAGGCCACTTTATGATCAGCTGTGCTGCCCCAGGCCATGTTGAAGGCAGAGGTTCATATGGACGTCCACAGTCTTTCAGCATCTGGGAACTCTGTCGATGTTCTTGGCCTGAATTATCACAGAAGGCCATATGAATTTACTTGGTCTGGGTCTCTCTCTGAGGCCATCCTGATGTCTATAGGCCATGCTTCCGCAGCTTGTGGGAATAATGTTACTACCAATGGCCAAGCAGATGTCCATGGGCTGTGCTGCAGCCTGAAGCCATGTTTATTCCTGTGGGATGTGTTGCAGCCATGGGCCATATTGATGTGAGTATCCTGTGCTGCCTTGTGTGGCCATGGTAATGTTCATATCCATGCTGCCACTGAGAGCCAAAAGTTCCAGGGATATAAGTTCCAGTCAGTGATACACAGAATATGGAATATCAGTGGTTCCTTCATTTTGTGATGCTATGTTTTGTATTTGGAAAAGGGTAGGCTGACAATTTCACATTTTGACATATTTAGATTGACGGCTCAAATCTGAGTGTCAATGATTTAGACACAGAGATACTCAGCATTTGAAAAGGAGAAAATGATGATACCAGTTGGAAGCCTAGCACTTGTAAAACAGCACAAATAAATGATCTCTACAAAATGAGAGTTTAAGCATCAAATGAGCAGACAAAGGTTCAAGGTTCTGAAATGGAAATAACTAGGGCATACTAAATATAGACTCCTGCTTCCTATACGAGACCTATTTGATCGGACCTTGCAGGTGGTAAGAATGAGGCCTACATTTAAAACAATTTTCTTAAGTGGATTGTCAGTGCAGCCTAATTTGGGAATGATCGCTTTTAATGAAATTAGCTCTATCATAGGGCCCCACATTTTACTCAGTGCCCTACTATTTCCTACTTTAAAAATAGAGGAAACTTAGTCGAGAAATACAGAGGGAGTCATTTTCTGCTTAGTTTGGGGAATAGTGCATGTGTATCCAATGGCAGGGATGCCTGCAATGAGATGTGTGAGGCTAGTTCGGGCTATGAGTGTGGGGGTCCACGTCACCCTAAAACTGAAGGAGCAGTTGTTGTTCAGCAAAAGGTGACTCTTGTCCTACAAAAACGGGTATAAAAAGTGCACATGCTAAATGCTTAGTGATGTACCAATTTGACTTAAAATAAATACCTTGAAACGATGGATTGGTTTCAGTCCCTAATATCTCCTGCAGTTCTCACCCATTATTGGTCACAGAACATGAAAAAAATGGTAGCCTCATTTTTTATGTTTCCAGACCTAGTATTAGCATAATTATAATTCACCATGTAAGTAAATAAATATACCAATTGCATAACTAAAAGTTTAGTAGTCAACGCACAGTGAGTCACCTATTAGTCAGTACATTATTGCTTTTGCAGTGAATGTCACCCTGGCCAGAAATCTAAGTAATTTGTAGCTCTGTTCAGCAAATGTTGATGATAACAACTTTGGGTATCTTGAAATAATCATATTTTCAGTTGGTATTTTTTTTCCTTCAGTAAACACCGAACTCCTTCAGATTTTAAGAACAATAATGACAGCTGATTTCTTTTTACCCTTTATTATCCAAAAAATATTTCCTTCAAATGATGACTCTGAGATATTCATCACAAAAGTACCTGCCAAAAGGATGTGCTCTATTTGGCTGCCTTGTAGTTTGAGAAAGCAGCTCAGTTTCAGCCTTTATTTTCAAATCATATTCTCCATCCTACATTTCACTCTCATTTCAAGGAAGCTGATCTGCAGTGTTACATAATACAGCTTTTTCTCCATCTGGCCAGTGAAGAACTCTAGAAAATGAAGAGAATGTGAGAGCGAGGCGGTGCCTTATTTCTGAACATGCCCTTGAGAGTTTCTCAATGCTGAGTGGAGAACAATCTCCCCTGAAGCGCTTGCTTAATCTTGGTGCCACTGAAAGTTTGCAATGGAATGATGCTCAGGACAAGAAATACCTGGCAGTGTTCTAAATTTACAGTTATGATTCAGTTTTCCAGGGAAAGAAGATTTCATTTATTTAAACATTTCACTCTTATGAGTCTTTACAGTTTACTTTAAAATGTGTTTTCAAAAGCAGCAAACCAAGCAATCCAATTAAAAAATGGGGAACAGAGCTAAACAGAGCTAAACAGAGACTTCTCTATGGAGGAACATCGAACGGCAGAGAAACACTTAAAGAAATGCTCAACCTCATTAGCCATCAGGGAAATGCAAATCAAAATGACCCTGAGATTTCAGCTTACACCCATCAGAATGGCCAAGATGAAAAAATCAAGTGACAACACATGCTGGAGAGGTTGTGGAGAAAGGGGAACCCTCCTCCACTGCTGGTGGGAATGTAAACTGGTACAACCACTTTGGAAGTCAGTCTGGCGCTTACTCAGACAACTAGGAATAATGCTTCCTCAAGACCCAGCTATACCACTGCTAGGAATATACCCAAAATTTGCTCAAGTACACAGCAAGGACATTTGCTCAACCATGTTTGTAGCAGCTTTATTTGTAATCGCCAGAACCTGGAAACAACCCAGATGTCCCTCAGTTGAGGAATGGATACAGAATTTGTGATATTTTTACACAATGGAATACTACTCAGCAATCAAAAAAGAGAAAATCATGAAATTTGCAGGTAAATGTTGGGATCTAGAAAAGATCATTCCGAGTGAAGTATCCCAGAAGGAGAAAGACACACATGGTATGTACTTGCTTATATAGACCTACAAGATATGATAAACATAACAAAATCTATACACCTAAAGAAGATAATCAAGAAAGTAGACAGGGGGTAAGATGATCAATCCTCATTTAGAAAGACAAATGGGATGTGCATTGAACGTATGACAGGAGCCTACCAAGGCATCTGAAAGACTCTACCTAGCAATGTTTCAAAGCAGATACTAAGACTCATAACCAAACCTTCAGCAGAGTACAGGGAATCATATGAAAGAAGGGGAGTTAGTATGATGTGGAAAGGATAGGAGCTCCACAAGGACCAAATATATCTGGGCACAGGGGTCTTTTCTGAGACTGACACTCAACCAAAGACCATGAATAGCTTAGAACCTCTGCTCAGATGTGGCCCGTGGTAGCTCAGTAACCAATTGGTTTCCCATAGTAAGGGGAACAAAGACTATTTCTGACAGGAACTCAATGGCAGGCTCTTTGACCTCCCCACCACCCAAGGAAGGAGCAGTCCTGCTAGGCCACAGAGGAGGACTTTGCAGCCAGTCCTGAAGATACCTGATAAAACAGGGTCAGATGAAAGGGGAGGAGGTCCTCCCCAATCATTGGACTTGGAAAGGGGCAGGCAGAAGATGAGGGAGGGAGGGTGGGATTGGGGAGGGAATGAGGGAGCAGGATACAGCTGGGATACAGAGTTAACAAAATGTAACTAATAAGAAAAATAAAATAAAATAAATAAAAAATAATAAATAATAAAAATTAAAAAAAACAACCCCCCAAAATAATGTGTTTTCAAGAACTATAAAATAAACCAAAACAAATTAAGCCCCCCCAACTAATTTTTTACATACATAAAATTTCCAGAGTTAGTAAGTAAAAGCAAGGAATTTTCAAAGACAGTAACTTTCAAATTCCCAAAATAATGATGAACTTGACTAGCATAATCTTTCTCAAATACTATGCATATTTTATATGACAAGCCTTCTACAGAAGGCCTGATGAATGTGATTGTAAAGACTCCTTCTTTTCAAGAGTGCTCCTTACAGTTAAGAGTTTTGTCCTATTTTGTAGGGTGGTAAAAGCAGTAATGTTAAGAGTAACAGACTACAGAAGTTGTGTTTCCTCAAATTGTTCTCATACCTGTTTCCAAAATTCCTTTTAAAACTCTCCTTTGGCCTCAAGTTGAGCTAGTCATTGCTTGTCCGTTCCCTCAATCTCTCCTCCATCTTTATCCCTGTACAGTTTGTAGGAAAAAAAAAAAAAAACTATAGGTCAAAGAATTTGTGGGTGAGTTTGTATCCCCCTCCTTCCTCTGAAAGTCCTGCCTGACTACTGTAGCTGGCCACTTCCAACCCCTGACATTATTAATGATAATCTGCTACGCTTAAGACAGGAACCTATCATAGCTGTGATCTGAAAGGTTTCATCCAGTAGCGGATGGAAACAGATGCAGAAACCCACAGCCACATTAGGCGGAACTGGGGAAGTCTCTTAGAAACATGGGAAGGAGGATTGAGTGAGCTGGAGGAGTCAAAGAGTCAAGAATACCACAAGAAGACCTACAGAGTCAACTAACATGAGCCCGTGGGGCCTCACAGCTACTGAACAACTGACCATGAAAGGATTACCCATATATATAGCAGAGGTGCTACTTGGTCTTCATGTGGTTCTCCAAATAATTAGAATAGGGATGAGGAGGCCGTCTGTGACTCTTGCTGACATTTGGGTCCCTTTCCCCTGGCTGGGCGGCCCTGTCTGGCTTCAGTGGGAGGCAAGTCCTGCTGAGACTTGATGTGCCACGGTTGGTTGGTACCCACTGGAGTCCTCCTTCTCAGAGAAGGGAAGGGAGAATGGAAAGTAGAGGGTGTGAGGGTGGGACTGGGAGGAGAGCTGAGATGTAAATAAATAAATTAAAAATAAATGAAATACATAGAGAAAAAATACAGATAAACAAAACAATGATCTCCTTTGACTGTGCTAACCATGTTACCTGCATCAACCAGGATGTAGGCTGATATAGATTTAATGCTAAAATTTATAGTTATTTATAAACTCTAATATTAAGTAATTTTCAATTTTCTTCCTACACGAACACTGTTCAAATTGCCATACAGCGTACATCAGCATCTTTTATTTCCTCACTTAATATATACTAATTATGGTTTTCCCTCGTTCTACTCCCCCCAGTTTCTCTCTACTTCTCCTCTCATCCAGATCTCCCCTTTTCATCTCTCATTTAAAAAGCAAAGTAAAAAACAAAAAGGAGGCTTCTAAACTATAATAATAAAAAATAAAAGAAAACAAAGCTAATATAATGGAAAAGAACAAATCAAACACACAGAAGAAAAAAAAGCCCAAGAAAAGGCAGAAGAAACAGATATAGATTCAGAAATCCAGTAGTTTACATAATTAGAAGTCTAATAAAACAGTATCCTAGAATCCATGGTATATACACAAAGGTTCTGTATGTTAAAAGAGAGAATATATAAAATTAGAATAAGGTATTTTATTGTAGTGAGAATATTGATTTCTTTAAAAACAGAGAACTGTTTTGTGAATATGTTTTTGTTTTAATCCCAGGTGTGGGATACAGGGTTGCTTCAGACAGTCCACAGCAGCTAACTATGATTTGTCTCATGCTCAGTCAGGGACATGACTTTGCCAGCTGTGCATAGTTAACATTGAGAATTCCGGGGACTCTTCAGAGGGTATATAAATGCCAGAGTCCCAGGAGAGACAGCTGCTGCCGCTGCTTTCCCAGCTGCTCCTCCTGCAGCTACTGCCCATGTTGCTCTTGGTGCTGTTGCTTGTTATTGTTTGCTGGATTGCTGGTTGGAGATATCCTGATGCTGAACATCAAATTTGCGACAAGAAACTCAATGCCCTTAATCAGCAGGAAATCATCTAACACTATTGACACCCTCTTTTACCTCTAGCCTTCTTTCTTAACTAGTGTTGGGTGATTGGAAGGGATAAGGGTGGAATAGGGAGATGGGGAAAAAACCAAATAGAGTAGCCACAAGTCTGGCTATATTTTATAAAAAGCCCTGATATTACCTGAAACAAGGATCCTCCATCCAACGGTGTCATTGCATTGGCCATCTACTGCCAAATATTCAACCAACCCTTAAATTTAACTTGTTTCCTCAGTGAGACACCTTGGAAAAATATTTTTTTATTTATGATGCTTACTAATTGAAGGTTACCTCTGGGTTAGGAACATATGTGTTGCGAACCTGTGTTGGCCCTATGCATGCTCTCTGTGGATTCATACATGTGTCACTATTGTCGATTTAGAGGATCTTATCTCCTATGTGTCATCTGTTGCCTCTGGTCTATTTTTGCTTCCTCTTACATAGTGCGCCTTGAACCCTGCGAGAGGGAGGTTCAGTTCAACAGAGACCCCCATTTAGCGTTGAGTTTTCCAAATTCTCACATTCCTTGTGTTATGTCTGGCTATGGGTCCACACACTTTTCCCATCTGCGAGAGGAGGATGTCTCTCTGATGATGGCTGAGCAAGGCACTGATCCATGAGCATAGCAGAATGTTATTAAGAGTCTTTATGTTATTTTTTTTTAACTTTTTGTTTATTTGCTTGTTTCTGTTTTATCCATTTCAGCCCCAAGTTTGATTATTTCTTGACATTGACTACTTTTAGATGTTATTTCTTCCTGATTTAGAGATTTCAGGAGTACTATTAAGTTACTAGTATGAGATTTTTCCTTTTTTCTTTTTACTGTAGGCTCTTGGTACATTTAGTGCTGTCAGTTCACTTCTTAAAACCGCCTTCAGGATGCCCCATTCACTTTAGTATGTTGTATATTTATTTTTATTCAAACCTACAAAGACTTCAATTTTTTTCTCAATTTCTGTTTTTACCATTTTTTTTTTTTTTTGAGTAGTGAACTGGTCAGTTTCTATGAGTTTGTAAGATTTATGTTGTTCTTAATATTCAGCCTAACCATGGTGGTCAGATGGGATGTGGGGTGTTATTTCAATTATCTTATATATGTCGAGAATTGCTTTGTGTCCAAGCATGTGGCCAATTTTTGTTTAAAGATCCGTGAGTTTCTGAGAAACGTTATATTATTTTGCATTTCGGTGAAATGTTCTGTAAATACCTGTTGGGTCCATTTAGTTTGTAATGTCAGTCAGTCAACTCGAGCATTTTTGTGTTTAGTGTTTTATTGGATGACCCGTCTATTGGCCAGAGCGGAATATTGAAGTTTCACACTGTCAGTGAGGGAGGGTCAACACAGTTTTAAAAAGAAAGAGAAACAGTTATGAATCCCTCATTTGGAGAAAACAGAACCCATTTTGCTTAGATCAATATTATCCAGATGTCTGCATCTGGTGACTTTGTTTATCAAGTCTTTTTAAACCTCTGGATAATTTCTTTCACTGTGTAGTTTACTTGCTCTCTGACTTCTGTCAGAACTGTTTTAATTGCCCTAATTCAAATCCTAAAAATTTGAAATTGAAATAATGTATAAACTTGCAGTGAACTAACAGTTTCAGAGTCTGGCATTAAACACCTAGATTTAACACTGTGCCCTCTATAACATCAGATTTAAAATATCTCCAGACAGCAATGGTTTATCTCGCCTGTCAAAAGCAGTGCTAGGATACTCAGCTTGAAATTTCTTTACTGAGATTTTTATTGCACAGTTATTTGTTATAGTATAACCCTTAGTTCCTCTGCTTAAACTTTCAGCTTGGTTTCGCCTTTCTGACTTAAAACTATAAACTCTACCTTTGTCCTTTATTATAATAGGTGTTACATGTTTTCTTTTGCTTCTGACACTTATCCACCAATATGTAATCTATAGAAGAAAACATTTTCATTTATTAGCTTGCATATTAATATAATACAATACAATATCTCTCATAAGGTGGACGGATCTTATGTTTACAGAGCACACACGTGTATTTATAACATAATGTTCATGTGCTATAAAACCCATGCTAACGTTCATCAGGATTAAATTATGTTCACATGAACCTTAATACCACGTCATAACAATAGCACAGTGTTATGAAGATCTTGTGAAATATTCTCCGATGAGAGCCTTGGTTTCATTTCTGTTCCTGCAATGAAATACTCTGACACCCTCTCCCCCCCCCAAAAAAAAAAGAAAAAGAAAAAAACCTAAGGAAGATAGAATTTATTTTGCTTCACCATTACAGTCAATAATTTTGAGATAAGTTGAGGGATTAAGAACTTCAATCAGCTGGTAACATCAACTTCTCAGTCAGGAGAACAGAGTAAGGAATACACACACGCCATCTCCTTTGTTCTCAGTAAATTTCTCCTCTGTTGCCCTATCCATGACTTCCTGCCCCATGAGTGGTACTTCCAACCCTGGGATAGTTCTTCTCACATCACTTAGCCTAATTAATACAGAGCCAGACAAATATGCGCAAAGGCCAAACCCAATGTAGACAATTCTTTGTGATAAGCTTTGCATGTTTGGATGTTCTGAAATGAGTGAGAGTGAAAACACTATAGAGTCCTAATGAAAGCATACATTCAAAGTAAATGAAATGTTTACTGAAGGATTGTTTCATGTTGTCTCACCTTTTCAAATACATGTGCTGTTGAGAGCATATTTTATTTTGCAGACACAATGATTCAAACCCCATATATTCTATTCAATTACAATGAATTTTCTTTTATTTTTGTTTTTTCCTCAGATTTTCCCATGTAACACATATCCTAGTTAGCTTTGCCAAATATTTTCTAAGAAGACATTTTTGATTGGTCACTTTGCTAGAGCCTATAAAGAAATTACATCATTAGTCCTTACAACATCTACATAAGGGATAAAAATTGCTGCTTTTTTAGAGAGAAAATATAACAAAGAAATATGGAGATATGCATTTAGAATATCCTAGCCCAATAATAAAATAGGTACTTTTAATTCAAGCAAATACTGACTCTATTAACACTTATTCTTCATTTTCTCCCCAATACCAGTTTTGTTTTTCAATTAATTATCTAGGAATTTTAAACCTAGTTACAATCAGAGAATTGACACTTAATTTCCTTTTGTTCAATGAGCCGGCCACTGAGTTCATGTCAGAGACAGCCCCTGTACCCGTAGCTAGTGAAACCACTTGGAAACTGAGCCTCCTAAGGGCTTCCTTTGAACAGGGGGCAAAGGTCCTCTCCATGCATGGTCCTTGATTGGAGTAGCACTCTCTGCAGGACACCTTGTGGAGTTTCTGACCCCTCCAGGTCTTTCTATTTCCCCGTTCTTCCATAAGGATTCCAGCACTCTGTCCAAAGTTTGGCTATGAGTTTCAGTATCTCCTTTGATACCCTGGTGGGCAGAGTTTTTCAGAGGTCCCTTGTGGAAGGCTCCTGTCGTGTTCTTTGTCTTCTCCTATTTCTGATGTCTGTCCTGTTTGCCTTCTGAATGAGGATTAAGCATCTTCCCTAGATGGATTAAACTTCTTCTTGTTTAGCTTTTTTAGGACTATAGATTTTACTATGTTTATCCTATAATATATGGTTAATATCCACTAATAAGTAAGTATTTACCATATGTGTCTTTGCTTCTGCATTACCTCACTCAGGATGTAACCTAACTGGACCACAGAGAAAGAATATGCAGCCAGCCTTGATGAAACCTGATAGGCTAGGGTCAGATAGAAGGAGAGGAGGTCCTCCCTATCAATGGGCTAGGGAAAGGGCATAGGGGGAGAAGAGGGAAGGAGGGTGGGACTGGGGGGAAAGGAGGGAGGAGGCTCAGGATGGGATACAAAGTGAATAAATTATAATAAATAAATAAATATAATTCAAAGAATTCTTTTTGTTCATTATTCTTGTTCCAGTTTGTCCTTAAAGGAGAAAAAATAAACAAATATACAAGTCAGCGTGTACCCACGTGTGTGTGTGTGCGCGTGCGTGCGTGCGTGCGTGCATGTGTGAGTACGCACAGACAGTCACACACACACACACATCAAAATTGCCTTTTTTTTTTTTTTCCAAGCTAAATTAACTTTTTTTTTTCTGGATGTAAGGCCTGAAGCTCACTTTTCTTAGAGCTTGCATTTTAGAAAACTTGATTTTTTAAATCCTTCCTCATTTCTTTTGAGATATAAATCTTCAGCACTTTGCCTCTTGTTAGTTTTATAGTACAGGGACATTTTTCTCGAGGACCTAAGAGCTGTTCCTAACAGCAGAAGAATGCACAGCCTATCTGTGGCACTTATCTCTAGTTCTCTGACGCTGACCTCCATAAATAACACTGAATAAACAGATGGCCTGATCATCCTGAATGGCCTGCGTTACAATGCATTTAGGCATCTTTCCCTTAACTCACCTCAATACTTAGAGTATCTCAGATTTTGTCTGCCTGAAGTTTGCTCTAATCTTCCCTACTGTATCCATCTGGAATAAATTCTTCATCTAATTTATAATTCTGCTCTGTGTAAACTTTCTTTCCAAATATCTGCATGTACATTTTCTTATGTCACTACCTTTTTCTCTAACCTCTGTCTGTTTTTGTGTTTATGGATCAGTGTCCTTAATGAAATCACCTATTTGTTACAAAATATTGACCTGAAGGAAAAAAGTCATGTGCCTGTCCACAAGGTTCTCCCAGACTCTTCCTCCATCAGATACATTGAACTAAAAAATATTTATTGTACATCTGCATCTCAACAAAAGGAAGAATCTTCATAGAAGTTGAGGGCACAATGTTTCCTGGAACTGATAACCTGCTCTCCTTGAGAAAGCAGAGTGTGTGCTCCACAAGCTCTTGTCATTTCCCTTTATTGTACACCAAAACTAAACGCTAACACCATGCTGCTGAAGAAACCACACATCTTGGGTGCCTGTTATCAGAGAAACCAACACACAGAAAATGTCGTCTGCACTAGCTAGCATTCATAGTGCTGGCGGATGGTGAACAGCAAATGTCTAACCTGTATTCAAACCCAATGAACTAAGATTCCAGCCTGCCAGGAAAGATGTGCTCCTTTATTCACTTTTGGCATGGTATATTGGGGATAGATAAATGTTCTGTGATTGGATTTGAGCCCCATACCACAAGAAAAACCTATCCCTGGTCTTCACACCTAATCAAAAGCCCATGGGACTAGTTCATAGGCCCTAAAGGTAAGTTTAATGCTCTTGTTTAGCTTAATTTACATACGGTAGACTCACTTGCTAAATACATATGTTTCCACCTATAGACAATGATGATCTCAGCCTTAATCAGAGAAGCCTCTCTTACAGTGAACTACTGTCAGACTTCTGTGTGGAAGGTAAATGACGGTTGAGTAATCATCCATAAATAGGATATTATCTCTCTTGTGAGGATACTATTTTTTCCAAGACTCAGAGAACACTGTGGAAAAGGAAACAGAAAGAATGTAAGAGATAGGAAATAGAAAGAAGAACCAAGAAACGACATTCTTCTGCAGGGAGGGAACACACAGTTATTTTGTTGTTGTTGTGGTTGCAATTATAATTTTTATTTTTTTAAATATTAATCACAGGTTATTTACTTTGTATTCCAGCCATAGCGTCCTCCAACATTCCCTCAAAATCCCACCCTCCCTGCCCCTTTCCAAGTCCACTGATAGGGGAGGTCCTCTTCCCCTTCCATCTTAGCCTAGCTTATCAGGTATCTTCAGGACTGGCTGCTCTGTGACGTAACAAGGCTGCTTCTCCCTTTGGGGGTGTGTGTCAAAGAGCTAGCCATTGAGTTCATGTCAGAAATAGTCTCTGTTCACCTGACTAGGGTCCCCACTTGGATACTGAGCTACCATGGGCTACATCTGAGCAGGGGTTCTAGGTTATATCCATGCATGGTCCTTGATTGAAGAAACAGTCACATAAAAGACACCTGTGCCCAGATATTATTTGGTCTTTGTGGAGCTCCTGTCCTCTCCAGGTCATACTAACTCCCTCTTCTTTCATATGATTTCCTGCACTCTGCCAAAGGTTTGGTTATGAGTCTCAGCATCTGCTTTGACACACTGCTAGGTAGAGTCTTTCAGAGGCCCTCTGCGGTAGGCTCTTGTCCTGTTACTTGTTTTCTCCTACTTCCAATGTCCATCTCATTTGTCTTTCTAAGTGAGGCTTGATAATCTTACCTGGGGTCCTCTTTCTTGTTTATCTTATTTAGGTGTACAGATTCAGTATGTTTATCCTATCTTAGAAATTATAAACAAGGAAATCATGAAATTTGCAGGCAAATGGTGGGATCTAGAAAAGATCATCCTGAGTGACGTCTCCCAGGGGCAGAAAGACACACACAGTATATACTTCCTTATATGTGGGTACTAGACCCATATGATAGGATAAACATACTGCCATTTTAATCAAGAACTTTCAACAACTTCAGATGGTGAAACAAGACATTCACAAGAATGAGCCCATCAGTGGAGAGGCATGGATTGAAGAGAGGTTCTGCTGACCCTTCTGCTCTTTTATGATTTGTAATTAAAAATTTCTTGAAAGTGATATCTCTGACTTCAGTTATTGATCTATCAGTGACCTCACCTTAGCCCAGTGGACAGTTCTAATTTAATGGTGACACAGATGGTCCTGATGAAATGAGATACAAAACAGAAGTTCTAAGTCATGAATGTGGAGAAAAGGGCAGGTAGTAGGTTTTGGTAGGGCTGAAAGGTAAGTAAAAGAAAATGTATTTAGAATAAGTATTTAGAATGCAATAATCACAGATTTGAAATTATCGATCGTCTGACCTAATAAAAATGCAAAAACTATGGAACTATGTGTGTTTGTTTGTTTGTTTGTGTGTGTGTGTGTATGCATGTAAGTAAATGCAAATAAAAGGTAATGGTGACAGAGAATAATATAGATTAATGACACAGGATAATTTCCTTTCTTACTTTACATTAAAAAAATACTCAGTTCTTAAAGAAATCAGTTTCTAATGCTTTTGTTATTTTTTAATTTCTTCCTGAGATTTTAGAGTTGGCCTAGATCTTCTTCTGCATTGGTGTTCTCAATCCATATTTGTCAGTTGTAGGCAAAGAATCTATAACCTCTGAAGGACTTTGCATTCATTTATCACTATATTGTATTATTGAGCACTGTAGTATAAAGTATGTGCTCGTATTTCTTTCCCAACCAATGTTTTTAACAGAGAAAGGATGTTTAACAAACTGATGCTAACACCCGGGAAAGAGACAACAGAGGATGAGAGTAATCACGGATACCATACAGTTATCTCATGATATTGAACACCCAACATTTTAGGGTCAGTAGAATACATTCAGTCAGAGAAGAATGGGTTTTCATTTTGACTACTTGTGAGTATTCTTTGGAAGAAGAGAACGATGTGAATGATAATGACCTTTTTTATATTTAAAGGACTAAAAGACAAGTTCTAACGTTTATCAGTCTCAGAAAGTGAAACTCTCAACTAAATATTTAAAGAATATGCTATAACTCTTTACAAAAGGGTTAAATGCATTCTTTATGGAAATGGAATGCAAATAAAGGGAGAAATACATTAACTTTTGGCATTTTTGTAGTTTATTATGACAATTTATACACGGTTATGAATATCATTTAGTATGCCATATAGTACCACACATTTTAATACATTGAAGTATCATGTTCCAGAATTTTATGCTAGTGAGGTACTACACTCTTCTGAGAATGCAACTGGCTCATTTTTTACCCACACCTAAATACTTTTTTTTTTTGTAACTGCTTAAACAGATCTTAGGCACTCAGTCAAGGAGTTCAATACATTATCCTGTCTGTGACTGATACTGTGAACTGATCATCAAGACTGACTTTATTTCACTTATAAAATCCTTGCAAATAGACTTTCCACCACTCTATTTGTCTATATTCTTCTGCTATTGAATGTCAGTGGGGAGTGAACTACAAATGCCTTTCAGACTTTATCATTTTTTATGACTGACTTCCTCAAAGGCGTAAGAAGTATATGATAGAGACTTATTAAATAACAATGAGGGATTTCTGGTAGAAGACAGGTTCCGGTTGGCTTTATGTGGGGCATGGCTAGGAAAGGGAGACCAAATGAACATAGATCACAACATAGATGCTGCTCTTCTTTTCTGCCTCTAAAATATCCCAGCTAGATGAAGAGGGATGGCTCAGAGAGTAATTATGCTTGCCACCAAGCCTAACAGACCCGATGACCTAAGTTTAATTCTAAGAAACTACATTATGGAATTAAAGAAATAACTCCCAGAAATTGTCTTCTGAAAACTGCATACCCACTTCAATTTATAAGTAAATAAAAAAGTATAGAATTTCCAAGCAAAGCTTGAGCAAAATGATAACACTGGCAAAGGAAACTGTAGATTAATAATGTACCGATTTTTTTTTCTTCTTTATTCACTTCTCAGATTTATTTCGCTTTTCAATGACAAATTTTGGGAAAGAGTTTTTCTTTGGATGAAATAAAAATAAGTCCTTAAATGATGAAGAATATGAATTTTGTACTCAGTTCAACTTTGCATAAGATAACGATTTGGCTTAGTCCATTTGACTGTGTTTCAAGACACCTTAGTCAGGGTACAGTGTACAGCGTGAACATATTGTTCACTGTTCTGGCCGTTTGGAAGCAGCGGTTTTTACATCTGGTCAGATTCTGCTTCATAAATGACATCTTATAAGTGTCCTAATAAGATAAAAGGAGTAAGGCACCACTTTCCTGTTTCTTTTTATTAGCAATTGTCATATTCATGAATATGGATTGGGTTTCAGCATATGAATTTAGAGGGTACTAATATTTTTATTGTAGCTCCATGTAAAGAAAACTGGTAATTTTAATGAGAGTAACTATAAACTGGAGTCACTGTGAAGAGCTACGTGAGATCAGGTTCATGAGTTTCCTCAATTTTTATTGATCTGTTCTTCCAATAACATTACGCTCTCAATGTAACATTGAGAGCAATCCATATAACACATTTTCATTTCTTTATACTCCTAGTTGAGAAATATGGTTCCATATTTTGATGCCCTTTTAAATTTCTAAACACCATATACTCATGCTTCATCAACTTAGATAAACATTTCTAAATGGAAACCAATAAAAAAATAGAATTAATTATTTTTTATTTTTTTCTTTATTAATTAAACTTTATTCACTTTGGATCCCCCCCGTGATTCCCTCCCCCCTCCCATCCTAAACCCTCCCTTCCTCCACCCTCTGCATGCATGCCCCTCCCCAAGTCCACTGATAGGGGAGGACTTCTTTTCCTTCCTTCTGATCCTAGTCAATTAGATCTCATCAGGAGTGGCTGAGTTGTCTTCTTCTGTGGCCTGGTAATGCTGCTTCCCCTTCAGGGGGAGGTAATTAAAGAGCAGGCCAATCAGTTCATGTCAGAGACAATCCCTGTGCCTATTACAATGGAACCCACTTGGATACTGAACTGCCATGGGCTACATCTGTGTAGTGGTCTTAGGTTATCTCCATGCATAGTCCTTGGTTGGAATAGCAGTCTCAGGGAAGACCCCTGTGCTCAGATTTTTTGGTTCTGTTGCTCTCCTTTTGGAGTTCCTGTCCTCTCCAGATGTTACTGTTTCCCACTTCTGTCCTAAGATTCCCTGCACTCTGCCCAAAGGTTGCCCATAAGTCTCAGCATCTACATTGATAGTCTGCAGGGCAGAGCCTTTCAGAGGTCCTCTGTGTCAGGCTCCTGACTTGTTCCCTCTTTTCTCCTTCTTCTGATGTCCATCCTCTTTGCTTTTCTGGATAGGAATTGAGCATTTTAGCAAGAGTCCTCCCTCTTAATTAGTTTCTTTAGGTGTACAGATTTTAGTAGGTTTATCCTACATCATATATTTATATGAGTGTGTATATACCTTGTGCATCTTTCTGCTTCTGGGCTAGCTCACTCGGGATGATCTTTTCCAGATCTCACTATTTACCTGCAAATTTCATGATTTCCTTGTTTGTTATTGCTGAGTAATATTCCTTTGTGTAGATATACCACAATTTGAGCATCCATTACTCCACTGAGGGGCATCTGGGCTGTTTCCAGCTTCTGGCTATTACAAATAAGGCTGCTACAAACATGGTTGAGCAAATGTCCTTATTGTGTACTTGAGAATCTTTTGGATATATGCCTAGGAGTGGTATAGCTGGATCTTGAGGAAGCACTATTCCTAGTTGTCTGAGAAAGTGCCAGATTCCTTTCCAGAGTGGTTGTACAAGTTTACATTCCCACCAGGAGGAGGGTTCCCCTTTCTCCACAACCTCTCCAGCATGTTTTGTCTCTTGAGTTTTTGATCTTAGCCATTTTGATGGGCGTAATCTGAAATCTAGGGTCGTTTTGATTTGCATTTCCCTGATGGTTAATGAGGTTGAGCATAAAAATAGAATTAATTTTTTTAAAACTCCACATGAACTTCCAGTATGAAAATCAGATTGATATATATTTACCTAGATAATTATTTTGAAACTAAGTAGAGTGTCAGATTTTTTTTAACATAATTACAAATAAGATTGTTTTATTGTGTAGAAAAACAGTATTTAAAATAATTGCTGGAGATTCTTCTAATGTTTTCATATATCCCTGAATAACAGATTCTTCTTAGCTATAAAAATGATATAAAGTCTTTCAGCTACAGGAAAATGAAGATCATATAATGCCTTACACATAATTATTAAATAATATCTACTAAAGCACTGTAGATTTTATTGGTAAGTTCCTATAAAATTAGATAACATAATCCAAATGTGTTCTTCTTATACAATTTTGACAAATTAGAATCTATTTTTTTTAAATCATGTTTGTACATGTCTGTATGTATGCTATGTTTGTAGCTAGGGATAAAGGTGCCTGTCGAGGTTAGAACATGACAGTGGAGCATCTGGGGCTGGCGTTATATGAGGTGGTGAGAACCGCTGTAGCACCGAGAACAGAATTTGGGAGAGCAGCAAATGCTCTTAGGCTCTGCCCGTTTCAGAAGATGGTTTTACCACACCTTGTTATTCTCTATGCGAATATGTCATCAGATATATGCAGATGAGGCATCCTGCCACATCCTGGGACTGACACACGGAGAGGCATGTAAATATGTTTCTCCAGTCAGACTCTGTCCCGGGAACAGAAACTCCTTCTTTCAAGTTAACAAGTTTGGAAACGGTTTTAATCAAAATGAGAAACTGGATTGTTAGTGTCCAATTTACCACACAGTGGATCCTGATAACACGACGAACTTGTTACCATCTCTCAAACTACTGAAGTCAGGGTCCATCAATTTTGCTTTTCTTCTGCTCATTACAACAGTCCTGATTACATTTTCTGAAACCATCTACAGAAATGTTCCAAACTGTATATACAGGTTTTTTTGAAAGCTCTCTGAATTTTATTTTTACCATGTTAAACCTATGAGATACATCCTGAAACAGATAATTGTTTATACTTCAGCAAATATAATCCTTCATTTCTGATAGATTCCCTTCATGTGTGTTTGTTCCATAACAGAATAGAATTTTCCTTATTTTTTTCCTTTGCAAATCACCTCTGTCATCCAAAATGCACAATAAAGGTAAAATATTTTATTTCTGGTAAGAGTTCTTCATTTTTATTAGTTTTTATCTGTATTGATTTATGAGATTTATTGTTTACATCTGAGAGTAGGATCATGCTCTATTTACCTTTTAACTTTCACACTTAGTATGGTAGCTGGTACAAAGTAGAAAGTCTATTAATATTATTGAATTAGGTGAATTGAATTTCCCTGAAGTTAATAAAACCTCAGACTGACTTTATAAATACAATTACAATTTCCAGAAAAAGGGCAGTCATGTTTCTAATGTTTAATCATGTCTCAAAATTTATTTTAAGTTCCTGTACATCCCTTCAAAAGAATGCAGAGCTGATAGCAAATAAGGATATTTCTTTATATCAGGCTGCACTATAAAAAATGCTTTTTAATCACTTGACGAAAAGACACATGTATTCTGGTGACAGTTTTCAGTATTTACAAAAACTATAAAACCATAGGAAATATGACCAAATATTTTACAGAGATAAAGACACATATTAAACACCTATAAATTTAAAAAAAATGTTTGAGGCCAGTTTGATCTACAAAGTAGTACCAGACCTGCCAGGGCTACACAGAGAAACCCTATCTTGAAAAACAGTATATATATATATATATATATATATATATATATATATATATATACACACACACACACACGTGTGTGGTGTGTGTGTGTGTGTGTGTGTGTAATGACTAAAAGGCTAAACAGAGGGCTAAATTACAGAACTTGAATGGTCTATAGAATTTACAAAGATTTCTAAGCAAACAATAGGTTGCAAACATCAATAAAATATAATTCAGGAAAAAAATAATTTGAAAATTTTAACTATTTCAAAGAAATAAACTTTGACAAACATCTTTTACAGTTTCATTTGATGATGTATAAATAAATAAGATCATACGAGCCGGATGGTTCTTAAGGCTCAAGATATCGGTGATTCAGACCTCTGTGAATATTTTCCTCAGTCTAAATTAATATCCTACCTTAATTATCAGTATCAAATCAAGGAAGGAAAATATGAAAACCTGAAAAAAAATAAGTCTGTGGATGTAAAAAACAAAACTTAACAAAGTTAAATTTTTGGTTAGCACACACACACACACACACACACACACACACACACACACGCATATTTAAAATGGTTATATAATTGGTAACAGTAATTCTGTTGACTGGTGATTTACTGTTGTAATGCATCAAAGCACTGAACAGAATACCGTTAGGTCATAGTATATTTTTAAAGACAGTGTCTCATTATACAGTTCTGGTGCGCATTATATCAATATATAGGCCAGGACAACTTAGACCTTATAGAGATTTGCCTGCTACTGCCTCCCCAGTGCTGTGATTAAATCCTGTTTCAGGGCTGGAGAATGACTAAGCAGTTAAGAGTACGGTCTACTCTAGGTTAGGGTTTGATGCTTAGCAACCACATGACAGGTCAGACCTATTTTTAAGTCCAGTTTCCGGAGATATGCCTCCCTCTTCTCACCTCTATGGGCACCCATAACACATGTATTATATTGATATACATACTGTAAAATTATTTTAGGAGGGTATGATTATTAGCTTTCAATTCATAAACTATTCTGCGTTACAGATTTTACTTCTTTTATTAATAGTTCTTTTGAGAACTTCTTTGCATGAAAGTGACTGTCCGTCTCGCAGCACTAATCCAACATTAACAGTTTATCCTTTAGGGCAAGGGCTTTGTTCTTACCTCCCATCTTCTTGGGAGAATCTTCTGTGTCCTGGGGTTTCCACTGCAATCTAGGCTTCATATTCACAGCTAGCCATAGTCTCTTAGAGAGACATACATTTTCCTGCAAGGCCACCCCCTCATCAGCATCCTAACTGACAGACATCGACTGAGGACCGAGTGTCAAATGCATCGACAATTCAAATGGAAGACAAGTATCACACAAACAACTACCCAGCTCTTGGTACCAGTTTTCTGTGTTAGTTTTCTTTAAAAATATTCTCTTTTTTTACCTTATCGTCTCAAGGCTTCGCTCTCACTTTCCTTTTCAATTTTTACCTCTTCCTTTACATCTTTTTGCTGATGTTACAAGAACGTCCTCTGAGAAGCAAGAATGTTCATGAGTCCATAAAGGATTCAGAGATAAATCACTCCAGAGAGAGAGATTCAGAGATGGTGTCTTCTTTATTGTAAGTGAGTAATCACTTATATAATATAAGCCTATTAACCGTTAATTACTTTGTATTGGACAATGTGTTTACACACACACACACACACACAAACACACACACACATTCATAATGACCTTTTCTTTTTGCTTCCCAAAGAAAGAATATTTTCCAACAGATCTTTTATATGAAATTCACTCTCTGAGAAATTTTTCTTACTATTTATTATATGGTCAAATTCTTATGTAATAGGTATAAATGTCAGAGTATTCTCCTATATTGTGTCTTTTGTTACTATTTAAATTTGTATTTATTCCTGTGGTTATATGATGAATGCTGGTTTCCACATGAGACTTTAAGTATCAGTGGGGTCTCACTTTGCTCACTCTACAAAAACACAATGATTTCAACAATTATTAAATAAGAAAAGACACAAACTTTAACCTTGGGGTAATAAGCATTGTCTGCAACCTGGTGATATTTGGTTTTAGTGAAAATAATGGTACTGAATAAGAGTCATTATTTAATAGTGAAAAAATACTGGAATAATATAATTGGACACTCATAAGTACATTTTCATCTTACAATGCAAAGAATCATTTGAAGAAAAAAAATGGAAGACCTGTGAATAGCTATGAAAATTTATTGTAGTAAAGGAGATGAATCCTTTAGAAGGTTTAAGTATGAATGTACAAATGAAATATCTTGATTTCAGAATTTGAACATGTACCAAAAAGTAAATTACATTCAAATGAGAAACCCCAACAAAATAGCTATCAACGATTTGACTCAAGTTACACAAAGAGAAGTTGCATTCTTCATTTAAAAGTTGTTTTTCTCGTTCTGAATTTGAACACAGGGAACTTCCCAGAGACTCATACTCCAACCAAAGACTATTCATGGAGACAACCTAGAACCCTGACAATGCAGCCACTTCTTATGAGAACTGATAGACTAAGATCAGAAAGGAGGAGAGGAGGATGTCCCCTATCAGTGGACTTGGGGAAGGGCATGCATGCAGAAAGGGCTGGGGGGAGGGTGGGACTGGGAGGGGAGGAGGGAGGGTTTTATGGGGGGATACAAAATGAATAAAGTGTAATTAATAAAAGTTAAAAGAAAGAAAAAAAATTGTTTTTCTCGCCAAATGTAATGGTGCCATTGTGAGTCATTATTTATAAATATATATAAAATGTATATATGTATTATACTATATATGTATAATATATGTATATATTTATATACTATATATGGAATATTTTATATTTACATATTCTTTAAATGTAATCTTTTCAAATAATACTTTTAAGAAATGTATAACCTCATTGTGCTCTCAATAAAATGTATTCACCAGGAATTAAATTGTATTTTGTCTTTATAAATGATGTAGCAAGAAAAATAGCTAACTTCATGATGTATGATTGTGTCTGAAGAAAATATATTATGGTAGATTTGGCTTTACAATGACATCATAAATTAAGCATACCACTAAAAATTATAAGTCTTAAGGGTGAGCTTCACTGTAACTCTTATCTAAGAAAAGATATTGCTATAATATTATAAATCAGCACTTTATGAAGTGACAGAAGAAAAAGAAAATGATGCAATTCCTAGGGGAAAAAAAGGATATAAAGTAAAAATTACCCAGACCAGTATGGAAATACCTGCCTTGCTTGCCTTCATTGCAGAAACCCTCTCGAGTTCTGAATCTCCAAGGTTTGCAAAGCATTTGTGGCTGAGGACAGAACCATGATCTGCATAAAGACTACCTTCTCATTTTTAATGCTCCTAATGAAGCAAAGACTTAGCAGCTAAAGCATCTGTCCCCGCACTTGCTGAAAAATGAATAGATCCTGTGTTTAGTGCAGTGCTAAACAAAGGGGATGTAATGTAATCCAGAAATGTAAACTACACAAAAGGTTTTCTCTGGAGTATTAGTAGCAGGTCAGTAATTCTGAAAAGGAAAGAGACGGATTCTGTTGAGAACTCAGCCTACACTGTTATATATCCACATTTGCCCTATAGGAAAAATAAATTTATTTTCTACAGGAAGATATATTTTCTGTTTGCAATCTCTTTTAAATGTTTAATTAAATTAATGGGAAGTCTCCATTTTATAAAAAGCAATTAAACACTGGGACACTAAAATATAGTGTTTTTCCACATTTGGTTATTATGCTGTTGGAAACAGCAACAATAGTATCGTTCTCTGTGTCAGAAAAAAAAATTCAGAGGAAAGCATAATGCTCACATTGTTTTTCAAAGCTGAGTCATGTGTGGGAAGGAAAATAATTCTTTAAAAAATAATATAGATCATAGTTCTTTATAATGATTTTTTTGGAAGAAGTGAGGATTTATGTTGTCATTCATGTTCAATATCACTCAAACATGGACAATTATATGTCTGGCACAGATGGGAAAGGATAAGGAAAAGTACTTCAATGTTCAAAGTATTCACTGAGCTACACTTCAAAAATAGTATCTCTTCCAATACCCTTTTGGGTAGAGTTTTTCAGAGGTCCCTTGTAGAAGGCTCCTGTCTTTTTCCTTGTCTTCTCCTACTTCCAAGGTATACCTTGTTTACCCTTCTTGAATGAGGATTAAACATCTTCCCGAGGGTCTTCCTTGTTCCTAGCTTCTTTAGTATTATAGATTTTAGTATGTTTATCCTATATTATTTGCCTAATATCCACTTATAACTGAGTATGTACCATGTGTTTCTTTCTGTTTATAGGTTCCCCATCACAGAATAATCTTTTCTCCTTCCATCCATTTGCCTGCAAATTTCTTGATTTCCTTGTTTCTGTTTCTATATAATCTAATTTTCACATATTCAACAAAAGACTTTTAAAACTTAAAAAGCTTACCAGGCCACAGAAGATGACACTGCTGATGTGATCTGATAGACTAAGATCAGAAGGAAGGAGAGGGGGACCTCCCCTATCAGTGGATGTGCGGAAGGGCATGCATGCAGAAAGGGGAGGGAGGGTGGGATCGGGAGGGGAGGAGAGAGGGGCTTATGGGGGGGATACAAAGTGAATAAAGTATAATTAATAAAATAAAAAAACTTAAAAACCTGTGAAATTACAAATTAATTCAGTAATTCTCAAACACCTTAAAATGTCAAAACTCTTCATTGTTGACCTATAAAGGGTCGTGGATACCATGTTAGAACTCAAAAAGTGACTTGCAGGCTTAACAAGGTTTTTGTTATTTTGTTGTTTTTGTTTGACTGGTTGTTTTGCTTTGTAGCTTTTTTTGTTTTGCTTTGTTTTCTTTTTATTTATTTATTTGTTCGTTTTGTTTTTTGGCATGCTGAAAAAATCCAAAGTAATGGAGATAAATGCTCTTTTAATGGATGCAGAATCAAGATTCACATAAACTACTGTGACTTCTGTCTATCCACGTCTGGCAAAAGCTATGTCAGTAATTCCCTTAACTGCATTAAGACCAAGCTGACAAACGACGCAACCATCTTGTTTTCTCAGTCTGAAATCCCTCTATCTTAGAAGTAGAAGGATCACAAAAAAAGGAATAAAAAGAGATTTTCATGTATAAAATTCCTGTAAAGAGAACTATTAAACAAGCTAATTTCTACCACAGGGACCACGTATTCCACTCATAAACATATACAAATCCTCAACATCGACTAAATGGGAAATGGGGCATGCGCACTTAAGCATAATGTTAAGCAGGTGCTTACCAATATTCAGACACCGACTACTATGCTTTCAGTCCAGACACAATTCACTCGCGCTAGAAACTAAAACAGATACGTTTCTATATTTTGAAATTAAGAGAACGTAATTCTCCTTTGGGGTAGATGTTACAGGATGACTTGCTGGATGGAAATCCCCCAGTGTCATCTCTTCAACAACGAAGGCTAGAAACTTTATCTTAGGAGGGCTTTCATGCATTGATGGTCACAATGGCAGGACACACAGTGGCATGCAGAAGGTTAATACCGGGGGTACAGGGAAAAGAAAACAAGTTCAAAGATGGCACACTCCGGTCCACAGGCATTAGCATCTCAGGGTTACCACAACCCTAGGTTTGTTGAAATAAATTTAGACAAAAATGTAAAAATTGAAAAAAAAAACATAAAAAGCTAACATAAGAAGGGCTTGTGAGTAGAGTGAATTTCCTTTCTCAGTAAAGATCAAAACAAGACTTCATGGTTGCCGTAATTGAAGTTTAGATATTGGCCTATACGATACATAAAATATAAACATTTAAAATTACTCTGCTTTAAATTATAAATGATTGTGTCAACTATCCTCTCCTTGATTGAATTCAGGGAAAGGCAAGCTTTTATTTAACTTCAGCAGAAAAATCATTTTAGTTTTCTGTTGTACAGTTTGTTAAAGGTCATATTAGAATTGGTTTTGTGTTTGGAATGAATGGGCTGTTGTGATTATCCACTATAACAGGCTACAGTTTCAAGAGACTCCTTTAAGTAAACTGAACCAGAATGCTCATAAGTGCTTGTCAATTGAAGCTAAAAGTGGCTTAATCTAAATCTCAGCATGAATAATGGCATTAAATCCTCCTCAGAACTAAAAATTCACCAGAGGACAGATCTGTGACAATCTTCTCCTTTAGCTTGCAATTATGAATGGGGCTTTAAATAAAGAGATTTTACATTTGTGAACCCAGTGGCTTTAATTCTGAGTAGGTTACCCACAAATTCAGAGTATATGTCCTATCAAAATACACATGATAATAATCAGTTAGTGGTCAAATGACATCCACAAATTTTTGGGCATCATGTTCTTTCAAGTATATAGTTTGATTTATTATATAAATAGTAACATCCATACAGCTCATTGAACGTAGAGAAGTCTAATTGGTGTCTGTATGGCAGCTTCACCCCTAAAATATAGTCTCTTTGGTGAGAGAAAATACTCTGCAAGTTACAGAAAGAGAAACCTGGACACCAGTCCAGCCTCAAAAACTTCGACCTACAATCCGACCTGTCTGCAAGATGTGCTGCAGAATGTTGGGGGTAGAACTTATGAGAGTGGCCAACCAGTGAGTGGTTTAGCTGAGGCCCGTGCCCTAAGCTACCTGGAGAGCCAGGAGCGGAGACTGGAGAGCTCTGAGACCTAGCGATTTCTAACGATGTTCTGCTGTACTCATGCCTCAGCGCCTTGTCCAGTCATTGTGAGAGAGGCTTCTTCGAGCAGCACATGGGACAGGTGCAGACACCCACAGCCAGGCATCAGGAGACAGAGTCTAAATTGAAGGTTTCATTGGGTCCCTTGCCTTGGAGCTTGGGGAACCACAAGGAATAGGAGCAGAAAGATTTCGGCATTGCAGGGGGAAGGGGAGACCGGGAAATGTCCCACCCAATCAACTATACAGGGTATGTGTGGGTTCACAGAGACTGAAGCATCAGGTACAATGTCTGCAATAGATCCCTGATGATTTTGTGGAGCTCCTAAGGGTGGCGGCATGTATGTCTCTGACTCTTTTTTTTAATTAATTACATTTTATTCACTTTATATCCCTCTATAAACTCCTCCCTCCTCCCCTCATGATCCCACCCTCCCACCTCCTTCTTCATGCATGCCCCTCCCCAAGTCCACTGACAGGGGAGGACCCCTCTCCTTCCTTCTGATCTTAGTCTATCAGATCACATCAGGAGTGGCTGCATTGTCATCTTCTGTGGCCTGGTAATGCTGCTTCCCCCTCAGGGGGAGGGGATCAAAGAGCAGGCCAATCAGATTATGTCAGAGGCAGTCCTTCATCCCACTACTATGTAACCCACTTGGATGCTGAACTGCTCTTTCACCTGCTCTAGGGATTGTTTTCTCCCTATTGGGTTGCCTTTTCAAGCCTCAGTTTGTGAGCATTTGTCTTTTCTTTTCTTTTTTATTTCTCAATTTAAAAAAAAATTGTATTCAATTAATATTCTTGTTGTGGCCCTATCCTTCCTCCCCTTTTTTCTCCATCTCCCCTTCTCCTTTTCCTCAGAATAAATAAATAAATAAATAAATAAACAAATAAATAAATAAATAGAAGGAAGCTCCCTTTCCCATCCAGCCCAGCTCATCAAATTGCATCAGAACTGAGCATGTCCTCTTCCCCTGAGGCCGGAAAGGCAGTCCCAACAGGGGGAAGTGATCAGAAAGCTGGCAAGGAGTTCATGTACAATGCAGGGCCCACTTCCATTATTGTCTCATCTTATTGTGTCTCATTTTGTCATGTTTGATCCTTGCCTCCTGGAAGCCTGCTCTTGTCTGAAGGGAAGCAGAGGGGGAGTGGGTCTGTGAAGGAAGGGAGAGGAGGACGCGTTGGGAGTGGTAGAGGGAGGGTTGTGATGTGTTGTATGAGAGAAGAATCCAGTTTCCATAAAAATAAAATAAATGAAGCAGTTTTGATTTCTATTACTGACACTGTTTTTTCCTCAGCATTATCTTTTCTAAGGCCATGCCATTGTAAGTGACATGGTGACATTAACAATTAACAATTACAATTACAATTAACAATTTAGAAAATCCCATTGAAAATGCTACTATCCCCACTGTAAAATTCATGAAACTTGCTTCTAACTGCTTCTCTTGGCCTTCTTTTGCAGTTTTTTTCTTTAATTGAAATATACTAATATGATTATAATTTTTTATATTTGTCAATTGGCCATTTCGTTTTTACTCAATTGTTAAGCATGTAGGGTAAATGGTATTCCGTTTAATTATAATTATTCATGATCTTATTTTCTATCTTAGCTTTACCTCTAAATATCCACATATATGATTATAAGTCAATCAATTACCATTTCACTGTGGAATGATACAAATCTTTGATAATAGAAGTAACATTAATAAAAGTATTTTAAATACTTTTTAATTATTCTTGACAATTTTATGTTGCATAAAATATGTCTTGATCATATCCATGTTAATCCCTGCCTGACTTTCTCCAGAAAGAAAAGAGAGAAATTTTGACAAGGATATGTATATTTTCTTCACATACATATCTTCTGATATACTGTCACGTGTGGCACACTCTTCCATATGTTAACTTATGTTAGTCATTCTCAAATGCAGTGGTACTCACCAAGTATTTACATGTTTTTTTTTCTGTCAACACAGTAGATATACAATATATGTGAGCAAGTTTTCAAAGCTTTAGGCTATTAGAAGATTATACGGTAGTCCAGAAGTTTTGCTTCTGATTTTTGAAAATGTTTGTAATAACTGTTATTTTCAAGATCATTACTTACCTTTTATTTTACCAAAATTAAGTGGGTTTTGAGCAAAAATCATTTTGTAGGATGATTTGCTGTTTTTTAGAATTCTATCTTTGATTGTAATGTTGCTAATAATCTACTAAAATCTATCAGAAGCAAATTTAGAGTATTAAAAAGTTAAATTTTCTAGAGCTACTGAGAATATGAAAAAGTTAAAAAATTGAATATAGAGAATTCTCTGTTTAGCTCTGATACCCATTTGTTAATTGGATTACTTGGTTTGCTGCTTTTCAGCTTCTTTAGTTCTTTGTATATACTTGATATTAGTCCTCTGTCAGAAAAAGGGTTGGTGAAGATTCTTTCCCAATCTGTAGGCAGTTGTTTTGTTTTGATGACGGTGTCCTTTGCTTTACAGAAGCTTTTCAGTTTCATGAGAAGCTTTTCAGTTTCATGAGGTCCCATTTATTGATTGTTGCTCTTAGAGCCTGTGCTGTTGGTGTTCTGTTCAGGCAGTTTTCTCCTGTACCAATGACTTCTGGGGTCTTCCCCAATTTTCTTCTAACAAATTTAATGTGTCTGGTTTTATAAGGGGGTCTTTGATCCACTTGGACTTTAGTTTTGTGCAGGGTGGTAAGTTTGGATCTATTTGCATTTTTCTACATGTAGACATCCAGTTAGACCAGCACCATTTGTTGAAGATGCTATCTTTTTTTTTTCCATTATACGGTTTTGGCATCTTTGTCAAAGATCAGTTGTCCATAAGTGTGTGGGTTTATTTCTGGGACTTCTGTTCGGTTCTATTGATCCACCATTCTGTTTCTATGCCAGTACCATGCAGTTTTTATTACTGTTGCTCTATAGTACAGCTTGAGATCAGGGATGGAGATACCTCCAGAAGATCTTTTATTGTAGAGGATTGTTTTAGCAATTCTTGGTTTCTTGTTACTCCATATGAAGTTGAGAATTTTTCTTTCCAGGTCTGTAAAGAATTGTGTTGTTAATGTGATGGGAATTGCATTGAATCTGTAGATTGATTTTGGTAAGATAGTTCTCTGTAGAGGAATAGAGAATGGCAGAGAAACACTTAAATAAATGCTCAACCTCATTCCCATTAGGGAAATGCAAATCAAAACAAACTTAAGATTTCACTTTACACCATCAGAATGTCCAAGATGAAAAACTCGAGTGACGAAGATGGCGATGAGCACACACCTTTTCTGAGCGGTGGAATTCCTGAACTTCTGAGTTGGTGAATGGAAGGACCTCTAACCCAGGAAGACAACGGTGGAGATTTCTAGACTGACAGGGAACATCACAGGAGGTGAAAACTTTGGTCTCGGGTCACCCGGGGACTTGTTTGGGGAAGGAGAGAAACAATCCTTTGACCTCGCGGCACTCCCCTCCCCCAGACCTCCCTCCACCTCAGCACAGCAGCACAGCTGACTGGTCTTTCTCAGAGCAGACCTAACTGCCTGAGGTATACAGCCGCTGGGGCAGAGCTCCAAGCCCTGTAGCGGCAGGCAAAGATCAGCAGTTCGTGTCCCTGAGTCCCAGATCCGTGCAGAGGCTAAACCATCCCCCCAGGGCCCGAGTCTGCTGGACGCCATACTAGCTCCTCAGGATCACCATCAGTGACGGTACGGCCCGCCCAATCCCACAGTGACAGAGAATACGCCATATATTCACCAAAACCAGGCAGAAACGTCATACAACCTAGATACACCAGGTGC
>REGO01000067.1:1083626-1209286 GCA_010120015.1 Rhombomys opimus
GACTATTTCTAACAGGAACTCAATGAAGATACCTGATAAAACAGGATCAGATGAAGGGGGGGAGGTCCCCCCCATCAGTGGACTTGGAAAGGGGCACAGTAGTGATGAGGGAGGGAGGGAGGGACTGGGAGGGAATGAGGGTTCGGGGCACGGCTGGGATACAGAATTAATAAAATGTAACTGATAAAAATAAAAATTAAAAAAAAATAAAAAAAATTTACTTCAAAAAAAAAAGAAAAAGAAAAAAAAAAGAAAGAAAAACTCGAGTGACAACACATGCTGAAGAGGCTTTGGAGAAAGGGTAACCCTCCTCCACTGCTGGTGGGAAGGTAAACTTGTACAACCACTCTGGAAATCAATCTGATGCTTTCTCAGACAACTAGGAATAGTGCATCCTCAAGATCCAGCCATACCACTCCTATGCATATATCCAAAAGAGGCTCAAGTACACAATAAGGACATTTGCTCAACCATGTTTGTATCAGCTTTATTTTTAATAGCCAGAAGCTGGAAACAATCCAGATGCCCCTCAACTGAAGAATGGATGCAGAAATTGTGGTACATCTACACAATGGAAAATTATTCAGCAATGAAAAATAAGGAAATCATGAAATTTGCAGGTTAATGGTGGGACCTGGAAAGGATCATCCTGAATGAGCTGTCCCAGAAGCAGAAAGACACACACAGTATATAATCACTCATACAGATATCTAATATAAGATAAACCTATTAAAATCTGTCCATCTAAAGAAACTAATCAAAAGAGAGGACCCTGACTAAAATGCTCAATCCCAATCCTGAAAGGCAAAGAGGATGGACATCAGAAGAAGAAGAAAAAAGAGGAAACAAGCTAGAAATCCACCATGGAGGGCCTCTGACAGGCTCTGCCCTGCAGACTATCAAAGCAGATGCTGAGACTTAGGGCCAACTGTTGGGCAGAGTGTATGGAATCTTATGTAAGAAGTGGGATATAGTAAGATCTGGAGAGGACAGGAATTCCACCAGAAGAGCAACAGAACCAGAAATTTGAACACAAGGATCTTCCCAGGGACTCATACTCCAACCAAGTACCATGCATGAAAATAACCTAGAATTTCTGCACAGATGTAGCCCAGGGCAGTTTAGTGTCCAAGTGGGTTACATAGTAATGGAAAGAGGGACTGCCTCTGACATAATCTGATTGGCCTGCTCTTTGATCACCTCCCCCTGAGGGGGGAGCAGCCTTACCAGTCCACAGAAGATGACAATGCAGCCATTCCTGATGAGATCTGATAGACTAAGATCAGAAGGAAGGAGAGGAGGACCTCCCCTATCAGTGGACTAGGGGAGGGGCATGCATGAGGAAGGGGGAGGGAAGGTGGGATCGGGAGGGGAGGAGGGAGAGGCTTATGGAGGGATACAAAGTGAATAAAATGTAATTAATAAATATTAAAAAATTTTAATATAGAAAGAATTTCTTACTGGATGTTCATTTCAGCTTCAACTTCTCAATTAATTATTGAAATTTCCTATTTCCTCTTATTTCATGGTTTCATACTGAAACCATGAATACCTTATGGTGTCTTTATTGTAAGTAGGGAAGCTTAAGAAGATATAATCATAGCATATTCAGTAGTTTAATTCCATGAAGTGTTCATTTTTTAACAAATCCAGGATAATAGCAAGATAGCCATCCGGTCCAAACTTCAGACCTGTGAGCCAAGCACATCCCTTTACAAAATTACCTAGTATGCTTTGTTGTTGGTATCACAGATGTGTAGCCAGTAGACCTAATTTGTTATGCTATAAGGACAGTAGTATACACAGGAACCACACTAGAATTTCCTTTCATTTCCCCATAAATATGAGAAAACATTTGAATTTTATGTTAATGTGTATTATAATTTGACAAAAGTGTTAAAGCTGAAAGTGGAAATTAAGAATTATCACTTTTATACACACATGCTTAAAATCTCATCTGTCTAGGTGTAAACATGTTCTTTAGAGTGTGAGAAAATAATAATTGACCTTACTTACTGTTAACTTCTAAACTGATTACCACACAATCAATAGATGAGAAATCTGTAAAAATACATGCTAAATGAGGCTTTAAGTGTTATCAAATATTTTTTGATTTGCTAATATGTGTGGTTTTTATATTTCCACAAAAATAAGGTTACATTGCTGCTGCTAAAGATAATTGTTAATGGCAAAGTGCAAAACTGTCCTTTAGGAATGTAATACTTTCACCTTATACAATAGCATATTTAAAAGCTGCATAGTGGGAAAGTATGTTAAAACACATGCCACTGGAACACTGCGGCTGGGAGGACAAGCAGAGATGAGACAAAGACACGGATTAGTCAAGTTGGTGGGGCTTACTTGACAAAAACATGCAAAAAAACCATAAAGGAAAATAAAAAAATTTTAATGTACCCTCATCATTATCTCTCGTGTGAACTTTTCAGCAACCATTGACGTCAGTGCTAACATTCCCTTCTAAAACAGAACGCATGTTTGTTTTTCTATTTCCTGTTTCAATAGGAATATTTCCGATTTTCTATTAGAAAGCTGGACTTCAACCTCAAGGTTTTTCAAATCTTTTATTGATTCATGCTATGCTTTACAAACTATTCTAGAAAGCAAATAAAATACCTTAATACTTTTTTTCCTTTATACTCTGGTGATGTTCAGGAGCAAGTAACATGAAAGCATTTTTTTTCTTTTTTTCTTTATTTTATTTTAACCACACGTCATTCATAGTCTCCTCCTTCTTTCCCTCCCAACCCCACCCTCTCTCCCTCATCTCCTCCCTGCCCTCTTCCAAGTCCACTGATAGGGGGTGGTCCTCCTCTCCTTCCATCTGATCCTGGCTTATCAGGTATCTTCAGGACTGGTTGCTATGTCCTTATCTGTGGCCTAGCAAGGCATCTCCTCCCTCAGGGGTGGGGGAAGCTCAATGAGCCAGTCATTGAGTTCATGTCAGAAATAATCCTTATCCCCCTTACTAGGAAACCCACTTGGATACTGGGCTACCATGGGCTACATCCAAGCAGAGGTTTTAGGTTATATCCATGCATGGCCCTTGATTGAAGAAACAGTCTCATAGAAGACCCCTGCTGTACACCTAAAAAAAGATAAACAAGAAAGAGGACCCTGGGTAAGATAATTAATCCTCACCTAGAAAACAAAGGGGATCGACATTGGAAGTAGGAGAAAACAAGTAACAGGACAGGAGCCTACGGCAGAGGGCCTCTGAAAGACTCTACCTAGATGCTGAGACTCATAACCCAACCTTGGGCAGAGTGCAGGGAATCATGAAAGAAGGGGGAGCTAGTATGACCTGGAAAGGACAGGAGCTCCACAAGAACGCAAATTTTTATTTCCTGGTTTTCTATTGTTCAATAAATACAGCCATAAACGTAATTTTTTGGAATTAGCTAAAACTCAAGCTAATTGGTCACTCTCACAGTGTCTGTGCCACCTTTACTCAGAACAGCTTTCAGGCAGGACAGAACTGTAGGTTGAAGGTCTTGTGGTCAGGTAAAGTTCCAGTCACTCCACTGGACGTCTTCCCTGGTTTCAGAAGATGCCCACTTCAGGCTCCATATTTCCCAACACGAGGAGTCTGAGCTGGGGTCACTCTCATAAATCCCTGGGAGTTTTCATTGCACCAGGTTTCAGCCTTGTCCCTGAAATACCCTGAAATTGCAGTTGTCTTTCTAGGTACTTCATCTATCCTCAGCCAAACTGATCCCTGCGGTTCCCACCCCACCTACCCCAGGCCACCCTCATTATCTTTTCATTTCTCCTTCCCAAAAAGAGTCACGTGTCTCCCCCTAAGCTCTCCTTCTTACTTGGCCTTACTGGGTCTGTGTATTGCAGAATGATTCTTTTTATTTTAATGCTGATATCCATTTGTAAGTGAGTACATCTCATGTTTGCTTTTCAGCTTCTGGGTTACCTCACTTAGGATTAGTTTCTAGTTCCATACATTTGCCTACAAATTTCATTGTGCTATTTTTAAATTTTTATTATTATTATTTTTTACACTTTATTCACTTTGTATCCTCCCATAAGCCCCTCCCTCCTCCCTTCCCAGTACCACCCTCCCTACCCCTTCTTCGTGTATGCCCCTCCCAAAGTCCACTGATAGGGGAGGTCCTCCTCTCCTTCCTTCTGATCTTAGTCTATCAGATTACATCAGGAGTGGCTGCATTGTCATCTTCTGTGGCCTGGTAAGGCTGCTCCCCCCTCAGGGGGAGGTGATCAAAGAGCAGGCCAATCAGGTTATGTCAGAGGCAGTCCCTCTTCCCATTACTATGTAACCCACTTAGACACTAAACTGCCATGGATTACATCTGCACAGGGGTTCTAGGTTATCTCCATGCCTGGTATTTGGTTGGAGTATGGGTCTCTGGGAAGACCCCTGTGTTCAAATATTCTAGCTCTGTTGCTCTCCTTGTGGGGTTCCTGTCCTCTCCATAACCTACTATTTCCCACTTCTTACATAAGATTCCACGCACTCTGCCCAACAGTTGGTTATAAAGTCTCAGCCTCTTTGATAGTCTGCAGGGCAAAGCCTTTCAGAGGCCCTCTATGGCAGGTTCCTAGGTTGTTTTCTGCTTTCTTCTTCTTCTGATGTCCATCCTCTTTGCCTTTTGGGATGGGGATTGAGACTTTTAGTCAAAGTCCTCTCTCTTGATTAGTTTCTTTAGATGGACACATTTTAGTAGGTTTATCCTATATTAGATGTCTATATGAGTGAGTATATACCGTGTGTGTCTTTCTGCTTCTGGGACAGCTCACTCAGGATGATCCTTTCCAGGTCCTACCATTTACCTGCAAATTTCATGATTTCCTTATTTTTCATTGCAGAGTAATACTCCATTGTATAAATGTACCACAATTTCTGCATTGTGCTATTTTTTAACAGCCGAGTAATACTCTGTTGAGTGAATAGACCACAGTTTCTTTATGTATTCTTCAGTTCAAGAATATCTGGATAGTTTCCAGTTTTTAGGTATTATGAATAAATCTGCTGTGAACTTAGTTGAGCAGGTGTCATTGTGGCATGGTGGAATGTTGTTTGGGTAGATGCCCAGCAGAATTCTAGCTGGTTCTTGAGGTAGGGCAATTCCCAATTTTCTAATAAAATGCCATATTTATTTCCAACATGGCTGTGCAAGTTTTCACCCCTAGCAGCAATGGAGGAGTGTTTATATCCTTGCCAGCATTAACTGTCACTTATGTTTTTGATCTAAGCCATTCTGACAGGTATTTTTATTTGCATTTTCCTGACGGCTAAGGATATTGAACATTTTTTAATAAGTAATGCACTTTTATAGCAATAAATTTATTCATTTTCAATTTGGCGGGGTAGAAATTTTTTTTGCCCCCTTCTTCATTCCCTCCCAACCCCACCCTTCCTCCCTCAACTTCTCCCATTCCCCTCTCCAAGTCCACTGATAGGGGAGGTCCTCCTTCCCTTCCATCTGACCCTAGATTATAAGGTCTCATCAGGACTAGCTGCATTGTCCTCCTCTGTGGCCTGGAAAGGCTGCTCCTCCATCAGTGGGGGGTGGGGGTCAAAGAGCCAACTGCTGAGTTCATGTCAGAAATAGTCCCTGTTCCCCTTACTAGGGTACCCACTTGGATACTGAGCTGCCATGGGCTACATCTGAGCAGGCCTTCTAGGTTATCTCCATGAATGGTCCTAGGTTGGAGTATCAGTCTCAGAAAAGACCCCTGTGCCCTAGATATTTTGGTTATGTTTATCTCCTTGTAGAGCTCTTGTCCTCTCCAGGTCCCACTATTTCCCCCTTCTTTCATAGGATTACCTGCACTCTGCCCAAAGTTTGGTAAAGAGTCTCAGCATCTGCTTTGATACATTGCTCGGTAGAGTCTTTCAGAGGCTCTCTGTGGTAGGCTCCTGTCCAGTTTCCTATTTTCTACTTCTTCAAATGTTCGTTTCAATGAGGTGCTTTCCAGCCATTTGAAATTTCTCTGTTGAAAATTCTCAGTTTAGATATGTGCTTCATTTTTAATTGTATTATTTAGTTTGTTGATATCTGTTTTCATGAGTTCTTTATGTATTTTAAAAACTAGCCCTCTGTCAGACTTTGAGTTGGTGAAAATCCTTTCCCATTTTGTAGGCTGCCATTTTATCATATTTATGGTGTCTTTTGGCTTACAGAAACTTTTCAGGTTCATGAGGTCATATTCATTAATTTTCAATTTTAGTCCCTGTGCTATTAGTGTCATGTTTAGGAAGTTGTCTCCTGTGCAAATGTGTTCAAGGCTGTTCTTCACTTTCTCCTCGGTCAAGTACAGTATATCTTATTTATGTTGTTATCTTTGATCCATTTGTACTTGATTATGCAGGGCAATAGATATGCAAGGCATATGCAGGGCATATGCAGGGCAATAGATATGCATTGCTCTACAAACTGACATCTCCTTAGACTAGCACCAGTAGCTGAGATACTTTTATTTTCCTTTGTGTATTTCTGGCTTGAGACCCATGGAAGGAGTTCTTCCTCACTTCTGAAACTTCCTGGAAAGCCAGGAACTAGAAGTTGCAAAACCAAGAAACCAAGGATAGAACCAAACAAGACTAGTGAAAAAGAAACAAACAAACAAACAGTAACAACTACCAAAGCCTTATCCCTAATGATATTCTGCTTCTTTCAGAATATCATTAACAGGAGCTTAACATAATTGTAATCAGAGAGGCTGCATTCAGCAATTGAAAAACAAATGCAGAGAGCCACTGCCAAACATTAGGTGGAGCTTAGGGAATCCTGTGGGAGAGGGGGAGGAAGGATTTTAAGAGCCAGAGTGGTCAAGAACACCACAGGAAAGCCCACAGAATCAACCAACACTGACTCATAGGGGCTCACAGATACTGAACCTACAGTCAGAGACTGCATAGTTCTGAGCCAGCCTGTACACAGGTTGTAGTTGTGTAGTTTGAGTTTCTTGTGGGACTCCTGACAATGGGAGCAAGGACTATCTCTGGCTCATTTGCCTGCTTTGTGAACCCTTTTCCTCCTACTGGGTTTCATAGTCCAGCCTCAATATAACCAGATATAGCTAGTCTTTCCTTCTTTCTTTCTTTCTTTCTTTCTTTCTTTCTTTCTTTCTTTCTTTCTTTCTTTCTTTCTTTCTTTCTTTCTTTCTTTCTTTTTTTCTTTCTTTCTTTCTTCTTTCTTTTTTTTTCTTTCTTCTTTTCTCTTTTAAATATTAGTTACAGTTTTTAAACTTTGTATCCCACCTGTAGCTGCTCTCTCATTCCCTCCCAATCTCACCCTCCCTCCCTCAACTCCTCTCAGCCCCTTTCCAAGTCCACTGATGGGGGGGTCTCCTCCCCTTCCAACGGACTCTAGTTTATCAGGTTTCTTCAGGCCTGGCTGCAATGCCCACCTCTGTGGCCTAGCAAGGGTGCTCCTCTCTCAGGGGGTGGGGGTGGGAGGTCAAAGAACCAGCCATTGAGTTCATGTCAGAAACAGTCCCTGCTCCCCTTATTAGGGTACCCACTTGGATACTGAGCTACCATGGGCCATATCTAAGCAGGGGTTCTAGGTTATATCCATGCATGGTCCTGGGTTGGAGAAACAGTCTCATAAAAGACCCCAGCCCTGATATATTTGGTCCTTGTGGAACTCCTGTCTTCTCCAGGTCTTACTAACTCCCCCTTATTTCATATGATTCCCTGCACTCTGCTGAAGGTTTGGTTATGAGTCTCAGCATCTGCTTAACTTGCTATGCTCTGCTTGGTTCATATCCCTGAAAAGCCTAAACTTTTATGAAAGGAAATTCAGGAGAAGTGGATGGCTTGAAAGTTAGCAGGTGGATTAGAAAATGAAGAGGAAGTAGAAATTATGGTTGGGTTAAAATATATGAGAGAAGAATAAATAAAATAATAATGAAAAAGAATTAGCTAAAGATTTAGCATTATCATACCTGTTTTGACCCCCTCATTTTAGTGAGTAAAGCTCCTGAGTGTCCTTAATTTATCCAATGAATGGAGACTAGCAATGGTTAGTATTTATTTTAATTTTTATTTAAACTTTATCATGTATGTGTATGCATATATGTTTGCATGCATATACAGATGATACATATCATAGTATTTATGGTGATATCAGAGGACAATTTATGATAGTCATTTTTATCTTTCTAATCTATGCGTCCCAGGGAATCACGTCAGCAGCCTTTAGGACAAGTACTTTTACTCACTGAGACATCTCTTTGGCCCTGAGCACTTTTTTTTTAATACTACAAACTATAGCATGTTCTTTGATGGCAAATATCCAGCATTGTGTTGTTTTAGCTTTAATAGTGTTCAGTTGGAGCTAATTTTATTCCAACGGGAAGCTATTGGGAACCACTACCATACTTTTCAAGAGTGTTCTTATTTTGATACGTATTTTTTCCCTGGTCCCATTTTCTCTTCGTACCCCTGGGTGAATGATATTTATTACAGGACAGAGACCATCTGTTAGAAATGATGAAGAATAATCTGGGTGAGCTCCAAGGCCAGGTTCTATAGATCATGTTATTTGATGGTTTATGATCCTCTTTCTCACAAATCTGTAAGGATGCTGGGCATCATGCGTCACCACATAGACAGAGAGTCAGACCGTCTATCCCTTGAGGCTGTACATTTGCTCCTTCACCTGAGACAATGGCGCTTTCAGCGTCTTGGCATTCACTCACTCAACTCAGATGACATTTCCTCTGTCATCTAAGTTAATGGATATACAATAACCTTATAGAAGTGTAAAAGGACATCCCAAAAGGCACTTCAGCTTTTCTTCTATTTCAAGAACTCTCAAAAGGTGACATGACTGATGAGTAAACTGTAAATGGAGCCATGGGCACTGTCAGTTACAAATACGCATTGCGTACACATTGCTAGCTCATATGTCAGGCTCAAACTGCACTCTATTTCTCTGCAGACAAAAAAAATAACTTCAATATTGTCTACTTTTACCTATTAATTTTTAGATTAAATTTTTATTTTTATATTAATTACAGTTTATTCCTTCCCAATATCACCCTCCCTCCATCATCTCCTCCCTGCCCCTCTCCATGTCCGGTGATAGGGGAGGTTCTCCTTCCCTTCCATCTGACCCTAGCTTATAAGGTCTCATCAGGACTAGCTGCATTGTCCTCCTCTGTGGCCTGGAAAGGCTACTCCTCCCTCAGGTGGTGGGGGGTCAAAGAACCAGCCACTGAGTTCATGTCAGAGACAGCCTATGTTCCCCTTACTAGGGTACCCACTTGGATACTGAGCTGCCATGGGCTACATCTGAGCAGGGGTTCAAAGTTTTATCCATGAATTGTCTTTGGTTGGAGTATCAGTCTCAGAAAAGACCATGTGCCCAGGTATTTTGGTTCTGTTGCTCTCCTTATGGAGCTCCTATCCTCTCCAGGTCTCACTATTACCCCCTTGCATAGAATTACCTGCACTCTGCCCAAAGTTTGGTAAAGAGTCTCAGCATCTGCTTTGATACACTTCTAGGTAGTCTTTTAGAGGCCCTCTGTGGTAGGCTCCTATCCTGTTTTCTGTTTTCTCCTTCTTCCAATGTCCATCCCATTTGTCTTTCTGAGTGAGGATTGATCATATTACCCAGGGTGCTCCTTCTTGCTTAGCTTCTTTAGGTGTACAGATTTTAGTATGCTTACCTGCATTATACATCTAATATCTACTTATAAATGAGTTTATACCATGTGTGTCTTTTTGTTTCTGGGATGCCTCACTCAGGATGATCTTTTCTAGATCCCACCATTTGCCTGAAAATTCCCTGATTTCCTTGTTTTTAATTGCTGAATAGTATTTCATTGTGTAAATATACCACAATTTCTGTATCCATTCCACCACTGAGGGACATCTGGGTTGTTTCCAGGTTCTGGCTATTATGAATAAAGCTGATACAAACATGGTTGAACAAATGTCCTTGTTGTATACTTGAATATATTTTGGATATATGCCTAGGAATGGTATAACTGGATTTTCAGGAAGCACTTTTCCTAATTGTCTAAGAAAGCACCAGATTGATTTCCAAAGTGTTTGTACAAGTTTATATTCCCACAAACAACAGAGGAGGGTTCCCCTTTCTCCAAAACCTCTCCAGCATGTATGTCACTTGGGTTTTTTTAAATAATATTTTATTAATCTTTGAGAATTTCAGTGAATGTATTTTTATCCTTTTCACTCTCCCCTCTTTAAAATCCTACCAGATCTCCTCACATTTTTTTCATCTATGTATCTAACTTCATGTTCTCTTCTCTTTCATTTTCATTTTTATACCAATGCAGTCCACTTTATATTTTCCAAGTAAACTTGAGTGTGTGGCCAGCCAGGAAGAGCAACTGAATTAGCAAGAGTCACACCTTTATAACTGACTCTCTTAGTAGCTACAAAATGCCACTAACTTCTCAGCAACAAATGGCACTTCATGCTCAGTGACTCCTTCCCTGCTTTATTTAGTCTTGAATGGTCTTATAAAGCTCTTGTGTGTGCTGTCATAATTATTTACAAATCCTATGTGCTCTGCCTTATTGTTTCTGGGAAAAAATAGCCATTTCTCTATAGTGAAGTAATGCCTCTTTTTTGATATATATAAACCTTTCTATTCCTCTTCTGCAATGGTCTTTGATTCCTGGAAGGAAAGGAGGGATAAATATATTCTACTTAGAGCTGAGAAGTCTATACTCTCCTCTTCAATGCATGTTGAGAAGTGTGCTATCTTCTCAACATGTCTATCACTAAAATATTATCAGACATTTTAAGTCTCAGTCTATTTAAAAATAATTTTATTACTGGCCCCCTGGGCTTGTGACTCATCTAGTCATAGGTTTTTGTAAGGGATTATGGTCCCAAATATATCTTCTACCTCTTGGATTGAGCCTTAAATACATCCCATCAGAAAATATTTGGTTACACCCATGATGTCCACCTTACTATTGCATAAATATGCATATCTTGAGTCATTTTTTTTTCTCATACAGAAGATTCACAGTTGAGTATGAATGGCGTTTAATTTTCTCTTTGAATAATACACTATTGAAAGTTAGCCAGTAGAGATGAGGTATACAGATCATTATCCAACTAAGTTTTTCCTGTTTTGTGATTCAGGGATGTGATATCTTTAGCAATATTAAGAATTTTAATGCAACAAATAAGCTTTAATACCACAAGTTTGCCATCCCAAATAATTATGCAAATGTGATGTTTTGGAATTTCTAATATATGTACTGATAACTTTACATATGTGAATAATAAATACTACATGATTTGATATGCAATCATGTTTTAGGTCACCAAATCTGGAGCTGCACAATCTCCAGACAGGCAAGCTAGCAACATGGAGAAAGGAGGTATTTACAAATTCCCATTCATAGCTGGGGAACTGTTTTTGTGTGATAGCTGCAGAGAAAGGAATAATTAGCTTTTTTTGACGTAGCAGCTTCTGATAGTTTGGACATGTGCTAGTGAAAGGCCATATACACAAGAGTTTGTGGACAGTGCATGGTGGATATTTCCATGGATGGATGTTTTTAAAATAAAGATGCAAAGTAGAATGACAATGAAAGAGAGGGTACATCTGGGAGAACTTGGGACAAAAATAAAATTACAATGTATGAAATTCTTAGATAATCATTAAAATACACTATTTGAGAAAGGGAAGTTTTATGTAATCTGGTTGAAGCTAACTAAGATTTGATAGATTTTCTTATTAAATTTTAACAATTGCTTTTATATCCAATATTAAACATATATAAAGCAAAACTTTGCTCCTACTTTTTTAACATAAAGTTGTCCTGAAGATAAAACTAATGCTCTCCTTTTGCTTATTCCAAACGAAAGGGACTTTGAAAATGTTCATGTAGGTAAGCATTCCTAAGCGGCATGTTCTTTTATGCATGCACTATTCTGTCTGTGGACATTGTTATAACTTAGATAATTAGTACATGGTGGTTAACATCTGTAAAATCAGCATGTGGAAAGTTAGGACATGGAATTTGGAGTGAATATTTGGAGAGCCTTGTTTACATGTGGGAACTATCTTAAAAGGACAACAAAATGTTAGAATCATAATGCTACACTCAAATTCAGTCTCATGTAGCATGAAAAAAAATAGGATGTAAAATCCCTGAATGTTTGATAGTTTTGTCTGAATGTTTAATGGTTTCCTCTGTATCTAGCGAGATCATATATTCAAACTTGCAATGCATTTTATAAAGACATAGACTAATTAGGGCTCATTTACATACAAGCACACACATATAAAATGTCCATACATGAAAAGCACTCAATTCTTTTGAATTCTTATCTAGATTTAAACACGGGCTACTTTGGGACTATTCTCCACAATGCTCATCACATCCTCTGTGCGTACAGCAACAAAACAGCTGTGGCTTGATTGGAGGTGGTTTAAAATCATGTGGCCTATTTTGATTCTCATGTCTTAGAAAACTATCATCATCTTAGTTTCTTATGCCTCCTTACAAACTAAGAAACACGGGGGAACAGAGTGCTCTTCTGTTCTGAAGACAGGAAGCAAAAATCGTGTGGAAAAGTCTGGCTTCTAACGAGGATTCTAGGGGAATCAGCCTAGTATCCCTTTCCTAATGTCTGAAAATTCTTGTTTTCCCTTGGCTTATGGATCCCATAATCCAATTACTGCCTCTATCTTCATACCTGTTTCATTGAATAACATTATGTCTATCTCGTCAAGACAACAATCCTAACTGTATGGAAGCACAACTGCCCTAATCAGCTCACTTTAATAAGTATATAAGAACGGACCATGGGATAGGTAGTCATGACATTTTTAATTAATTAATTAATACAATTTCTCCACTTCGTATCCTGGCTGTAGCAACCCCCCACCTCCTCCCAGTCCACCCACACTCTTTCTTCTCCCCTCTGCCCCTCCCTTAGTCTACTGATAGGGGAGGACCTCCTGCTATCTGACTCCAGCCTATCAGGTCCCATCAGCATTGGCTGCATTTTCTTCCTTTGTGGCCTACCAACACTGCAATCCCCAGGGAGAGGTAATCAAACACCCAACAAACTGAGTTCATTTCAGAAAAAGACACTGATCCCCATACTAGGGAACCCATTTGGAAACTGAGCAGCCTACGGGTTTCATCTGAGCAGGGGGACAGACTCTCTCAGAGGGAACTTGGTTGGAGTATCAGTCCCTACAGGCCCCCTGGGCCCAAGCTTTTTGGCTCTATTGGGCTTCTTTTGTTGCTCCTGTCTCCTCTAGCTCTTTCTTTTGCCCCCTTTTACCATAAGGTTTCCTGCACTCTGCCAAAAGTTTGGTTATGAGTCTCAGTATCTCCTTCAATAACCTTGTGTGTAGAGTCTTCAGAAGACCTCTGTGGAAGGCACCTATCCTGATCCCTTTCTTCTTCTACTTCTGATGTTTATCCTGTTTGCCCTTCTGAGTGAGGTTTCAGCCTCTTACCTGAGATCCTCCTTTAGTTTATTTAGGATTATAGATTTTAGTATGTTTATCCTATATTCTATAGCAGTTGTCCAAATATAAGTGATTTTATGCAATATGTGTCTTTCTGCTTCTGGGTTACCTCACTCAGGATGATATTTTTTAGTTCCTTCCATTTGCCTGAAAATTTCATGATTTGCTTGTTTTTAATTAATGAGTAGTATTCCATTGGAAAAATGTACCAAAATTTTCTGAATCCATTGAGTGACATTTAGGTTGTTTCCAGATTCTGGCTGTTATTAACAAAGCTGCTATAAACGTAAATAAGAAAATGTCCTGTTGTATGGTTGAACATCTTTCAGATATATGCCCAGGAGTGGTATAGCTGGATCTTGGGGTAGCACTATTCCTAATTTTTCTGAGAAAGTACCAGATTGATTTCCAAAGTGGTTGCACAAGGTTACATTCTCACCAGCAACGGAGGAGGGTTCACCTTTCTCCACAGCGTCTCCAGCATGTGTCATCCCTTGAGTTTTTTATCTTAGCCATTCTGATGGGTGTGAGGTGGCTCTCAGGGTTGTTTTGATTTTCATTTCGCTGATGACTAAAGACATTGAACATTTCTTTAAGTGTTTGCTGTTTGATATTCCTCTCTTAAGAATTCTGTGTTTAGCTCTGTACCCCATTTTTTAATTGGATTACTTGGTTTGTTGGTGTTTAAATTCTTGAGTTCTCTATATATTCTGGATTTTAGCCCTCTGTCAGATGCAGCATTAGTGAAGAACTTTCCCCAGTCTGTAGGCTGTCGTTTTGTTCTGATAACAGTGTCCTTTGCTTTATAGAAGGTTTTCAGTTTCATGAGGTCCCATTTATTGATTGTTGATCTTATAGCCTGTGCTGTTAATGTGTGGTACTGGCATAGAAACAGACTGGTGGATCAATGGAATTGAATCAAAGACCAGAAATAAAGCCACATACCTATGGATACTTGATATTTGACAAAGAATCCCAAACCATACAATGCAATAAAGAAAGAATCTTCATGTGTGAGTATAAACCATGTGTATCTTTCTGCTTCTGGAACAGCTCACTCAGGATGATCTTTTCCAGTTTCCACCATTTACCTGTAAATTTCATGATTTCCTTATTTTTCATTGCTGAGTAATATTCCATTGTGTAGATGTACCACAATTTTTGTATCCATTCTTCAGTTGAGGGACATCTGGATTGTTTCCAGCTTCTGGCTATTACATATAAAGCTGCTACAAACATGGTTGAGCAAATGTCCTTATTGTGTACTTGAGCCTCTTTTGGATATATGCCTAGGAGTGGTATGGCTGGATCTTGAGGAAGCACTATTCCTAGTTGTCTGAGAAAGTGCCGGATTGATTTCCAGAGTGGTTGTACAAGTTTACATTCCCACCAGCAGTGCAGGAGGGTTCCCCTTTCTTCACTTCTTCTCCAGCATGTTTTGTCACTTGAGGTTTTGATCTTGGCCATTCTGATGGGTATAAGGTAAAATCTCTGGGTCATTTTGATTTGCATTTCCCTGATGGTTAATGAGGTTGCGCATTTCTTTAAGTGTTTCTCTGCCATTCAATATTCCTCCATCAAGAATTCTCTGTTTAACTCTGTTCCCCATTTTTTAATTAGATTACTTGGTTTGTTGCTTTTCAGCCTTTTTAGTGCTTTGTATGTACTGGATATTAGTCCTCTGTCAAATAAAGGGGTTAGTGAAGATTCTTTCCCAATCTGTAGGCATTCTAGGATAAACTTACTAAAATCTGTAAATCCAAAGAAAGTAATCAAGAGGGAGGGCTCTGAATAAAATGCTCAATCCCCATCCTCAAAGGAAAAGAGGATGTACATCAGAAGAAGAAAACAGGAAACAAGTCAGGAACCTGCCACAGAGGGCCTCTGAAAGGCTCTGCCCTGCAGACTATCAAAGCAGATGCTGAGACTTATGGCCAACTGTTGGGCAGTGTGCATGGAATCTTATGTAAGAAATGGGAAATAGTAAGATCTGGAGAGGGCAGGAGCTCCACAAGGAGAGCAACAGAACCAAAAAATTTGAACACAGGGGTCTTTCCAGAGACTCACAGTCCAACCAAGTACCATGCATGGAGATAACCTAGAACCCCTGCACAGATGTATCCCATGGCAGTTCACTGTCCAAGTGGGTTCCATAGTAATGGGAAGAGGGACTGCTTCTGACATAAACTGATTGGCCTGCTCTTTGATCAGCTCCCCCTAAGAGGGGAGCAGCCTTACCAGGCCACAGAAGATGACAATACACCCACTCCTGATGAGATCTTATAGACTAGGATCAGAAGGAAGGAAACGGGGAGCTCCCCTATCAGTGGACTTGGGGAGGGGCATGGCGAAGAAGGGGGAGGGAAGATGGGATTCTGAGGGGAGGAGGAAAGATGGGATTAGGAGGGGAGAAGAGAAGGGTTTATGGAGGGATACAAAGTGAATAAAGTGTAAAATTAGAAAAATAATCTTTAACAAATGGTGCTAGCCTATCTGGATGTCTACGTGTAGAAAAATGCAAATAGACCCATATTTAAAAGCCTGCACTAAAGTAACATCCTAGTGGATTAAAGTCTTCAACATAAAACCAGACACACTAAACCTGTTAGAAGAAAGAGTGGGGAAGAGCCTCGGCATGATTTTTAACATGGCAGAATTGAGATTCACCATGGAAGTAAATATCTGGACTAGCCTTTAAGAGATTTTTCTGGATTAGGCTAATGAAGGTAGGAATACTGGCACTAAAATCAGGCAACAGCATTCTGTGGGCATGGTCAAATTGTATGAACAGGAGAAAAAGGCTGAGGGGTAGCATCAGTCATCAGTCACTACCTCATTCCTGATGGAGAATGGAAGGCTCAGCTGATTTCTGCTCCTTTCACTGTGCTGTCCCTGATAGTACAGAATGCATTTCTTGAGTCTTTGAGCCAAAACAAGTCTTTACTTTGTAATTTACTTTTGTCAGATACTTTATCCCAGCAACAAGGCAGTTAATTAATACTCACCTTATTCCAAATGAGGTCATGTTCTCAAGCACTAATGGTCAAGGTGTTAATAGATACCTTGGTTGTTACAACATGATTAACACCACAAAGTTGATTTGTAATCAGTATTTAGTCAGCTGAAGTCTCTGTTTACCTCTGCAATAATCCAAGCTCAAAGATTAGTAAATTAAACCTTTCTGGTGTTCTGTTGTATTTTTGACACAGAGATGGATTTAAGAAGTCGTTAGCCCCTTCCTACCATACGAACACTTGCTCAACTATGTCTACAGAAGCTTTATTCATAATAGTCAGAAACTGGAAACAACCTAGGTGCGTACCTCAGTAGATAAATGGATAAAGAAAATGTGATACATTTACACAATAGAGTATTACTAGGTAGTTAAAAATGACTTCATGAAATCTGCAGGCAGGCAGATAGAGCTAGAAAAACAAAATCATCCCATGTGAAGTAACACAGAACCAGAAAGACAAACATGGCAACCCAGACTCAGAAAGACAAACATAGTATGCACTCAATTATTGGTGTATATTAGCTGTTAAGTGAAGGATAGTCATGGTACAACCCACAGACCTAGAGAGGTTAAGACGGAGGGCTTAAGGGTGGGAGATGCATGGATTTCCTGAGCAGACTGTGGGATGGCGGGAATAGGGAACAGAAGGAATCAGGCAGTGAGGGGAGTGGATAGAGGGAGAGAGCACTAGGAGAATTGACTGCAATTGAAGGGGGCATTTCAGGGAGAGGCAAAAACCTAATGCAATGGAAACTCCCAGGAATCTGTGAGGGTAACCTTAGCTAAGACTGTTAGTAATGGGGAAAATGGAGCCTGAGCCATTTTCTGTAAATGGGAAAAGCTTTCATTGGAGGACCTGGGACCCAGCCATAATGCCTTTGACCTAGAATCTGTCCTTTCTGCTCAATGATGTGCTGAGGTAAGAGTGGCACAGATTTTGTGAGCTTGGCTAACCAAGCATTGGTCCAACATATCCCGTGGGAAAAGAGAGAGCCCACACCTGACACTGCCTGTATGGCTAAAAACCAGAAGCTGAATAGATCAGAGACTTGGGATAGAATAACAGGACTAGTCAACAAAACAAATATTTTTTGTTTGTTTTTTAAGGAAAGAAAAAAAAAATAAAGTAAAGCAGGGATTTCTAAGGATAGGCTGCTATATTCAAAGATCCCGAAGCCTAGGGAGGCTTCGTCCAGCAACTGATGGGAGCAGATGCAGAGAGCCACAGCCAAACATTACAAGTTGCTTTAGGAACCCCATGGAAGAGAAGGAAGAAGGATTGTAGGGGCCAGAGGGGTCAAGGACAGAACAGGAACTCTGCCCACAGAATCATCTAGGCAGGTCTCATAGAGGCTCACAGAGACCTAACCGGCAATCAGGCTTAGTTCCTATGCATATATATTACGGTTTTATAGCTTACTGTTCTTGAGGGATTCCTAGCTCTGTGTGTGAGGGGGGCTGTCACTGACTCCTTTGCCCAATTTTGGGATCCCTTTTCTCCTGCTGGATTGCCTCATCCAGTCTTGTTATGAGAGCATCTGCCTAATCTTATTGTAATTTTTTATGCCTTATTAGGTTGATATCTGTGGGAACCCTGCCCTTTTCTGAAGGGAAAAGGAGGAATGTGAAAAATAAGAAAGGTGAGGGGGACAGACAAGAAGGAGTGGAGGAAGAGGAAACTCATTCCATGTATAATATATGAGAGAAGATGGATAGATAGATAGATAGATAGATAGATAGATAGATAGATAGATATTTAATCTGCAGGAAGTGGTAGCACATGCCTTTAATTCAAGCCACAAGAGGCAGAATTCCAGCCATCATGGGAGGCAGAAGCAGGTAGAGTTTTATGAGCTCTAGGATAGCTTGGTCTACATAGTGAGTTTCAGGCCAGTAAGGGCTACATATAAAGAATCTTGTTACACAAAGTAGTCTAATAAATTTCTGACAGCCAGCGTATTGATGATTTTATTTCCTGCGCAGTCAAAGATATTGCATACACAATGAGAGAAGCTCCAGAAACAGCAAGACACCACCCACCATGGTTATAGTGACATCTCATCAGGAAGAGGTGCCAAACTATTTTAACCTGTGTCTAATGTTATTTTGAAAATCACCAGTAGTGTTTCATTAGCCACTATTTCAAGAGAAGGAAGCAAAAGGCAGGTTTATCAATACCAAAGCGGCTGCTTTCAAAGGTAAGGCTGCTGACTGAAGAGTCAGCATTCAAAAATATTAACATTTTACACCACGTCCATATTCTCTGGGAAAGGTGTGCTCAGAAGAAAGCTCTGGAGAATGAAAACATGAAGGTTACAGAAACAGAACTTGTTAAAAATGTGAACCAAACCAACCTGCCATCAAATCAGCAAAGCGAAACTCTCAGTGAGCCCACCAGAAAGCATCACAGGGACATGGAGTAAGACCTCACCTCATGCCTCTGCATTGCTTCTTTATCCACCAGATTAGCTGTTTGCACATCTCCTGGAGGGAAAGCTGCAGTGTGGCTGAGGACTGCAAAACCCTGGCAGGTGTGCTATACCACACTTCCTTTTCCAAAGATGGCATTATCCTAAGAGGTAAATATGCTGATAAATATTATAGTAAAAAGAAATTCACATGTTTTCAAATTCGCATCACTTTTCCTGCTTCATCTTTGTAATTTTCTTTCTTTTTTTTTTTTTTCCCTTAGCAAGTAGATGCCATGCTTGATGGTTATGTAAATCCTTTACAGATGGGTTTTCCACTCAGGTAGTTTCATTCTGCCTATAAACAAAGAATCTGACCTATTTAGAATCAAGGTGAAGTAGAATAACCCACATTCAAAATTACTGTGATTTCAAATATCAGTGTAACCCAGCAATAAAATGCTTTCAATATACATACAAATTTGTATAGCCCTTGAAAATATGTCTATTTAGTTCAGCATAAAATCAAATTAATTTCTTTTCAGTAAAGTTCAATGAAAATGATATGCACCACAGTATCTCATTCAATCTTCTCAGCATTACACATGCATGTATTTTTTAGCTGATAAGCTTTGCTTCCCACAGCTGAGCTGTACACTGTATCTAACCAACTTCTTGAATTTCAAGAATGGTTTGTCTCAAACTATGAAGGTGTTTTAAAGAGACCTAATTGACTAGCATCAGAAGGAAGGAAAAGGAGACCTCCCCTATCAGTGGACTTGGGGAGGGGCATGCATGGGTGGAGGGGTGGAGGAAGGGAGAAATTGAAATGGGAGGAGGGAAGGAACCACAGAGGGGATCCAAAGTGAAAAAAGTGTAATTAATAAAGAATTTTTTAAAAAGACAAAAATGAGTAAAGAAAAAAAAATTAAAAAAAAATAAAATTGCCTTTATACAGCTCAGTGTTGTGTATCATACCTTTCATTATAGCACTCTGGAAGCAGGTGGGTCTATGTGAGTTCAAAGCCAGCTTGTGCAACATGGCAAATTCCAGGTAAACCAAGGGCTTAACAGTGAGACTCTGTCTCAAAACTCTCTTGTAGGCAAATGGTCTCCACACATTATATAATTTGACTTTTTCAGCTGATAAAATTCTGAAGGGACGCAGAGAAGTTTCACCTATGTTATAGTTCCTGAAGTTTGCTGAATTGGAAATTTAAAATAAAATTTAAAAATCTGGCATCGTAATATGTTTCTAAAAATTATTTATTTTTGGTTTTCCACAGTGCTAGATTCTCATATCTGCATTTAGTTAATGAAATGTTGATGTTTGGGTTAGAGAAAATAAAGGAAATGAACTGTCCCCAAATAATTATATTTTAAAGGTGTTCATAACCATATATTACACTGATCAGAAACTGGGAGAAAGAGGGGAGACTGACAATGGGATGGAAGCCATGCACAATCCCGGGAAACAGACTCTGGAGACCGGACTCGAAGGTTTAGATCTAACTTTATTATCTATGGAACAGCCTTTAAATGATTGAAATGCCAATCAGATCATCCCATGCTGGCCTCAAGCACCAGGAACAATCAGTCAGGTTGTTGCGACTATAAGGAGGTGTGAGACATGTGGTCTGGGAGAGTGGGCAAGGTCACCCCAGGAGACTTCTGTAAGAACTGGGAAGCAGTCCCTACCCTATCCTCAGATCCATTTTGAGACCTCACTAGTGTGCTAGGAGTCCCTGGTAGGTCAACACTGTGTGCTATGGATCAGGACCTCTGGAGGAGTCATAGGAGTCGCTGATGTTTCCCTTGCCATTACCTATCAGCCTCCAAAAGGCTTGCCTCAACATTTCTGAACATTACTTACCATGGTATTGTGAAGCCACACCAATGCACTCATCATACTAGGTGATGGTAAAATCTTTAGCTTATTTTGAATTTAAAATAATATTTAAAAAATAATAATAATATTTAACACATGCATATATTTGCAGAATAATTCACAATTTATAGGCAATTTTTTCAAGAGAATCAAATCATGTCATAAAATATAAACTTACTGACATTTTAATGACTTTAGCTGGAAAAATCTTCTCAGAATAGAGAAGCTCTTAAGTACGAGTGGAAAGTACAAGTTTAAATATTTGCCAAACATTTAAAAGTAGATAAATATTTCTTCCCCTTGTTTGTTAGTCTTTTCATAGCTGTAAGAAAATACTTAAAAATTAAGAAAGACATTTCCTGGAACAGAAATTTAGAAGTTTCCACCGTCATCTGCCCCCAGTGCTTCTGGACTAGAATGAGTCAGAGTACCACACAAGAGAATGCACAGTAGAACACAGATGATGAGTTTATGGCATTCTAGAGACAAAACAAGAATAAAGATGCTCTTGGTGACCCATTTTTGCCAGACAAACGTCACCTCTTAAATCCTATCATCTCCCAGCAATGCCAACAAATTATGACTCCAACAGCCCAGGAGCAGATATGTTCATTCAGTAGAGCAGAACCTTCCTGACCCCATCACTTTTTAATTCTGGATGTATCTGGTGGGAATTAAGTTTTCAGGACATGAACCATTTGGTGCAATATTTCATAATCAAATTATCAGAATTATATTTTTAATAAAAACTAATTTCCTGATTGTTTGAGTTAATTTTATATACAGACCTTTGCTGAAGGTCTTTATCAGCTGTAGGAGTTCTCTGGAAGAAATTTTGGGGTCACTCATGTATACTACATCATCTGAGAATAGTGATATTTGACTTCTTCCTTTCTGTTTTTCTTCTTTATTATTTATTCACATTGTATCCCCCCTGTGGTTCCTTCCCTCCTCCAGTCCCAATCCCTCCCTTCCTCCACCCTCTGCATGCATGCCCCTCCCCAAGTCCACTGATAGAGGAGGTCTTCTTTTCCTTCCTTCTGATCCTAGTCAATTAGGTCTCATCAGGAGTGGCTGCATTGTCTTCTTCTGTGGCCTGGTTATGCTGCTTTTCCCTCAGGGGGATTAAAGAGCAGGCCAATCAGTTCATGTCAGAGACAGTCCCTGTGCCTATTACAATGGAACCCACTTGGATACTGAATGGCCATGGGCTACATCTATGCAGAGGTTCTAGGTTATCTCCATGCATGGTACTTGGTTGGAGAGTCTCTAGAAAGTCCCCTGTGTTCAAATTTTCTAGTTCTGTTGCTCCTTGTGTCGTTCCTGTCCTCTCTAGATCTTACTATTTCCCTCCTCTTTTATAAGATTCCATGCACTTTGCCCAAACGTTGCCCATAAGTCTCAGCATCTATATTGATAGTCTGCAGGACAGAGCCTTTCAGAGGTCCTCTGTGTCAGGCTCCTGACTTGTTCCCTCTTTTCTCCTTCTTCTGATGTCCAGCCTCTTTGCCTTTCTGGATAGGAATTGAGCATTTTAGCAAGAGTCCTCCCTCTTGATTAGTTTTAGGTGTACAGATTTTAGTAGGTTTATCCTATATTATATGTCTATATGAGTGAGTATATACCATGTGTGTCTTTCTGCTTCTGGGATAGCTCACTCAGGATGATCTTTTCCAGATCCCAACATTTACCTGCAAGTTTCATGATTTCCTTGTTTTTTATTGTTGAGTAATATTCCATTGTGTAGATATACCACAATTTGTGCATCCATTCCTCCACTGAGGAGCATCTGGGCTGTTTCCAGCTTCTAGCTATTACAAATAAGGATGCTACAAACATGGTTGAGCAAATGTCCTTATTGTGTACTTGAGACTCTGTTTTTTTCATCCACTTTATCTTCTTTAGTTGTCTTATTGCTCTAGCTGAACCTACAGTACTGTGTTGAAGAGATAGGGAGAATGTGGACAGCCTTGTCTTGTCCCTAATTTTAGTGGGATTGATTTAAGTTTCTCTTCATTTAGCTTGATGTTATGTATTTATTCAATTGATACTGCTTGTATAAACAAATCAATGTCACTCTTATTTAATTCAATGTTTATAGGTTATTGAAATTCCTGTTTTAATAAGCAAATAACGTATTTTATGTAGTGGGAACTCAACACAGTGCATATATATGGTAGGTATGCAATCATTAATGCACTATACGTTTAGCTCTCCTCATAACTGTAATTTTGATAAATATGTAACATAAAATTTAGCAATCCCTCAAATATAATGAAAATTTGTTCATTTACACTTTCAGGTATTTGCATCAGACATAGTTCTTCAATTAAAGCATCAATGAAAAGACTTGTAGTTTCTTTCATAGATTTCCATTACTTGTGGCAGGAAAGGTAGATGCTATTTTTTAATTAACATAAATGATGTCAGGTACTATTATAAATAATAAAAAAAAATCTAAATATGGACTAGAGTTGATGGGCTTGGTTTCCATTGCCAAAGGAACTAACTGTATAACAAAAAAAGATTCTTGAATCATGGAAAATATGTTTTAGAAGATTTCAGGGAAATGATTGAGGTATCTATTAAGAACAAAACAGAGAGGTGGTTAAGTACAGGTGATAACAAGAATACCATTTTTTGACCTTCAGAGTACATGTCTGGGTGAGATGTAAGAATCAGGGAATCTTATTACTGGCATTATATAAAGTAGTGAATTGTAAATCTTTAGAGAATATGGAAACTCTTTAAATCAGTGTGAGCATGGTAACAGAGAAACATGGAGTAAATTATAGACTATACACAAATGTACAGTGGCTGTGGGCAGTATTTTCTGTACTGACAGTACTTGGGTAAATAATGGTCTGCTTACATACTGATGTACCATGCCCCACAATTACATTACCAAAATGACAAAAGGAATACTGTAGGTGTAATTAAATTAAAGAACGTGACCTGAAAATATCATACTGGAATTCCTCCATAGGTAGACTATAATCCCAAGGCATAAAGTAGGAAGTAGTGAAATCAGACACAGAAAAGAAAGTATGATGATGAAAACAGTTAATGGGCTGATATGTCCATGAACCAATAATTGTAGAAATTTTATAGAATCAGAAAAATAAGGATCTTTTCTCAAAAAAAATCTAGTTTTATTTTGGATTTTATTTGATTTTACTACAAAATCCCTCCTCTCGCCTAGTCTCACCCTTCCTCCTTTCCATCTCTTCCCCCTTTGCCTGTTCCTCAGAAAAGGGGAGTTCCCTTTCTCATCCTCCCAGCTAATCAGAATGCATCAAGACTAAGCTTGTCCTTTTTCCCTGTGGCCTGACAAGGCAGTCTTACCAGGGGGAGTGATCAAAAAGCTGGCAAATGAGTCCTTCTCAAATGCAGTTCCCATTTTCCTTACTAGAGGACCCACATTAGGCCTAAGCTACCCATCATCTACGTCTATGTAGGGGGCTTAAGTCCAGTCCATGGATGGTCCTTGGTTGGTGCTTTAGTCTCTAACAACCCCTCTTGACCATGGTTAGTTGGCTCTGTTGATGTTCTTTTGAAGTTCCTATAAGCTCCAGGTCCATTTCTCGTTCCTTCAATTTTCTACAAGACCCCCCATGCATTACCCAATGTTTGGTATGAGTCTCAGCATCTGTTTTGAGGTGCTATTGGATAGAGACTCTCAGAGGACAATGCTAACAGGCTCCTGTCTGCAAGCTTAACAGAGTCTCCTTCATAGTGTCTGAGGTTGGCACCCTTCCATAGGGTGGGTCTTTGGTTAGACCAGCCATTGTTTGCATATTCTGTCAATCTCTGCTCTATCTTTATCCCTGAACATCTTATAAGGCAGGTTAAATTTTAATTAATGCCTTTAGCAGATAATTAGTACTAAGTAAATTAAAGAAATTATATTTAATTTTTTTTCACTCAATGGGGGAAAAAAGGAATACATTTGAGGTGTAGTTGCCCTTTGGGAGTTCCACTTGAACCTTGAATACACTTACTGTTGTCTTGATGCTTAAAAGAGAGTGATATATTGGAATGAGATGAAAGGGGATCAATATGTAACTGAAAAATGTATGGCTTTGAGGACACAGGAAACATAGCACACAGAGAATAGTAGGATGATCATTTATTGGAGCTCCCCTTCAAAACCCCAGGTACCATCAAACTACCTGCTGCTTCCAAAGCTATAGACACCTAACAATTTTTTCCAGTGTACCTAGGGTCTGAATGCTTCCCTAAGTCTTGAATTTTCCAAGTTCAATAACAAAATCATTTCTCTTAGTATTACATAGTTTGAAAGCCAAGAATATTTATAGTTAAAACATGGTTCATTTTACTGGTTTGGGGCTATTTTGCTTATTGAGAAGGACTGCATATTGTAGTTCAGGTTATCATAGAACTCACTAGAACTCATCTAGATATGATTAGTTTGCTGCAGTGCTCTTGCTACATCCTCCAAAGATCTACCATTACAAATGTGAAACACTATAATCTACCCCAAATTTGGCTTTGATGGTGATGTATGAATTTTTAGTATTGGGACATCCAAGGATAGAAAGATCTCAAATGCATTTTTCTTAGGCAGATGACAGGAAACAATCCCATAAAATCAATATTCATTTGCATCCTGATAAACAAGGATAACAGAGTAAGATGAATAGGATCTTAAGTCCCTGCAAGCCTCCGTGGGCCCTGTTTTTATGGCTCTCTTGGTCTTCTTGCTGTCCCCTCCAGGTCTTTCTGCACCAACTAAGGATGATGCATGGACTGGACATAGGTCCCCTACACAGATTTAGCGAATCATCAGCTTGGTCTTCATGTAGGTATCTTAATAAGTGCAATGTGGCCTGTCTCTGACATACACTCTGTTGCATTTTTTTTTTAATCATCCCCTTAGCAGGGTTGTCTTACCAGGCCACAGGGGAAGAGGACTTGTTCAGTCCTGATAAGACTTGATGTTCTGGGATGGATTGATGAGGGAGGCTCCCTCCGCTGAAGAAGACAGGAAGGAGGACTGGGGAAGAGGAACGGAGGGTGAAGCTAGAAGGAGAGCAGTAAAGGGGCTACTATCAGAATGAAAAATGAATAAATAAATAGGTCAATTAATTAATTAATTAAAAGAATAATGTGATCAATAACCTCATTCTCAATGCTGATTCCCACACTATCCTTATGCTTTTGCCCTGAAATCTGAGCACACATAAACATGAAAGTCCTACCTCAGCTAAGATAACCTAGTAATTTTTTTTATTAGGTTGTGGGTTTTGTTTTACATTTGAACATTAATTCACTATTGGTTTCCTCATTGTATTAATCAATAAAATGATTCTACCCAATTTCTTTATAACTCATATTGTAGACATTTTCCTTCCTTTACTCATTTGTCATGAACTTGTTGACTCCTCTTTGTTCCAAAAAGATAAAGAAAAAACAGAAAATTTGTGTCAGATTTAATTCATTTTATTTATAATTTATCCTTTTGATTTTGTAACATTTTCTAGTCTATGAAAAGAAACTCTATATTATAATGACATTGCCTGGGGTCAAAAATTCAAAATTAAAACATTTCCAATAAAAGACACATATTTCAAGCAATTAAAATGGCATAATAATAAAGTATCACATTGTGACACCTTCTTTGAAAGTAAAAATACCACATATTAAACTCCATCATTATTTTTACATGAAAGGATTTATAAGTACTTTTTCTTTTAGATCTACCTGGAGTCAAGATTCTGCACATTGGAAAATAACAATTTATTCTACATTTTTATAATTCACTCAATAGCAAATCCTTTGTTGTGTTATTGTAAGATACTTTTAGCTTTATTTTTCTAATTATAAAATAAATGCACACTTGTAAAGATCCAAGACTACAGGCATTTATAAATGAAATGCTAATATTCTTCAATTGCCAATTTCTTTCACTTTCATCAACCTTGAGAACACTAGGCAATGTAAACAGTTTAATATATCTTCACTCATTGTCTAGAGTGAATCCTGTGCAAATATATGTACTTGTGGGGTTATTCTATCTTTAAAATTTTATAGTTTCTAATATAGAATCACCCACTACTTCATGAAATTGTTAAGAACGCTTCCATGTCCATAAAAAAATGAAGAAATAAGTTATTTAACTGTTGCCTTTTCTGATTGCAAATGTAGCTTCATTTGTTATTTAATGATTTTAAGTTTTGACAGTTTGTTTCCAGTTAATTTGCTTCAACCAATATTTATGTGGCTTTTGTTGCATGTTTCCGACAATAAGTTTATTTTAGTTCATATTGGTATATTCTTTACACATACACAGAAAAAAGTTAGTTCAATGTACACTTTCATGAAAAATCCATGAGTTTTACCCCATCCTTATAAAAAAAATGGAAATGCAAGAATGTTATTCATTTTTAAAATATTCATCAATATGTTATGTTAAAAGAATAATTTTCATTTATTTCTTTTTCTTTTATTATTATTATTTTCAATTTATTCACTTTGTATCCCACTTGTAGCCCCCTCCTCATATCCTCTCACACTCCATCTCCTTCCCCTATCCCTCTTTCATAGTCCACTGATAGGGGAGCTCCTCCTCCCCTACTGTCTGACCCTAGCCTATCAGGTCCCATCAAGACTGCCTGGATCCCTTTCCTCTGTGGTCTAGGTCGGTCACCCCACAAGAGAAGTGGTCAAGGGGCAGGCAACTGAGTTCATGTCAGAGACTCTCTTTTCTCCCCTTCCTAGGGTACCCACATGGATACTGAGCTGTCTATGGACTACATCTGAGCAGGGGATCTAAGTCCTCTCTATTCATGGTCTTTGGTTGATACATCAGTCTCTCAGGGCTCCCAACCCCCTCTCTGGGCCCAGCTATTTTTTGGCTTTGTTGGTCTCCTTGTGTGGCTCCTGTCTACTCCGGGTCCTTCTATCTCCCCCTTTTACCAAAAGACACCTTGTGCTCTTTCCAAATTTTGGTTCTGAATCTCTGCATGTGTTTTGACCCTCCGCTGAGAGGAGTGTTTCAGAGGACTTATGTGGTAGTCTCTCATCTAGTTCCCTCTCTTCTAAGACTTCCGGTTTCTGTCCTGTTTTTCCTTCTGAATGAGAATTAAACATCTTCCCTAGTAATGTTCTTTTAAAGTTTCCATTCAGCTGAACACTGATAAGAGTAATCTATCTTCTTTCTTTGTTTTTTTGTTTTGTTTTGTTATTTTTTTTGAGATTATTTTTTTAAAAATTAATTCAATTTACATCTCAGTCATAGGCCTTCCCTTTTCTGCTCCCAGCCTCATCTTTTCTCCCACATTCCCCCTATTCTGAGGAGTAGGGGAATCCCCACTCACACACACCAGCTCATCTAGTCTCATGAAGACTGAGTTGGTCTTCTTTCCCTGTGGCCTGGTAGGGAAGTCCTAACAGGGGGAAGTGATCAAAAAGTAGGCAACATAGTCCATGTCAGAGACATCTCCTCCTCCCCTAACTCGTGGGCCCACATGAAGCCCATTGACTACTTATAAGTAGACGACCTGTGTAAAGATCATGCATTGTCCTTGGTTAGTGCTTCAGACTCCATAGACCCCTCTGGGCTCTGGCTGATTAGTTCTGATGGTCTTTTCTATAGAGATTTTGTCCCCTCTAGGTCCATTTATCCTTCACCCTTCTTTTCCAGTAGACTCCCTCTGCTTCGCCTAATGTTTGGCTGTGAGTTTTACAATCTGCTTCAAACCGTGGTTGGATGGAGCCTCACAGAGGACAACTTATAATGTTTTATGGGCCATTTGATTTCACATAGTTTCTTTTTTATTTATTTTTTATTTTTTAAAACTATTAATTTTATCAGTGACATAAGTTAAAAATAAATGGCTGAAAGAAACACAGCATGCTAATATCAATCAAAATAAATTTGAAATGATAAACGTGAGAAAGAAGAGTAAATTAAAAAACAGAATTAGGTTTGTTAACATGTGTGTGAAAGAGATGGGCAGTTGTGGAAATGGGAATAAAAATCAATGGTTGTGAAGCTACATAAAACAACATTAAAAAAAACTCCTACGAAATAGAAAATTTGTTCATTACTTTTCAATATTTCTAATTTTCTGTGTGTGTGTGTGTGTGTGTGTGTGTGTGTGTGTGTGTGCATAAGAGTGCTCTGACTGTGGAAGCCAAAGGAGTTGACTGTATGTCCTGGAGCTGTAGTTCCAAGCAGTTTTGAGTCACCTGACCTAAGAGTTGGCAATGGAAAGCAGGTCCCCTGTAAGAACAGTATCTGAGCCTGATGGCCAACTGTCGGGCAGAGTGAATGGAATTTTGTGTAAGAAGTGGGAAATAGTAAGAGCTGGAGAGGACAGGAACTCCACAAGGAGAGCAACAGAACAAGAAAATTTGAACACAGGGAATTTCCCAGAGACTCATACTCCAACCAAGGACTATTCATGGAGATAACCTAGAACCCTGACAATGCAGCCACTTCTGATGAGAACTGATAGACTAAGATCAGAAAGAAGGAGAGGAGGACCTCCCCTATCAGTGGACTTGGGGAGGGGCATGCATGCAGAATGGGGAAGAAGGGTGGGACCGGGAGGGGAGCAGGGAGGGGCTCATGGGGGGATACAAAATGAATAAAGTATAATTAATAAAAGTTAAATAAAAAATTAAAACAAGAACAGTATCTGTTCTTGTCCAGTGAGACAGTTATCCAACCCATGGATCAGTTTTTTGCAAGAAGTCAAGAACTTGCCACTTCAGAAAGGCAGGCCTGTTTATCCTTTTTGATCCTTACATATGTGACATGCAGTGTACCTAAGAACTTGTCTTTAAAACTCTTCACCATGTCTCCTTTCTTGTTGATTTCATTCACTTTATATCTATTTAAAAAAAAAAAGACTAGACCACTTTTCTAAGCACAGTCTTGTGTATATTTTGGTCTCTTTGACACTTTCTTCATCTTCCTTTCTCTCTTTGTGAGGTCATTCTTCATTGATCTCTTATCCTATATTTTGGATGCAATTAAACAATTAGATAAATTGTAAAGCATGAAATGTGTAAGTGAATGTGCCACTGAAACTCAGAACTAGAGATAATGGTAGACAGAGAAACTTTAATATTAACTGCAAACAGTGGCTCAGCATATAAGTAGAAGCAGGTGGGAAGCAGACATCCTTCAGGAACCAGAACCACAAGTAGACAAAAGGTCAGACGCTTTCATGCATGAGTCAACAAACATTACTGTCTCCACTGGTCAGAGAAGTAAATAGAAAATTCCCAAGGGACTTAGGCAATAAAGGAAAAAAAAATAAATATGTTACTCAAAGCCAAAAAATATCATGCTTGTACCATAGCAACTTCTAAATTTAAAGGTCTCATAATGGTGCCTAGGACAATACCCAGTAACATTCAAAAGAAATCAATGTTCTAATAATCTGATATATGTTTCATAAAAAGTCCTGAAATGCAAACTAAATATTATTATACTTTATTTACATAGTTTTACTTTGCTTTTAAGATGTGTGACCTTTTGAAAGTGCAGCAAATTCTCTGAAACTCAGTTTCCCTCAAATCAATAGAATTTTCATATGCATGTTCACACAGGTTAAATTCATAACATTTACAGAGAACAGTGAAGCACATAATAAACAGTGACAACTTCTAAATTGTTTCCTCAGTATTGTGTTAACTAGTTGAAAATCTGGCTTCATAATTAGTAAACTGGAAGAATGCATCATCTGAACATGGTTTCAGATTATTAATAAGAATGTACACAAGTTTGTAAATGACCTCTGCTCACAGAAAAGCAACTTCCTCAGCTTCATTGTATCACAGCTTCTCCAGAGCTAAAATTAATTAAAGGTGACAATATTAAGCTGGTGAGATAGCTCAGTAGAAAAAAAAAAATGTTTGTCATAGGAAGCTGACAGCCTGAGTTCCATTGCCAGATACCACAATGGAAGGAAAGAACTGAACTTGAGAAACTGCCCTCTGGTCTCCATCCCTGAATACACTCTCACAACCACACACACACACACACACACACACACACACACACACACACAAATTATAGAAAAAAATCTTCTGTTGATGATTGGTCTATTTCTTTAAATGTTGTGTGTGTGTTTCTGTCTGTCTGTAACATGTCTTCTAAGACATAGTAGGTAAATCCGCTGATGTAAATGGATGCTAGTATTGAACACTGTCCACATTTTCTAGCACAGGTCCGAAATCTCATCGATGCAGGAGGCTGTGGCAGAGGTGTCGTCAATGCAAGATTAGCTCAGTCTACAGAAGGCATTCAAGGACAGCCTCGACGCCTTAGTGAGGCACTGCTTCAACTACAGGTAAAAGAAGGACTGAGGACGCAGGAGAAGAGCTGGAATAACTCAAGTGAATACTGAGAGTTTCTAAATCCAAAATTATGTAGTAACACATGTAAAGAAAGCTTATAAAGATCCTGGAATTTAAAAACCTACTTGAATTAAAAGGGAGAGAGAAGTAGAGTGCAAAACTGTTAAGAGAATCATAAATTATTGGATAGTTGTTTTAAGAAAAGTTTAGTGAAACAAAGCTATCATATGTTCCTTCCAGAATTAGAGTTCCGCTGTGTTAACATTAGAGTTGTCTAATATATAGTTTAGATTGTTTTCCGATTCTAGAATGTTCAGAATGACATTTGCAAAATACCTTGTACTGATGTCATATATGCATTTTCCATTGGATATGATTTTGTTGTTGTGAATATCACAGACCACAGGATTATCTTAAAAAAGGAAACATCCTCTTAGAATATGTCTCTAACAGATGGGCCTGCAGATATGTCTGTGGGGTATTTTCCTCACTAATGATTGATGTGTAAGGACCCACCCCACTGTGGGTGCCAGCTGGATTCCTGCCTTGGTTTCTCTCAACGATTTTGTCATGTAAATGTAAACTAAATAAACCCTGTCTTCTCCAGGTTGCTTTTATTCATGACATTTTATTATAGCAATAGAAATCAAACTAGAAAAACATTAAAAAAGATCATAATGATTTGGGGAAGATATACCCGGTAAATAAAATTGAATAGATTTAATAAAATAGTCATAAATTCGAATAATTCCTAAGAAATTCTCACTAGCTGTATTAATTAATGTCCTTATTGCTCTAAACAAGTACCTAACAAATGGCATATTATTACAGAAGATTTATTTTTGTTTGAGGAGATAATTTCTACGATAGCAGATACGGCATAACTTTCTCTAATTTTTTTTTTCTGGTCTGGGAACTCAGATCATGAAATGGTGTTTCCACATCCAGGCATACAGGGCAGAATTTATTTCTTGTCAGGTCTGAAGGAAACTCAAGTTCCCCAAACTCCATGTTGTGCTTAACATATCAGGAAAAGAGCTCAACTAGACAATGAGAGGATTTTTGATGATTATATAAAATGCCAGCATTTCTGAAGAACCTGGGAAACCTGTTCACAACTACCTGTGGCTCCTATCAGCACATCAAAATACCTGCTGGACTCCAGGATCCGTGAGTGTCACAAGTTTCTGTTACATATTTCAAAGTCCATGCTAACATCTTAGCCCTTCTCACCTCCTCCCCTCCTAAACTCCCTCCAGCAATAAGGCTTCCCTCTCCTCAGATATTCCTTGTCCTTACAATCCTGTTCTCTCTGTCTCTATCTGTGTCTCTGTCTCTCAGTCTCTGCCTCTCAGTCTTTGTCTGTTTGTCTCTGCTTCTCTCACTCTATTTTCTCTACTCTTTATATCCTGGTATTCAGACATCCTCCCTTCCCTCACAGATAGCTGTAGCCATGTCCAGTCTAATGGTCATGTTCAGTCTAGTCTTCTAGATGTCTCTAGATGTTCTCTCTCATATCTATAATAATAATAATAATAATAATAATAATAAAAATAATAATAATAATACAAACTTTTCCTTAACCATAACATACAAGTTCCTTTTGTCAGTTTATAAACTGTTCAGTTAAACCTCTCAGGAAATGTCCTTGTAGATACATCCAGATATCTGTCTGGTGATTTTTGATTCAGTCAAGCTAACAGTGATAAATAAATAATGCACTGTACCTTTGGCATAACTTATATTATATTAAAAACTTTGAAATAGAAACCCACATTCTGAACTTAAGCTTAATTAGTATGTGCTTGAATTATCATCTAAATGAACCCACATATATTTGTAATATTTTCTCAGGCAAAGATACATTAAGCAATAATGCATATCAAAATTTATAAAATTTAGGTATATTACATTCACATAACAAGATTAAGTTAGCATCAACATTTGTTTACATAATATACACTTCAGATATACTATCCTCAAACAAACAAAAAACTATTGACAGAATGACCAGAAATGAAACTTCTCTGCCTACATAAAGAGAGTGACATTTTAACAGGGTTTTAATCAATTTTTCTTCCTTAGGAAGCAGTAGATTGATTCCAGCTGTCCAAAGCATGAATTTGCTCAGTTAACTACATCTTTCTTCCAAGGCAAATTAAATTCTTAGAATAGCAACTGTGAGATCTGTCAAAGACTAAAAATAAAATGTACATAGGCTTTAACAGTCTAGGAGCTGGCATTGTTGATGTGTTTCCCTTTATACAACATGAGATAGGCCAGATCCACAACACAATAATTTCTTAACCTATGAACAGTGTTGAATATGGAGTTACTACATTTTATTCAACATACAATTAATTATGTGCTAAAGTGGAAGATAGTGTTAGGACTTTCTCAAAAAGATGATTAAAGAAGAAATAATTAGTAAATCTACAAATTGGCAAGTATTTATTTGCATTTCAGAGAGCACCTGCAAAGAATGTTGCAGTTAGTCTACATTTACATCTAAGTCTGGACTCTACTAATCACAAGCCAGACATAGGTCAACTGTTCTAGAGTCTTGTCAGTTTATTTCATACGACAGTTGAAATTATTCTTTTCATTTTTACACAGGAAAAAAATCAGTTGATATTTTGTAAATAAGATAATCTTGAATATGCTAATTAATTGTTAAGAATACTATATAATGCCAAAATTAATGCTTATTAGTTTTACATGAAACATGTTTTAAATATTTGCACATACCCAGGATGTTTTATTTTGTCGGATTCAGTACAGATAGTTTAACAAAAACATTCTATGTAAGCTGGTGTATAACACTATTATGTTCTTATGGTGATACTTGTAACGAACACTTTAAACTCACTATGAAATTCAAATAGTATTTCCAATGGGAAGACAAGAGTCAAGTATTTTTAGCTCAAACAAAATTACCATGCTCCTGAAAGCCTTTTTTCCCATCAAGTAAGTTACCTTTCTTTTTTTTTTCTTTAAAATTTAATCCCTGATGATCCCTTCAAGAGAAAATGTATATACATGTTTGTCACACACAGGAAATTGTATATATAAACACAAATTCATGCACACACATATATATCAAGAAAAACTGAGTATAGCAAAATTAATATGTGAACTGTGTATATTTAGAAATCTTTGAGATTTTAAGTGTTGTTTTAAAACCTTTTTACCACATATATGTATGATTTATCTGTATATACTTTCATATCTCTCTGTCCCAGGAAATTGTCTAAGAGAATCAGATAACCTTGGAAGAAAAAAGTATTTAGTAATCAACCAAAGAAATATAAAATGCTGTGGCGGATGGAAGACATACCCTTGATTTGGTAGAACACATAAAATGTCAAGCTGTACTGCCAATTTTGCCAGGGCATTATCTTCTTTAGCCAGCATTATTACACCATCGATTTCATGTTTCTCCATGATGGAAAGTAACTGAGATTTTTAAGCTTAAGATGCATGTTTATAATGACTTAAAGTGTGACATATCAGGCAGCCATGTGCTAGTGTAATTACAGTATAAAATTTTGTTTCTTTTGACTGTGTTCTTAATGCGTTACCACTAGCCCTTTGTGATGAAGTATATTTTATTATAGTATTAAAATATACATGAAATACTAATTACATATTTACATGCTTCATGTATTTCTGAAGATTCTCTCCTTTTAATACCTGTCCATAGAATTTTGTTCAGGCTATTTTTTCATATGTTCTAGTTGTATGTGAAAATGCGAATTTAATTTTAAATGAAATAAATATAGAAACTTAAAGTAATTTTTTTAAATGAAAATCTTAAAAATTAACAGCAAAAAGGAGGGGATTGATAGGTTTGCAGTGCTTTTTTGGGTAAAGAGAATCAAACCGTTAAAAAAAAAGCGAGTGTAGTTATTAAGATTTCTGAAAGCTCCTCTGTCGCCAGACTATCCATTCATTCTAGAAACATGGGATGTCATTTATCTTCTACAATTTCACATTGCCACCTCCTTCTGAAGAGCTAAATGTTCCAGCTGTAGAGGTTGAGCCCTCCCAGCATGCGTCACTTGGCCATCACTGAACGTTTCAATGAATTAGACCTGTCCATATTTAGAATCGTTATTCCTGGAACTCAGACATGATCATCTTTCTTCCCCAATGAGATAGTGTCTGAAGGTTTGACTCATCCCAGCATGATGCCAGGGCAGAAGGAAACTGAAGTTTTAAATTCCAGATGGCTGGCCTCTCAGATTTAAGGCTCATAATCTACTGTGAGATTGATGGAAGTGGAGATCTTTAAGGCTGAGGTAACAAAGAAAGCACTACTTACAAAGTCAAACAGAAAAGCCTCAACTCACCTTTGTCCTTTCTGTTTCAGTCAGAGCAAAAGTACTTTATTCTGAGAAAAATATATTGAACAATGTTTGTTTCAAATTTAAAGTGTCAACTTTACAAGGTATTTTGATGCAATGACTTCTATTAGGAAAACAGTCCAGTGCAACCCTCTGAGTCCAGTGCAAACTTGTGAGTTATATATATATATATATATATAGAGAGAGAGAGAGAGAGATAGATAGATAGATAGATAGATTCACACACACATGCACACACACACAGACAGACACACAGTGTATTTGAATGGTTGTATGTATGTGTAAATACATAATCTAATAGCATTATGCCAACAAAATTTATAAATATACTTTTATAAATAGGTAGTATTCTTCTTATAGATATTTTCATACTGGAAGAAGCAAGTTTAGTATCCAAAAGAAAGTGTGAGTAATATAAAGAAATCAAAAGGAAATGGAAATGAGTTTTATTGTCTCAATTTCTGATGATAGCAATACTTAAAACTAATACTATTGGGACTTTGTGTTTCTATTGTTAAGTATGTACACATGTATATTTATTATCTCAAATTTGAACCAACTAAAAGTAGAATATTAGTAGGTATTAAGTAAACCACAAAACAATCTAACAAAGAAATGGCAGTGGAAAACAGAACTGCTTATTGGCCCCACTTTCCCAAGGCCTTACTTGGTTTTTTTTTGTTGTTGTTTTTTTTTGTTTGTTTGTTTTTTTCCGGTTACTTTCTTCAATCATTCTTTCCCTCGACAGCAGTAATGGGCTCACATTTCCCCACTTTTGTCCCCTCCCCTGACACAGAGTACTCTTTAAGAGCTCGTCCTCATGTTGCAGCAACACCTTTAGATTACTGGTCAGAGTGAGTTCATGAGGGTAGAGTGACATTTTCTACACTTTGACCTTTTCTCTCTTTCTCCTTCTAACTTCAAGAGTTGATCAGAGCCAATAGAGGACCACTTTAAATTTAGCCAGGAGCTGAATAAAATAACAATTTTACTATTCAACTTCCAAGCAGTGTACTCATTGCCACAGAATTTAAAATGGAATCCGTTCTTTCAATATAAGAACTCAGGGATGCTTCTTTCCTTTCTCCTGGTTGCCGGGCGCTTGCAGTCGAAATGGACAAGTTCGTGAAAACCGGGGAAGTGGTGCTGGTCCTGGTCGTACGCTACTCTGATGCAAAGCCATCATCGTGAAGGATATGGATGAGGGCACCTAGACGGCCCTTACAGCCATGCCGTTGGCTTGAATCCACTGCTGTCCCGGAAAAGCGGCACCTGCCGTGGGCAAGAAGGAAATTGCCAGGTGATCAAAGATCAAGTCCTTTGTGAAAATTTGTAACTACAGTCACCTCATGCCCACAGGTACTCTGTGGACATCCTTTTGGACAGAACTGTTGTCAACAAGGATGTCTTTAGAGACCCAGCTCTGGAAAGAAGGCCAGGTAGGGGTGGGATGGAGGACAAGGTCAAGTTTGAGAAACGATACAAGACAGGGAAGAGCAAATGGTTTTTCCACAACCTTTACTTTTAGGTATATTTTTGTTTCCATCATTTAAAAAGCAAAAACAAAAACAAAAAAACCTCGGGGATATCTGAGACCAAATGCATAGGGTGACAGTCTGGAGTGGATCCGGTGGGAAATGAGTCTGACCATACACGTGCTCTCTTCCGTACCCTGACTAGATTCATGAACGCTGACTTGACCTGTTTCTATAAAGATTATTTTTGAAAACTTTACAACAATATATGAAAAAGAAACATGAAGAATCCCTGAAAAGGGAACTACTTGAATGGCATTGCTTCTCTTTATCCACCCCAATTTATGTATTTCCTAGTTCGTCTTTCTTTAATTTCTATCCAGGTGTTCTCTTGTGTTCACATACTGTTCAAGTCATCTTAAGTTGGGGCTTTCTTAAGTATATTATAAACTTGGTGATAGGACACTTTCCTTTGTGACCTTCTAAGAATTCAGAGCCTTCTTGTACACTCTAAAATTCTAGACCATAATGTGAAAGAGAAAACATTTTTCCTTATTTTATACGCAGAGACTCTCTCATATTATTGCATTTTCAAAGAAAACCTTGTAGCAGCAGCTGGGGAAATAAATGAACAAAACAAAACATGTAACTAGCCATTCTTTATTTATTAACTAAGCATGCTATCAGCTCTTTGTTTTGCAAAGCCATCAGTGATTTTGATTTTCTAATTTCTATTCTAAAAGAGAAAAAAAAAAAGATCAAATAATTGTCTGGTTTCACAGTTACATAATTAAGAAACTTCCAGTATAACACACACAATTAACATTTTTTCTCACACCTTTAAAAACTGTTTATTCAACTTGAATATGAATTTGTGCTGTTTAAAGATGAGATTCTTTAAAGCTGCTAAATTATTTTAAATTTAATAACTTCTGTAAAATATTTAAGTACAAAACTGTAGGAAAAATATTTTTAAAAGCTCATAAAATAAAAATGCATATAAGTTTTATAAAATCTCTGTTCTCAATAAAACCACTGGTGGTCTGTGAGACATAAAGAGTGAGAAATGAAACTTCTGTGTGGTGTGTCTTGCTTCTCATTGTCACAGAGGGAATTCAGATGAAGAGGAAAGCAGGAGAGGGGCAAACGTTTTGTGATGGATGGAAGTACACATTCAATGGTCAAGTTCAGGTTCTAAAAACTTTCACCACTAAATTTGGGACAGATTACGCTGTGGGCAATTGTATTATATCAAGGATTGTTTCATGGGTTAAAGTGGAAAAAGAAAGTGTGGATTTCCTGGTCTTAGAATTTTCCAATAGTATATATATTGTTCTTTTCTGTTCTTATTTAGAATTTTAAGGTCACGTCATGGCACCAGATGTGTTATAGGAGAATACTTATATAGAGATTCGATTATGATGAAATAAAAAAGCACTTATCATTAGTCTTTTCCAGTGTTCTTTCCAGATGTTTTGGGGGTGGAGTTGCTGAAATACGATTGTTAGCCGACTTGTAGGGCTTCTGTCACTGTGGGAAGGGCAGGGATCTAAGCCACAAACTCAGTGAAGATGGCAGTCCACTGCTGTGGCCCATGCTAAAGCCCTGAGGCTCCCTGTTGCCCCACAAGCCTTGGTGGCCTGTTGCTGCCTGCTCCTACCATCATGGTGACAACTAGGGCAGACGCTGCAAAGGATATAGTGGCCAGTACACCAAGACATTGAGGCCCACACTCCGCTGCCCCAGACACAGCAGTCTGCTGTTGCAACCCCTGCCACAGCAGCAAAGAATCAGAGCTGCCCAACATTCCTTCCCCCTACCCCAAAAGAGCTATGTCTAGCCCCTGAGCAGAAGACCACTAAAACTTCAAGTGATACAAAGCCAGCAGCTCTTTCCCACCTCAGGACAGTTAGCCTCTCCTCTCCACCTTGGGGCTGTACAGACAGGAGGAGAAAGAAAATGGTGGCAGCTGACTGAGTTTCAGTGGGAGCCTTCCACGGCGACTTTTCCTGCCTCAGCCTCCTGCTATCAGAGCCTACTCCTTCCCTTCCTCAGACTGCCTACTGCTACCATGAGAGTTGGTCATGAGGACAACCATCTTTCCTGCTTCAGCCTACTGCCTTCCCAGGAGCTGCACACAACGACAGCACCTCCTCTTCCGTCTCTGTTGGCCATTCGTGCTACAAGGAAAGGCTTCTCTGTCATGGACCCTTTGTAAATTTTGTAATACTTTGTAAACTTTTAACCACTGCCCTAGAAAGCTCCATCAGCCTAGCTCCTCCCTCACTGTCATCTCAAACCCCTCTGTAGGACTCATCCCAGATTATGCTAATTTGAGGTGAAAAGTCTGGAGAAAACCCCACCAGTCCCTGAGTAGGAGAACAGATCAATTCCCAAACAAGAAAGCCCACTAATCCCCAAGCTCCCCCTGCTCAGGACTCAAAATCTTACCAATCCTCACCCTGAAAATCGCTGCCATAGAAAGCTCCACCCCCTAAGAAAAACCTACATAAAGTCTGTGTCTGCCCAGTTCACCGCTGCTTTGTCCTAGAAGCAGAGGCAGCCACTCCTGGATTCATCCCTCCTTAAATTGTTCCTCCTCTCTTGGATTTGTCCCTACAAAAAAAAAAAAAAAAAAAAAAAAGAATTATAATAATAATAAAATAAATCTCTTTTAAGCTCTAAGCTCCTGAGCTCATCAGTAGTTATTGTAACCCTTCCCTGGGCTCTGCAACATCTCTGCTGAGGAGGCCTCTTCCCCGAGCTGTGTGGTTTCTGGGCTCCCATGTCTCAGGATACCTTAGAACTTTTTGACTCCTGAGCTCTGCTTTTTCAGGGTGCCCTTCCCTTGCAACACGGTTCTACCTCAGAGCTAGAATACCACCCAAGCCCTTGGGATTGTGGGTTACGCTTCCCAGGATACCCTTCCATCTGAGTGCCAGCAAGGCAGGACGACAACAACAACAACACTTGTAGTTTCCTTTTTCCTTCTCTGTCAGTCTGATAACAGTACATATCATCCTGTAAAACATCAAAGATTTAAGACTTTATTTAATTTGTCTCTTGCAGGTTTGTAGCCCAGAGTTCCCAATAACTATCAAACTAGTCATGCTATCCTAACATGTGGTTATTTGCTATAATGAGATAATAATACAACTTGATAATTAACAATGTGCCCTATCCTTATATGTTCTAGACTGTGATTATATTGTATTTAAATTTTCATATAATCACAGATGTGTTTACCATCTGTTTACAATTGTGTTTACAATTGTTTAATTGTATCTATTACTTAATCAATTTAGTTTGAAAAATAATATCATTTGTAAGAAAATCTAAAATACAATAAATCAATCAAATTTATTATTAAAAATAAACTTAAAATTATATTGCAAGAGCTGAGTCTTAATGATGGAATTTTAAAGCTGATTTGACATAGCTCCTCCCACAAACCCACTTGTGCATTCTAAGCACTGACAAAATGTACAGTCATAAAAACAGGTTTAAAAAACGACAACCTACAGATTGGGAAATGTTCTTCACCAATTCTATATCTGAAAGAGGACTAATATCCAGAATATATAAAGAACTTAAGGTTGAACAGCAACCAATCAAATAAACCAATTAAAAATTGGGAAACGGAGTTAAACAGAGAATTGTTAATAGAGGAATATCGAATGGCAGAGAAAAACTAAGAAATGTTTAACATCCTTATTAGGGAAATGCAAATCAAAACGACCCTGAGATTTCACCTTACACCCATCAGAATGGCTAAGATCAAAAACTCAAGTGACAACACATGCTGGAGAGGTTGTGGATAAAGAGTAACCCTCCTCCATTGCGGGTTGGAATGTAAACTTGTACAACCACTTTGGAAATAAATCTGGCACTTTCTCAGAACATTAGGAACAGTACTACCTCAAGATCCAGCTATACCACTCCTAGGCACATATCTAAAAGATGCTCAAGAATATGACAAGTACATTTGCTCAACCATGTTCATAGCAGCTTTATTTGTAATAGCCAGAAACAGAAACAGCCCAGATGTCCCTCAGTTGAGGAACAGATACAGAAATTGTGGTATATTTACACAATGGAATACTACTCAGGAATTAAAAATAAGAAAATCATGAAATTTGCAGGGAAATGGTGGAATCTAGAAATGATCATCCCGAATGAGAAATCCTAAAAGCAGAAAGACACACATGGCATATACTCAATTATAAGTGGATATTAGACATATAATATAGGATAAACGTACTAAAACCTGTACACCTAATGAAGCTAATAAAAAAGGAGGATCCTGATAAGATGCTCAATCTTCATTCAGAAAGGCAAACGGGATGGACCTCAGAAGAGGGAGAAAACAGGGAATAGGGCAGGAGCCTACCCCAGAGCCTCTGAAAGATTCCACCTAGCAGAGTATCACAACAGATACTGAGATTCGTAACAAAACTTTTTGTATAGTGCAGGGAATTTTATAAAAGAAGGGAGGGATAGAAAGACCTGGAGGGGATAGAAACTCCAAAGGAGAGCATCAGAACCAAGAAATCTGGGCACAGGGGTCTTTTCTGAGTCTGATACTCCAACCAAGGACCATGCATGGAGATCACTTAGAACGCCTGCACAGGAGTAGCCCATGGGAGGTCAGTGTCCAAGAGGGTTCCTCAGTAATAAGAACAGGGACCATCTCTGACATGAAATCATGGGCTCACTTTTTGATCACCTCCACCTGAGGGGGGAGCAGCCTTACCAGTCCACAGAGGAAGACAATCAGACAGTCCTGATGAGACCTGATAGACTAGGGTCACATGGAAGGGGAGGAAGACCTCCCCTATCATTGGACTGGGAGAGTATTGGGATCAGTAAGCAGGCACTTCTACAGGCAGCCCCAGACCAGTTATCAGGCATTTGTGAAGACACCCAGACCACCTGCTGACCACCTGGAACTACCTGTGCATGCCCTGGGTCACCCTATAAGAGAACTGGAGCCCTCCTCTCTCTCTCTCTCTCTCTCTCTCTCTCTCTCTCTCTCTCTCTCTCTCTCTCTCTCTTCCTCTTCTGCTCTCTGACTCTTCCTCTCTTCCTTTCTCTCTCTTTCTGCAACCCCCTTCCCCTAATAAACCTCCCACATGGAACCGATCGCTTGGTGTGATTTGTGGACCCGTGTGTAACCTCCACATTCCTGCTTTGGTCCTAACAGAGAGGGGTATAGGAGAAGAAGAAGAGGGAGAGAGGGTGGGATTGGGAGCAGATAGGAGAGGGAGTACAGGTGGGATACAAAGTGAATAGACTGGAATTAATAAAAATAAAATAAAAAATTAAAAAAGAACCAGTTTAAGTCATTTTATTATTACTTATCTACTCACAGAAATTATTTTAACCAGAATTTTTTAAATTGATGTTTATTTCAACAATGAGCTTTCAAAGTTGCTGATATTTTATTACCAGGAATTGTACTTTCAATGTAGCTACAACTTCTCCAGCTTTATTTAGTGAGCAGCAGTACAAGGCACTATTAGAAAAACAAACAAACAAACAAACAAACAACCATAGAAACTTCATACCTCAGTCACCAAGCAGCACACTTTAGTTAGTAATGTTTACTGAAACAAAAGCAGAGGAAACTAAGATGTGCTCATATGGATTTGAGACATAGGTTGCAGGTCTTGCATGTTTTAAAACAAAACACTTTTTTGGTGATTTGTGAGGTAACAGGACAAGAGCCTACCGCAGAGGGTAATCTAAGTCTCTGCTCATAGTGGCCATAGTATTCGAAAGTTGAAAGCTAAAGAGATAATAAACAAGCATATACACATTATGCACACATATATACACACTTGAAGATGGCTGCCTTGAAGAGTAGTGCTTGTTTTAACTGAGGCGAGCAGAACATCTGACGGTAATTTCTATAAGGATTTTGAAGATAAAATGACATATGTATGTTTAAAACCTTCTAATTGTTTTAGGTTTTTGTTTTTAAAACTCAACAATGATTTTCCACTACATGCAATTTTCTGAAGAAATAATACAGTAAGAATTGAGGCCATCTATTTTCTTCAAAAATACATTTTTGATTAATACAAGAAAAGTTCAATTAAAAATATTTAATATATACAAATCTATAAGTATGCATCTATGTTATGTGTTTGCATGTACATGGACTTGAACTAATGAAAACTAATGAAAAGCAGTATAATTCTAAGCAGTTCAAAGCCGGTTGATGCAACAATTCCTGTTTTGCGCACACACACACACACACACACACACACACACACACACACACACAGACTTGTTAGCAATAAAATACAATCAATTTCTTATGTGCCATGTTTAAACCTTAATGGAAATAAAAGAATTTGAAAAACTGTTTTGAATTTATTTTATTTTATTTTTTACCTTTTTTGAATTAAATTTTTATTTTTATATTAAATACAGTTTATTCACTTTGTATCCCAGCTATAGCCTCCTCGGTCATTCCCTACCAATCCCACTCCACTGCCCTCATCTTCTTCCATGTCCCTCTCCAAGTTCACTGATAGGGGAGGTCCTCCTCCCCTTCCATCTGACCCTAGCCTATCAAGTCTCATCAGGACTGGCTGCATTGTCTTCCTCTGTGGCCTGGCAAGGCTGCTCCCCGCATCAGGGAGAGAGTCAAAGAGCCAGCCTTGTCAGACATGAGTTCATGTCAGAACAGTCCCTCTTCCCCTTACTAGGCAATTCCAAGTGGATACTGAGATGCCATGGTCTACATCTGAGCAGGGCTTCTAAGTTATATCCATGAATGGTCCTTGAAAGAGTTTTCTATAGTTATAGTTTAATTTTAAAATGAACAAATATCCTAGGTTTTAATACAGTCATGCTCTTTATCTTCCCGTTTATACTTAAAATAAGTGGTTTGCTTACATCAATCAAATCAAATTTATATTATCAGAGTATTCTTACCATGAATTAATTTTATAAAACACTTGATCCTGACATTTAAAACATCAACAGGCTGATAATTTACTTGATATGTTAACAAGATGATAAGAGCTAGACAAAGAGAACACAAAGAGATATGCAATTGTTCATATGTATACATATGCACTGAAATCCTGCATATTACTTACGTCTCTAGCACCATTGAAGAGTCTACTGGCATTATAAACAATATGTTGTGTGACTACATAGGAGGAAATTAACTATAGGCAGCTCACAAAGAATCTTGATGTGATATGAATCTTTGAAGCAGGAATTTTAGTTCCTTCCTAAAACTCCTGATGAAACTTAGTTGCTTTTTTAAGAGTTTTAGGTTGGAATAATGTACCAAAAAGCCCTTGCTAAATGCAACTCAGTTTATCTTGAATTTTCTTCTCTCCATAACATTGAGATAATCTGTGATATTTCATTAAAGAACCTTAATCTGAATTAATAACAGAGAGTTGGCAGTAAGAAGTAAGATTGCTTCTCTGATAAATAAATTAAAATATAATAGTAGTTTTGCATATAAACTATAGTGGTAAACAAAACTAATTTGAATGTGGAATCTGAAAAAAAACTTTACTGCTACGAATGCAGAAGGAAATTTAATTCTGATGAAGGCTAAGGAGGGAATAGCTATTGGAAAAACTCAAGACTGTTCACAGACCTATGAATATTAAGATCATTGTGATAAAGTCTCAGATGAAGATGAGAAATGTCTCATTAGAATCTATAGTAAAGGTCATCCTTGTTATAAAAAGGTAAAGAACTTGACTGAAGTGTGCCCATGACCAAAGGCTGTATGGCAGGCAAAATTGAATGCTAATGGACTTAGATTATCTAATGAAGGACATTTATAATAAAATATTTAAGAATCCATGCTGCTGATTTTAGTTGCATAATGGAAAGGAAAATATAAAGAGATCATTTAAAGATTAAGTTCATACTAGAGGTGAAGCAGTCTGTGCAAATGTGGGAACACCCCCAATAAGGTGGTGGGATTCCAGCGATCTGCAGCTCTTCAGAATACCGTCCTCAAGCTTTCTCTGTGCTTTCCTACACACAAAACAGAATCAAATATCATAGCCAGGGTAAGATGACAATTGGGTAGGAAAGTGACTCTTATTTAAAAAAAAAACTTACAAGTAAAAAGAGAAACCAACTTGTGCTTGTAAATACAGGAGATTGGCCTAGAGACTGAGCATCTAATGACTCAGATTTCCAGGCCTAGAGCACCCTCAAAAGAAACTCTGTCTGGTGACACTTTGGTCCTTTGATTTCCACCTCCTATGGCACTATCCCAAGCTATAGTTCACATACATTCAGGCACAAACTCTGGAGCTGTTGGCAGTGCCACGCTGTGGACTGAACCGTGTGTGGACTGTGGTTTCATGGTGGGATCCATCTAGATTACAAAGGACATGGCAGAGGGAGAGAACTGAGATGGCAACACTTTAGGGCAAAGCTATAGACGATAGTTCTTAAAGGCCTCAGTTGTCAGCAGAACCATGTGCTCATAGGCACAACAGATTATCCTGTGTGAGGAGTGGAGTAAGCCTTGAGTCAATGCCTAAGGAGCGGAGGAGCTGCAGAGGGAGTATGTTATTTAAAATAGTGAACGCCTCTGGTGCATAGGAATTGACTGAGTCTTCCTTACCCCAGCTCAGGAAACTGACAAAGCCTTCTTCTGGACCTGTGTAAATGCTGACAATGTCCACAAAGATGGTCAAACACAGCTTCCTCCAGGAGTTCACAGCCTGAGCCGGCCTGCCTGAAGACCTCCATATGAGACTACCCAAATTTTACTCGTCCATAATAAAAGTGCTGAGCTTCCAAGCTGCTGAATAGTTGAGGGAGCATATGCTACCTGAATCCGGCATATCTGCACGTGTCTGGGTGTTTGTCTACTCTTCAAACCCTCCTCAGAACCTCAGCTTTCTAAGAGTAGGCTGTTACGAATTCAGAGTTTCCTATGAGTTCCAGTGAAGCTTTGGGCTTCTCCTACCCCATGAACCTAGGACTAAAAAGCCACCTGTGTACCTTGTGCAGAGTCGTATGTGGAAGCGGTTTTTATGGACTGATCGTACAAAGTCTGGGAAACAAGAGAGCTCAAGGCTTTCAAGATCCACTGCTTGCTGTAGCATGTCAGGATGACTGTGCATACTGTACTGTGCACAGTAGGAATTTAAGATTTACTGGTGTCCTCTCCATGCATGGTCCTTAGTTGGAGTATTGGTCTCTGCAGTCCCCCCTGAGCCCAGGTATTTTGGCTTTGTTGTTCACCTTGTGGAGGTCTTTCTATCTCCTTCCATAGCGTTTTCTACACTCTGCCTGAAGTTTGGCTATGGGTCTCAGTATCTTCTTCAACACTCTCATGGGTAGAGTTTTTCAGAGGTCCCTTGTGGAAGGCTCCTGTCATCTTCCTTGTCTTCTCCTACTTCTGATGTCTATCCTTTTTGTCCTTCTGAGTGAGGATTGAGCATCTTCTCTCGTTGTTTAGCTTCTTTAGGACTATAGATTTTAGTATGTTTATCTTATGTTATATGCTAATATCCACTTATAAGTAAGTAAATACCATATGAATCTTTCTGCTTCTGGGATACCTCACTCAGGATGCAGCCTTGCCAGTTCACAGAGGAAGATGATGCAGCCAGTCTTGATGAGACCTGATAAGCTAGGGTCAGCTAAAAGTGGAGGAAGTCCTCCACTATCAGGGAACTAGGGAAAGGGCATGGGAAGAGAAAAGGGAGAGTGTGTGGGACTGGGAGGAGATGAGAGAGGGGACTGTGGCAGGGATACAAAGTGAAAAATTGTAAAAAATAAATATGCAGGTAAAATTAAATTTAAAAAGAGATTTACTGGTTTCTACTCTATTACCTTTTAGGTTTATTTGCAATCATTCTCTCCTTTTAATTATTATTTTTTTATTTGTTTCCTCTGGGAATAGAACTCGTTAACCTTTATCTGATCCACCCACTGTACTTTGAAAATAGTACGTAGATGTTTAGTCCTTGACACTGCTTGTCTTAGCAGTCTCTGTCTGGTACTAAAGACCTAAAAATGCCTGGAGACTAATGGTTTATAAATCCAATCATATAAAGTCTTTGAAAACAAAAATATCCCAGTTCTTACTTGGTGGTTTAGCCAATAAACAATTTTTTCTTTATAAAGTACTTATTCATTGACTACATTTCTTTTGATGATTTTTTTTAATTTAAAAGCCCTAAAAATAAGTCTTTTTAATTATTTGTTAATAATTACAATTTATTCACTTTGTATCCCAGCTGTAGCCCCCTCTCTATTCCCCTCCCAATCCCATATTTCCTTCCTGTTCTAATATATGCCCTTCCCCCAGTCCACTGATAGGGGAGGTCCTCCACTCCTTCCATATGACCCTAGCCTATCAGGTCTCATCAGGACTGGCTGCATTGTCTTCCTTTGTGGCCTGATTAGGCTACTCCCTCATCAAGGGAAGGTGATCAAAGAGCACACCACTGAGTTCATGTTAGATACAGTCCCTGTTCCCATTAAAAGGGTACCCCCTTGGATATTGAGCTGCTGTGGGTTACATCTATGCAGAGGTTCTAGGCATAGTATGGTCCTTTGTTGGAGTATCAGTCTTAGAAAAGACTGATTCTGGGACCCCTGTGCCCAGAATTTTTGGCTCTGTTGCTCTCCTTGTGGAGCTCTTGTCCTCTCCAGTCTTTCATCTCCCTCTTCATTCATAAGATTTGCTGCACTCTACCCAATATTTGGTTATGAGTCTCAGCATCTGCTTTGATACCCTGCTGTGTAGAGTCTTTCAGATGCCCTCTTTGGTAGGCTCCTGTCCTGTTCCCTGTTCTTACCCATTTCTGATGTCCATCCCATTTGTCTTTCTGAATGAGGATTGAGCATTTTACCCAGGGTCCTCCTTCTTGCTTAGCTTCTTTAGGTGTACAGATTTTAGTATATTTATCCTATATTATAGGTGTAATATCCACTTATAAGTGAGTATATACTATACGTGTCTTTCTGCTTCTGGGATACCTCACTCAAGATGATCTTTTCTAGATCCCACCATTTGTCTGCAAATTTCATGATTTGCTTGTTTTTAATGGCTGAGTAGTATTCCATTGTGTAAATGTACCACAATTTCTGCATCCATTCTTCAACTGAGGGACATCTGGGTCGTTTTCCAGATTCTGGCTATTCCAAATGAAGCTGCTACAAACATGATTTTAAGACCAGCTCTTTTCAACTGTTGACCACTCTCAGTGATTCACAGTGTTTTCATCATCCTGAGCATCAATTTAGGAGCATCCACTTCCTCCCTTCCATTAGGATAGGTCAGATGTGTAAGGATCCAATTCTAATATGAAGCTATCACCTTACTGGTGATTCATATGTGTTTTAGTGTGAATTATATTGCAAAACAACACAGAGAAAATAAGAATTCAGCCACTTAAGTGTATGTTAATCAGCACATAAATTTTCATGGTTATAAAAGAAAAACTGTGCAGGTGTGCTGACATGAATGTAAAATCTGTTCTTATTTCAATCTTCCTCTATTTTTCCAAGTATTGAAGCAAATGTTTTGAATATACATGAAAATTTAACATAATATTTACCATTAATTTTATGTTAAGAACTTAAAATAGGAATAAATATAATTAAATGATTAGTTGGGTCATAATTGACATTTTAAGGGTTTTGTCATAATGGATTTTCCATTATTCAATATTTTACTGAAAGATTTAATTAAAATGATTTACAAACTATAATTAGGTTTCAGCAACACAAGCATCATGCAGTTCCTAATAATAAAAAGCAAAATTGGACAGACAAAAAAGAACACAATGAAATATGTAAAAGGGACTGTTTAATGCAGTAGGCAACATTTTACTCTAATAATTCTGGCATAAGAAAAGTTCACAGACTGGCTTAGACCAGGAATGTATTTTTTTATTATTATTTTCACAGTTCTGACATTTGGAAATTGTAGGTCAAAATGGCAGCCAAGTTCCTGTTTGATGAAATCTCTCATTTGATGTTAGAGGGCAATCTTCTCACCCTACCCTCGTGACACCTTTAGTCTGTACTTCCATAGGAAGAGATCAATGGTATCTCTTCCTCTTCTCAGAAGGGCACTGGGCCTACTGCATTATGACATCATCCTTATGATCTCATAACATTAGTTATTTTAAAGGAGCGCTCTCCAATATTAACCATATTGTGATTAGAACTTTAAAAAAATGCAATTGCTGTGTGATTGAGTGAATGCGGGGGATTGAATCAGATGTACAGACTCACAAGCCTAACTTTGGACAGAAGGCAAGATGTCTTATGGAAGAAGGGGGTATAGAAGGAGACAGAGGAGACAGGAGCTCCACAAGAACACACACACACACACACACACACACACACACACACAAAAGCCAAAAAAAAAACAAAAAGCTTGGCCCAGGAGAACCTGCAGAGACTTAAGCATTAACCAAGACCCATGCATGGAGAGGACCTTGACCTCCTGCTCAGAAGAAGCCCTTAGGCAGCTCAGTCTCAATGTGGGTTCCCTAGTATGAGGAGCAGGTGCAGTCTCTGACATGAACTCAGTTGCCTGCTTCTTGATCACTTCTCCCTGGTGGGGTGACCTAGCCTGTACACAGAGGGAGAGGATCCAGGCAGTCCTGATGGGACCTGAGAGTCTAGGGTCAGATAGTAAGGGAGGAGGACCTCTCCTATCAGTGGACTAGTGCAGAGGGATAGGGAAAAAGGAAGAGAGGGTGAGACCTGGAAAAATGAGAGAGTGAGCTACATCCAGGATACAAAGTAAATAACTTGTATATAATAATAATAATAATAATAATAATAACTATAATAATAATTTAAAATATGTCACAAATTGTAAGCTCATTGACACAGCTCTATGTCGTCTACCTTAATATTTCTGTCATTCCTTTAATGCAGCAGTCGATTGACAAGGAATCACTGATCTTTATTAACCTCTAAAGGTCTGTAAATAAGAATCTTACATAGAGAACAGAAGTGAAATGAACAGATGAGAGTTTGGGTCTTGTTACTGTCTGACTGCTCTTCTTTGCAATTTTCTTTTTATTTTTTTACTTATTCATTGATAGTTTCATGCAATGTTTTTTTTTTCACATTCTTTCTCATCCTCCAACTCCTTCTATATCCTCTCTCCTGCCTACCAGCCCAATGTCATAATCTTTCTCTCTCATAAAAAAATAAATAAATAAATAAATAAATAAATAAGCAAAAAAAAAAAAGCCACTGAAATTATAGTCTGATTTGTGTAGTTATGTGAACGGGGCCTGCCCTGCAATGCACTTTTGTAGAAGTTCTACATTGAGAAAATGTTATAGTGTGCCCTAGAGACTATACTTCTGTCTCACATTTGCATCAAAAAGAGTAATGAATAAACAGTTTATTTATGCAATGTGTCTTTCAAGAAACTATTTTTCTTCCAGGAAATGTAAATCATTTTCTTTCAATTAAATAAATGCTTTCTTTCCAGTTCATTGCAAAATCCCCATGATGAGAATATATGAATATATATATAGTTAATTTTCACTCTTATAAGGCAAATATTCCCATATCAATACTAATCAATGTCAGTTCCTCTTCAAATTAACGATATGAGAAAAATATAAACTGAAATTACTTTTGCATCTGTATATAACTGGTATGCTACTAGATATTCTAAAGTGAGGGGGCTGCAGCGGGGATACAAAGTGAATAGACTGTAATAAAAATATATAAATAAAATTAAATTTAAAAATAAAAAGTTGGATGGGTACAATTGTCATCAGAAGCCATAAGAACCTATCACGCGTTTTTAACTAAAGTGTATTGGCCTGACAGAGCATAGGAACTTAGGAGAACCAAGAGTGTAAGTTTTGACCCATGAGTTCATTTTACTCTCTTCTTATACCACATTTTTGATTGACTATACACTGAATAAAACCGTATGATAAATTAGCCAGAATTTTATACGGGACCAGAACCAATCAACATATACGCATTACTAAGAGGTTTGTTTTATTGGCTCATATGATGCAGCTTCATGTTACAATAACCTTCATCCTAGAGAAACTGAGTATTTTTTCAGATACTTAAGGCCTGGAAGATTCCTAGGTACCCGGTATGTTTCAGTGCAGGTAGGAAGGCAGAAAAACACTGGGTACTGAGATCAATAAAAGGTGCAAGATTAAACAACTGAAAGAGGATGAACACGCTCACCAGCTGGAAGCCAGAGCAGCAAACAATCGTAACCGTTGCCTCCTCAGACAGTGTCCCGAGGCTGCTGCCAGGAGGTGCTGCTCGCTCCGGAGGAGCATCTTCCCCCTGAGTTAGTTCTTCTTGGAATTCTTGTATGGACCTGCTCAGACATGTCTCTCTGACCTGATTCTAGATCCAGTCACATTCAGCATCTCAGGTGGGAAACCCTGAGCTAATACGAGAAAGACTCACTCTTCATTGCAGGCGCGGGATTTTACGAGAACAGTTCCTAAGAACAGTGGAACCGGCCGCACTCGTCCACCGTCTATCACGTAAAGACTCCAAACTTAGGTGACCCCAGGAATAAAGTGCGCGGGGCTCAGGAAGGACTCAATCAAGAAACTTCCTCTTACTGCTTTCCTGTGGGCGATAGTCAACTTTACTTTCCTATCAAGGATGTGTGATCGTAATAGTTAATTAACTAGACACTAAAATTCAGATATTAATGGACTCTTTTATGTGAACAGAGTTGATTGCCTACATGACTGAACACAGACTTGGTCTCTGTCCGTTCAGAAATTTTTTTCAGATACCAGATGTTTGAAATCTTTTAATCCCACGTATTTTCAGATTATGTGACTTTTTCAATATTTTCTAAATCTCATTGTTGCATTAGAGCAGTAGGTCTCTGGGCAAATCAACAATCTCATCAGGCAGAACATTATATGGGCTTCGAGATAAATAATACTTCAGACAAACTCCAAGTATCCTTTGGACCATGTTAATTTCCTCACTACACATTTGCTAAGGAATATTTGAAAGTAGAAGTTGATTAGAAGTGTACATGTACTCAGTAACTGGCTCTTTGATCACATCCCCCTGGAGGGTGCAGCCATACCAGGCCACAGAGGAAGACAATTCAGCCAGTTCTGATGAGACTTGATAGGCTAGGCTCAGATGGAAGGGGAGGAGGACCTCCCCTATCAGTGGACTTGGGAAGGGACATGGGAAGAGATGAGGGAGGGAAGGTGGGATTGAGAGGGAATGAGAGAGAGGCTACAGCTGGAATAAAAAGTGCATAAACTAATTAATATAAAAAATTAAAATTAACAAGTGTAAAGATTATATGCAAAGCTAGGGTTTATTTAACGGCACTCTGTAGGACAAACAAATGGGAGATGTTTTCAGTATGTATTTAAACCTCTTTAAATTTGAGGAAAAAAAAAACGAATGAAATCTCAGAGTTAGGACAAGGACAAACATTGGTACTTTGACTATACTTACGAAAGCGCTGGCATTAAAAAGCAATAAAACTCCAACATTTTATTGCTATATGCAATAAGAAACAAAAATCAGTGAAACAAACTGGGCAGGGAATTATCTGTGATGGAAACTGTGAAAATCCGATTACTTGCAAATCTTGTATGAAGCACAAATATGTAAGCAGAGAGCAAAAACGATTTGAATGAAGTAGCTTTGATTGCCCTCCACATCTTGAGATTGCCTCAGCCACTTGAGACTCTGAATAGAACATATGGGACCTGCCTTTCTCTTGGTTTGCTTGCTTGTATTTTTTATGCATCATGAATTTCCTTCTCTCAGCCCTTGATCTGTGATTTATACAATTGGCTCACCTATTTTTTTCAGTCCCTTATACTTCCAGATTCCTGATCTCCAATTTGAAAAAAAAATGTGGATGAATTTTTCATTTCCATTTTCTCACGACAAATATTTGTATATGTGTCTATATAACAAATTATATAGGCAAGCAATTTATGTGTGTATATACACACACACACACACGTAGAAAGAGAGAGTATATATATAATTATTATTATCATTACAGGCTGGTTATTACAGGCTTTTCTCACTAGACCTATTTTTGTTACATTATCCAGACAATTCTCACTATTTAAGTTCCATAAATTCAAGCTGGATATAGGAAGGTGGAAGAAAACTTTAAAAGAAAGGACCAATTTCAAGTCTTCTTGCTTACGGAAGATCATCCATGAAGGAGATAATGAGACTAAACACTTCTTTTGTAACACTTACCCTGTTAAAAACAGGCTTAATCCACTATCAGCTCCAACGAGGCTGTGCTATACAACTACAAAACCAAAACTGCGGAGTCAACTGCATGTGGCCTGCACCTTCAAAGTCCTGAGTCAAAACACGTGCTTTCTCTGTGTCAGCTGATTAGCTAAGGTACTCAAAGTTCTTAATAAAGTCATTATACATAGTGAGTGCGCACTCTACCCATCTGCTTGCCCACAATCATGTTGTGTCTACTTTAACTCTATTTGCTCTACAAACAGAAGCTGTGGAAAAACTCATGTGTCCTGAAGAGTGTCCATCCCTTGCTCTGCCTACGTTTCCTGCCTGCAATGGTGAACCCATTCCATCTTGCAGTGCCCTGTATAAATACTAGTGCCCTATATAAATTGTTCCTTTCTTTATCTCTCCACTGGGACATCTTAAAGGTCTCCACCAAGCTGAGCGTTGCTAGGAAAGGGATAAATATTCTGGGGCAACACTGACTAGTGATGTGTATGTGCCTCTGAGAGGATGAACCAGAAATTAAGTGTTTCATCTCCCTGGGTCTACGTTGGCTCAGTCTGATGTGTAATCTTAAGAGCTCTTCAGAGAGCTCTAGGTAACATTTAACTCTACTTGCTGAGAGTGCTAAATAGCTTAACAAACATTAGACTATTTTATTTTCTCTTCTCTCACTCTTACCATCTTATCTCTTCATAAGATCATATGCCAAGTAAGTTTCTTGTTACCACGATTGTCAGATTCTACTCTTCAGGCCACAAAATCAGACAGCATGTAATAACAGTGGTTTTGGAAAGAAATGTCTCAGAGTGGGGTTCTTCAATTTGATTATTCGTTAATCAGACAGCAACTTTCATTGCCTGAACATGGGCAGTGACAGAATACAGCCTGCTGTAGCAACACTGTATGCTCTGGATTTGGAAGGAGGTTTTCAGAGCACAGTGAGTGAGAATACTGCAGACATATTTAATGACATTATCTTGCATATCTGTGTACTATAAAGTAATTAGATGTTTTTTTTTTCATTTTACCATAAGGTGTTATCTTCTTCTCTTTGAGGATCCTTTTAATCAATTTTAAATATATTTTAAATTTTAAATTAAAATATGAATGTATTATTCATCCCATTTCCCCTTTCTCCCTCCAATCCTTTTCATGTACTCTACTTTTCTGTCTATCAAATAAATGGAATATATATGTTAATTATATTTTAATGTTTAGGGATATATATATATATATTAGTTATACTTAAATGTTTAGGGCAATAGGCATATATATCACTAAATATATAAATATAAATACAATTAGCTTAGTTCTATGAAGGTATATATAGCTATGACTAACATTTAAATGAAAAAATTCAAGTGCAGCTGAAAATCATTCACCATATAGAAGAGCTGAGTCAGTCAAGTGAAAGCCTGAAAGAAACTCTGCCACCCACTAAAGATAAGAAAGTCCAAGCTCGTACTGTCTTTGTCCTCAAGCACCCAGCCCATTGTTTTAAAGGAAGATGTCAGAATCTACAGCTCCACAAAATCGTAAGAAGCCTCTTTTTATCTGAAATGTATTACATTTTCTTCTCTTTTCATTTTTTGCTTGTTTTGTTTTTAGAGACATGGTTTATCTCTGTAGTGTTGGCTGTTCTGTACTCACTTTGTAGACCAGTCTGGCCTTGAACTCACAGAGTTCTGCCTGCCTCTGCCTCCAGAGTGCTGTGATTACAGGCATGTACCACTGCACCTGGCTTCTTTTCAAAATGTAATCCACTCTTGGCTATTTCATATAAGTATATAATGAGTTTCAGTCACAGTTGCTCCCATTACCTTCTTTTATCCACTCTCCCTTCTACAGAATGCCTTTACAGCTAGCCCTTCTCTACCTGTATTAATTCAGGTATCTATATATGCATGTATGTATGTATGTATTTATTTATTTGTGACACACTGAGTTTAGTTATGCTTGTTCGCTAGATTCTACATAGGGAGTTATTTACTTTTGCACACATTGTTTGCTATTAGGTACATTATTGAATGTAAGTGTTTACTGGTAGTCAATCATTAACTGCTAATAGCATTTCAGAGAAGCATGGTGCCTCTTTAACATCCATGACAGGATGTTAAAGGTTCTCATCTTATATAGATTATCACAGCTGTAATGAAACAATAACTTTATATGTATAATGGTCATTTTATGTATGGAAGATAGCACACCTCTCGACCTTCTAACTCTTGCTTTCTAATCTACTGCCTTCTGCAAGGTTTCTTGATATTTAAGGTGTGTTCTAGTTTTTTAGTTTCCCCTTTAGGGTTGAGGACTCAAAAATCTCCTATTGTTATTACTTTGACCACTTACGAATCTCTTCAGTAACTTCATTCCATTGCAAAGCAAGGCTTCTCTGACCAAAGCTGAGAGCAACACTCATCCCTGATTATAAGCATATTCATTTAGGAAGCAGTTTGATGGGCATAACATAAAGTAAAACAGCAGTGGGGAACCTCTCAGCAGGCCTTAGGACTTTCCTAGATGTAGAAAAATGCAGTTTCAGAAAATAATTTCTATATGAACACAAGCATACTTATAGAATTTCCTTATTTCATTTCTGTATACTGTCTTCACTAGCATCTTAACTAACAATTTTAGGGCGATTTCTGAAAATAATATGGAAATTTGTTTACTATGACATGAATAATAATGATTCTTCAAATTTATCTATGTTCTTATCCACCAGACCTGTGAATTTGGAAAGCAAATTTAGAGAAATGATTTAGATTAGTAACATGTATATTGGAGGGATGAGCTTTTACACAAATTAGTCACTTCAGATCAGATTCACCTCCTTAAATGTAGGAAACATTTCAAAAAGAAGAAGATCAGAGATTTTCAAAGCGGCAAAGGCTTGCTTCCTTTGAAAGTATAACAAAGACATTCCTGGCCAAGCAATGTGTTTCCTATAGCTTCTGTGAACAACTCTTAGATAATAGCTCACAAAAATGAGGACAACTAGCTAATAAAGTCAAGGAAATGAAATGAAAACATATTCTTCTCTCCAGGCTCAAAAAAGAAAAGCAGGCTTGCAGATGCCTTTATTTTATCTGTTCACACAAGTCCTATTTCTAACCTGAAGAGCTGTATGTTTTCTTTCCTCCAATTATTGTTTGAAGTTATTTCATTTGGGAAAATGTATTGTGTCAGCAACTCAAAACCTAATAAATGTGCCAATTTTGAAATTTATGCTATCTTCACCTTAGAAGTCAATTTTGCAAAATTAAATGTAACTATTGAATTTCAAAGATATCCTTAAGTGATAGAACTGGAGACCTTTCAAATGTTTCCTCATTCACATAGAGCAAAGCACTCTGTAACTTTTTACATATGAAAGTAGAGGAAATATCTTGTGGAGAGTGTAGAATATAAGAATAATGAGGAATTATAAAGGGAATAGTGAGCTATGACAACACATGCCTGTAGCATGTGATGAAGAAGAAAAGGTAGAAATATTATACATTTGAGTCCAGCTTGGGATACACACCGGGGAACCACCGAATGGAAGTCAGGTTATCTTTTACAAACATTGAAAACTTGAGTTCAATCCCTAAAGCTCAGATGGTGGATAAAAGCAAGATTTTCCTGACTTCCACATTCCTTCCATGTGATGAATGTGCACTCCCCCCCACACACATATATAAACCATGTTGTAATAAAGAACAGTTGTGTTAGACTATCAAGGTGCTAAGATACTTGATCTCTAGAAGTTTTTTATATAAACAAGTTTATCTCACTCCTCACTTTGGTCAGAGTCATATGTCCAAGGGGGATGTAATTAACCTAATATATATATATTGCATTTCTTCATCCACTGAGACAATTTGGCAGGTTGATCCTGATTAGAATTTCGAACTTTATGTACATGGTTTATTTATAATTGAAGGTGGAAAACTGGGCAGGGGCAGTCGACCTTTTTTGCATGGACTAATACACAAATGTATGGACTGCCTCCCTGAAGTCAATCCACTGCCACATAAAAATCCAACCAGGAACAGAACATGCATAAAAAGGCAGAATTCTGCCTAGGCTCCTGTCTGCAAGCATAGCAGAGTATCATTAATAGTGTCAGACGTTTGCTTTCTCCCGTGTGTGGCTTCATAGGTTGGGCCATTCATTGGTTTGTCATTCCCTCTGTCCTTCTTCCATTTTTACCCATACACTTCTGTAGGCAAAACTCATTTTGGGTCGAAAATCGTATGGGCAGATTGCTGCAGAGGCCCACAGCCAAACAATAGGCTGAGTCAGGGAGTGATGTGAAAGAGTGGGAAAAAAGATGAAGGGACATCTGGGCTGTTTCCAGCTTCTGGCTATTACAAATAAAGCTGCTACAAACATGGTTGAGCAAATGTCCTTTTTGTGTACTTGAGCCTTTTTTGGGTATATGCCTAGGAGTTGTATGGCTGGATCTTGAGGAAACACTATTCCTAGTTGTCTGAGAAAGCGCCAGATTGACCAGATTCCCCTCAACTGAAGAATGGATGCAGAAACTGTGGTACATCTATACAATGGAGTATTACTCAGCAATGAAAAATAAGGAAATCATGAAATTTGCAGGTAAATGGTGGGACCTGGAAAGGATCATCCTGAGTGAGTTGTCCCAGAAGCAAAAAGACACACACGGTATATACTCACTCATATAAACATACAACATAAAATAAACCCACAAAAAATCTGTACATCTAAAGAAACTAAGCAAGAGAGAGGACCCTACCTAAAATGGTCAGTCCCCATCCTGAAAGGCAAAGAGGATGGACATCCAAAGAAGAAGAAAACAGGAAACAACCTAGGAACCTGCCACAGAGAGCCTCTGAAAGCCTCTGCCATGCAGACTGTGAAAGCAGATACTGAGCCTTCTGGCCAACTGACAGGCAGAGTGAATGGAATTTTATGTAAGTAGTGGGAAATAGTAAGAGCTGGAGAGGACAGGAACTCCACAAGGAGAACAACAGAACAAGAAAATTTGAACACAGGGAACTTCCCAGAGACTCATACTCCAACCAAAGACTATTCATGGAGACAACCTAGAACCCTGACAATGCAGCCACTTCTGATGAGAACTGATAGACTAAGATCAGAAAGAAGGAGAGGAGGATGTCCCCTATCAGTGGACTTGAGGAGGGGCATGCATGCAGAAAGGGGGGGAGGGAGGGTGGGACTGGGAGGGGAGGAGGGAGGGGCTTATGGGGGGATACAAAATGAATAAAGTGTAATTAATAAAAGTTAAAAAAAATGAAAAAAAAAAAAGATGAAGGGAGTGAGAGGGGTCAAGAGCATCACAAGACAACCTATGCAGTTAAATATCCCAAGCACCAACCGAAGAACATGCATGCTTTGGAACTAGGACCCATATGTGTGTGTGTGTGTGTGTGTGTGTGTGTGTGTGCATGTGTGTGTATGCAACTGTGTGTTTTCAATTTCAGATGAACTAATCTAGAAATAGTGATCTAGTGGTCAGTGTTTTAGCAGCCATTAAATCACCTTGTGTCTTATTACATGTAGAAAGCTAAGATAATTGCCTAGAACCAAAAATATGTCTTATAGGTTTGGTTTTAAGAGGTTCATATGTGGTATGAATGTATTAATGAAGCCAGTAGGAAATAGATTATCATTATCTTGACATTATAATTCTTTTCAATCAAATATACACTAACAACCCTCATGAGGACATGGGAGGTAGAACCTGTCCAAACACAGTCTAGCTCATACATGAGTACGTGCACACACACACACACACACACACACACACACACAAACATGGGACTATATAGAGATTTGAAGACAGGGAGGAAAGAGTAGTTATGATCATGATAAACTGTATGCATGTATGAAATCTTCAAAAGATAATTACCACGATAACCATTATGTTAGCGTTAGCCATGGATTAAGGCGATCACTGCCTGTTCTTCCAAAGGTCCTGAGTTCAATTCCCAGAAACCACATGGTGGCTCATAACCAACATAATGAGATCTGGTGCCCTCTTCTGGCCTGCAGGTACACATGCAGGTAGAATACTGAATAAATAATAAAAAATAAAAGTTTAAAGAAAGGACTCAAACTCTTAGCTACAAATTATACAGTTAGATATGGAAGTGAAATTCTTTGTTGCCAAAATGGAGCATCAGCCCATGAAACTAACAACAAGTTAAAGTAAAATCAGAAAGGTATATTATAAACTAATAATGTCTATATAAAACAACTTTACGCAAAATCAAAGTGACCAAATAGAGTTAGGAATTTAGAAAATATATATCAAGTTAGAAAAATGAGAAAGGAAACAGTTCAACAAAGTGAATAAAATATTGTTCCAAATTTTAACCTTATATTTTCATATTGGTATACTATGTATGCAACTAATCCTTCTATTTATAAACTAATTTTTAAATCCTTTAGAGTTGGTTTATAATAAGGAAATTAATTATTATAACCTCTTCAGTTTGGGTTATTTTTATTTGTTTTAAGTTTATTCATATATTACATAGAATTGTGTGAACTGTAACAAGTATTGCAAAACATTCATAACTGTGTGGTAACACCTGAAACAAATAAAAGTGTAGTCCTTGAGTTAAATAGTTTAAGTTGCTATCAGGTAAGAGAAGAGAAGGTCACAAAACAAAATCATTCAGTGATTATACTGCCACAGCCATTCTAACAAATTCTGCTTTACTGAGTGCCCCCAGGTTTAAATACAGGCATACATCTCCCAAAACTATCTCTTTTCTCCTTGCAACTTTCAATGAGAGCACAATGCCAGAAATGACAATATGTCGTTAAAAATAAAGCATGGCTAATTTAGTCTTCTTTTTTGTAAGAAAGGTTTTTTTCATTATTATCATTTATTAAAATTTATTCAATTTGTATCCTGGCTGTGCCCCCCTCCTCTCCTCCCAATCCCACCCTGCCTAACCTCTACCCTCCCATGCCCCTCCGATATTCCAGTGATAGGGGAGGACTTCCTCCCCTTCTATATGACCCTAGCATATCAGGACTCATCAAGACTAGTTGTATTGTCTTCCTGGGTGGGCTGGTAGGCTGCAATCCCCAGGGGGAAGTGATCAGAGGGCCTGCCACTGAGTTCATGCCAGAGAAAGTCCCTGCTCTCCTTACTAGGGACCCCACTTGGAGACTGAGCCTAGGTTTTAGGTCCTCTCCATGCACTGTTCTTGGTTGCAGTATCAGCCTCTGCAGGGTCCCCAGGTCTCAGTTCTTTTTTGTTCTGTTGGTCTCCTATTGGAGTTCCTATCTCCCTCCCCAGGTCTTTCTAACTCCCTCTTCTTTCATAAGATTCCCTGCCCTCTCCCCAAAGTTTGGCTATGAGTCTCAGCATCTGCTTTGATACCTCCATCAGTAGAGTCTTTCAGAGGCCATCTGTGGTAGGCTCTTTTAGTATGTTTATCCTATATTATATGGCTAATATCCACTCATAAGTGAGTATATACCATATGTGTCTTTCTGCTTATGGGTTTCCTCACTCAAGATGATCTTTTCTAGTTCCTACAGTTTGCCTGTAAATTTCATGATTTACTTGTTTTTAATAGCTGAGTAGTATTTCATTGTGTAAATACAGCAAAATGTCTGTATCCATTCCTCAGTTGAAGGACATCTGAGTTGTTTCCAGATTCTGGCTATTAAGACTAGAGCTGCTACAAACATGGTTGAACAAATGTCTTTTTTAAGTGGCTTGAAAAGGAATAAAATAACCATGTTTTATCTTTACCCAATTTGTACTAAAATTAATGCAATGAGTGTGGAGCCTTCGTTAGTACCAGCATATTTAACAAATAATTACCTTTATTTTATTATTGTTTTAATATTTTACTAAAGTAAAAGCTGTTAATGCTTGTTAATTAGCAAATCTTTGCTAATATGTCTTCAGTTTTCACAGAGCACATGCATTATTTTATAAAGAGTTTTTAATAAAGTATAATTACTTACACTCACAGTGAATCAATTTTGGCCAAATGTTAATATGATTATTTCACTCCCGTGTTTTATTTTTCCTGATTTGTCACGAGGAAGTATTATCTGACTTGACTTGGCCAAACTTTTGTCAATCCCTTATCTTTCTGATTCCTGATTCTTTTTTTCATTAAATTTTTATTTTTTAATATTACTTAGTTTATTAACTTTGTATCCCAGCTGTATCCTGCTCCCTCATTCTCTCCCAATCCCACTCTCCCTCCCTCATTTTCTCCTTACCCCTTTCCAAGTCCACTGATAGGACCTCCTCCCCTTTCATCTGACCCTAGCTCCCTAGCTTATCAGGTATCTTCAGGCCTGGCTGCAAAGTCCTCCTCTGTGGCCGAGCAAGACTGCTTCTCCCTTGGGGGATGGGGGAGGTCAAAAAACCAGCCATTGAGTTCATGTCAGAAATAGTTCCTGTTCCCCTTACTATGGTACCCATGTGGATACTGAGCTACCATGGGCTACATCTGAGCAGGGGTTCTAGGTTACATCCATACATGGTCCTTGGTTGGAGAAACAGTCTCATAAAAGATTCCTGTGCCCTGATATATTTGGTCCTATCCACTCCGGGTCATACTAACTCCCACTTCTTTCATATGATTCCCTGCACTCTGCTAAAGTTTTGGTTCTAAGTCTCAGTATCTTCTTTGATACACTGCTAGGTAGAGTCTTTCAGAGGCTCTCAGTGGTAGGCTCTTGTCCTGTTACTTGTTTTCTCCTACATCCAATGTCTATCCCATTTGTCTTTCTAAGTGAGGGTTGATCATCTTACTCAGGTTCCTCTTTCTTTTTGGAGAAAGGGGAACCTCCTCCATTGCTGATGGGAAGGTAAACTTGTACAACCACTTTGGAAATCAATCTGGTGCTTTCTCAGACAATTAGGAATAGCGCTTCCTCAAGACCCAGCTATACCACTCCTAGGCATATACCCAAAAGATACTCAAGCACACTACGAGGACATTTGCAGCTTTATTTATGTGTTTGTAGCAGCTTTATTTGTAATAGCCAGAACCTGGAAACAACCCAAATGTCCACCAACGGAGGAATGGATACAGAAATTGTGTTACTTTTACACAATGGAATATATTAGTCAGCAATCAAAAACGAGGAAAACATGAAATTTGCAGGCAAATGGTGGGATCTAGAAAAGATCATTCTGAGTGAGATATCCCAGAAGGAGAAAGACTCACACGGTATATACTCACTTTTATGTGGGGACTAGACCTATAAAATAGGATAAACATACTTAAATCTGTACACCTAAAAAAAGATTCCTGATTCTTAACTAAACTTTGAACTCAGGAAGTTCTTGGAAGTTAAAAAAAAAAACAAAAAACAAAACAAACAAACAAACAAACAAACAAACAAAAAAAAACCACTGCTTTCTGGCCTATCCTGATTATTGACTACCTGGGGGAAGGGAATTGTTTGATACTGGATCATTCTACTCATCAAGCCGCAGCCATCAGTCCATGTCATCTGATATACCTTTTCCTGTCCGTCCCAATTTTCTTATCTCCCTCTGGGACCTTGTGGAGGGATATGGTTCTCACCTTTAAATGTCATTTCTGTTGCTATGCCCCTGCACTCATAATGGGCTAAGTGTTCATACTTTTTCTTCCTAATTCTGTTTAGATGCTTATCTTTAATTTTATCTACTAATTACATATTACATAATTCTATGTGAATTTGAATGGTATGCCGTCCTTTAAAATAATAAGTTGATTTATTATTATTATTATTATTATTATTATTATTATTATTAATTACAGTTTGTTCACTTTGTATCCTGGCTGTAACCCTCTCCCTCAACTCCTCCCAATTTCATCTTTCTCCCTCTTCCCCTTCTATGTCTCTTCCCTAGTCCACTGATAGGGGAGGTCCTCCTCCCCTAATATCTTACCCTAGCCTATCAGGTCTCATCAGGACTACTTGGGTCCTCTTTCTTTGTGGCCTTGTAAAGCTGCCTCTCCAGAGGAAGGTGATCAAAGAGCAGGCAAGCAAGTTCATGGCGTAGACTGCCCTGTTCCACTTTCTAGGGAATACCCGTGAAGACCGAGCTGCCCATGGGCTACATCTGAGCAGAGAGGTGAGGCCCTCTCCATGCGTGGTCCTTAGGAGATTCATCAGTCTCTGCAGGCCCCCTGGGCCCAGATTTTTTGGGTGTTTGTTCCTTGTGGAGCTCCTGTTCCCTCCAGGTCTTTCTACCTTGTCCTTCTTCCAGAAGATTCCCTGCACTCTGCCCAAAGTTTGGCCATGAATCTCAGCATTGCTTCAATACCCTGCTGAGTAGAGTCTTTAAAAACCTTGTGTTAAAAAAAAATAGTTGGTATGTGTCAGGTCTTTAACTCACAGTGATCTTATAGAATACCTAGAATTTTTAATTGTGCCCTTTTTATTATTATTTTTATGTAGATGAAAACTTTTCTATACTCAGCATCGAGTAAGACTAAAGCTCAAGAACTCACATATTAACTGTTATTATACCTCCTCCTGGCAATATTGATGCAATGTTTTCATTTTTTTCTTCCTCCCATACGTCTCTCCTATCTGCCTTTTGTCAATCAGGTCAGTCATGTTGACAACCAAGATAGTCTATTAAAAATATTGTGGCAATATTTGTTCTGTGGATTATCTACATTGTTTTTCTCTGAGGAAGACACAGTGCCCATGTGTTAATCACTTAACTATGAGACAATAGATTATATGATGTAAAAAATTCAAATTGTTTATTTAAAGCATCACCAAATGTCTATAGGGTTTATACTAAATTATTCAAATTTGTTATACACTTCCAAATTTCAGTTTAGTGTTTTGTTTCATTATATGTTAAATGGAACTTAACCTGTTTCTATAATTAACAGTGCCGACCTGGGAAGTCTCACCTGATACATATTTTTGAAATTTATAGATGGTAAGAAAACTATATCTTTAATGTTTCTTTAGTTAATGTGGAGATTTTAATGAGAAATATCTTCCATAGCCTTAATTAAAAAAAAAAAAAAAACTTGTTCGCCAATTGGTGTTTATCTTTAGGTACGTTTTAGAAATTTTATTACAGCCTTAAAGGAAGGGGTACATCAGTGGGTATGGTACTTGAGAGTTTAGGAGCCCCGTGACCTTTCCAGCTCACCATCTACTCAGTTTGCAGTTGAATATGTGATATCTTCGTTTCCTTCTCTGGATGTCTGCTGCCATGTCTTTTCCACCATTGCGAATGCTCCTTGTGGAACCCTGGGCAAAGCAGTCTTTCCTCCACAAGTTGATTTTAGTCTTGGTCTTTATCACAGCATCGGCAATCAAAATAAATCACTAAGTATATAATTAATGAGATTGGTACTGGGGCTCATTTTCATACATAGTTACCACTATATTTCTCTCTCATGATATTCTTCAAGTATTTCACACACCAAGAAGTTAGAAGAGTAACTGTAAATAACTTTCCAGACATTCAATGTCTTCCAGTCTAACAGGCCAAGATACTGGTAAAGATTTCCTCACTTATCAACAGTGATGATAATACTAAAATTCATCATGCTAAGCATTTCATACGAGTTTTGTTTTCAAATGACTCCATGACATAGTTTTTATTGATTTTATTTTATGTTTCAGAAACCTGAGGTTTAGAAAATATTGTTTATACCTAAATACATACAAGGAAGATATAGAGAATGAGTCTCAGCTGGCAAGAATATCAGTATCAGTGTCTGGCATTCTTCTATAAGAATTCAGCACCTGTGGTGTGAGAAATATTATCTTTCATTAATCTCCATGCCTTGATATCCAGAAGGGATTATAGGTCACATGATGAATGGAAAACTGAAGATACATATGATATTAAATGTGCTAATCAGATGACATTGACATGAAATACTGTCTAGAATTACTTCAATGTGCCCATCAAAACATCAATGGAACTTCTGAAGTGATAGTGAAAGACAGTGGAGGAAATGTAACTTCAGAAGAAAGCCACAGATAGTCTTTTTGGAAGAATCAAGAAAGAAACTCAGAATCGCCATGAGTCTCCATGAAATTCTCAAGGTTATATAAAAAGCAAAAGATTAAAGTTTTACTCAACGGTGGGGTATTTGTCCCCCGACTGACCATGGGACTTTCAAGCAATATAAACTCTTCAAGTCCTCACGTTCCTGCAAGTAACCTCATCATATTCACTAATTTATCAAGGTGGACACAGACACAAATTTTCCTTTTTATCTTGGACTCCTGTATCACCTCCATCTCACTGACTCATTTTTTCCCTATGCTTAGAAAGGTCTTAGTGACAACTATGACACCATTTACTCATGGTAAGACAGTGTTTTCATCTTGGTGTCAGTAACCTTCATAATGTCCGAATGTGAGCAGTTTATATGGTCATATTCCAAGGAATAGAGTGTTGAACATATTTCTATCAAAGAATTAACATGTCTATATTACTATAAACTTAGGACAAAAATTTCATGCAGTTGTGCATTGCATTTTCCAATGGAAAACACCAAAGCATATTGTAAAAACTGGTGATTCAGTCCTTTTACACCAGTACCAGATTTATGTTTAAAGTTTTCTTAAGCTTTTTTCTTACAACACTTGAATAAGTCTGTGAGAACAATGTTTTGTTTATATAATTTACTGAAATTTATATGACATACTTCGTTCTGCCCTGCTACTTGTGATGCACATCTGTAGATACTATTATTACAGTAACTACAATAAGATGCCTTAACTCAGAGATTTGAGGTTATGTTATGCTGTGACTTAAAGAGAAATCACATTCTTCTTTGACTTAAAATAGGAATGTAGCATTAAGATGCTGAAGTAAAGACTGAGAAAAGGAAATGAGGTCTAAAAGAAATTGTATTACTCTAAGACATTGCTAAGAATGTACTTCTGATTCAAAATTTGATGGAATCCACATAAAATGAAGTGCAATGGCAAAAACAATATGGATTTTCAAAGAAATAAATATCTTCCTGTTTTGTCACTTATTAAATATAACTTAGCCTCTATAAACATAATATGGTCCCAGTCTTTCAGACAATGACATATGGAACACTTAGCAATAAAAGGATATAAACAAGGAAATGTAGCACTCAGTTAGCCATATGGTTTTATATCTGTGGATATGTGAGTTTTCCTCTGGGTTTCAAATTTCAATCAGCTCATTTTCTTTGTCAATGTTACTCAACACTTCTGCGAAGTATTTATGAAATTTGAAAAAAAAAATCAAAACAGGGTTTCTCTCGATAATCTTGACTGTCCTTGACTCATGTTGGAGACCAGACCAGGCTGGCCTCAAACACAGAGATCTGCCCGTCACTGTCTCCAAAAGGCTGGAATTACAGGTGTGCACAACCACACCTGCCTCACACTTGAAATTACTTTTCTTTGATTTTTGTTAGAGCATTTTGATAAGAAATTGTTACCAATATGTAAGATACAATGAAAATGAAAGCTCATAGGTGGGTATAACCATAAGCCGTATGATGCTGAAAAATGTGAAGATAGTTACTCAAGGAAGCTAATTGTTACTTGATGACATAACACAAGACACATAGCAAATGTTGACATTTTGAGTCAAATTCCTTCCGTAACTGCAATTGTCCCTGAATCTGCTCAAAGAATAATCTGCTTTTTAATCTATAAGAAACATTCATGGGATAAACAGTGATTTTCTACCAGCCAAGAAGTTATTCTTTCTTCTTCAAATTATTTTAAAATTTATTTATTTATTCACTTTACATCCCTATCACAGCTCCCTCTCTTCCTCCTCTCCCTCTCTGCCTTTATCCATTCCCCTTCTCCTAAGAAAAGAGAGTTCTCTAAACCTGTGTGTCCCTGAATATCAAGTCACATCAGTACTAAGCACATCCAATTCCCCTGAGGCCCTACAAGGCAACCCTGATAGGGGAGAGTGATCCAAAATTAGGGGACAGAGTGCATGTCTGAGACAACCAACCCCACTGTAGTTGGTAGGGGACCCTCATGAAGACCAAACTGCCCATCTGCTACATATGCATAGGTGACCTAGGTCCATTCCATGCACGCTATTTGGTTGGTGGTTCATCCCAACTTATAAACACCCAAGCTAAATACTTTAGATGATTAGATGTTAATATGGAAAATTTTATGAGATGTTTTATTCATTGAAGCAGTCAAGGTATGCAGAGAATGCTGCTAATTGTGTTGAAGAAAAAAAAAGATACATATTTATGGCTACAAGCTTTTATATGCAAGTAAATTTCTGGAAGCTTACACTATAATTTGTATCAATCAGTATACAAACAAGAAACAGATGGCAAACTCAAATTAGAATAATTTGAAGGGGTTTATTTACAAAGAAATTAATTACAAAGGTGTGGATGCATATAAGAAACTAAAAGCAAAGAATAGTAAAAAAAAAAAAATCTTGATTACAAACAGCAGGATGTCAATATCCCTAAAACAAGGAGAGGAAAAGAAAAAAATATGTGCTAAAAAGAAGGGTCTGGTATATATATGTATAAAGAAAACCCAAGATGCTCTCATGCACAGGCAACTAGGCGATTAAACACTTTGACCTCATTTCCTCTGTCCTTTCTCAGCAAACCAGCAAACCCAACCCTATGAAACCAATCCTGAGAGGTGTCATGGTTACAGGGGTTATAGGGAGCATCTTAATCAAGGAAAAGATAAGGAAGAGAAAGAAAATACTCAGAACTAGAGGTAGGAGAGTGAGTGGAAGGAAAACACCATTGTTCCTCTAAATGTTTATACTGTATTCATCATAGAGAATATCCCTTCCAGAGATTTTTACAGCTATATTTCCTGGTTATTTATTAATAATGGTTCATAATGCATGATCTCAAGTAAAGACTAAATCAAGCAGTAAAACATAATCATTTAGAAGGCCTTATACATTCTAAACAAGCATTTTAAGTATGAAATTTTGCTAGGTAAACAGACCATTTTTAATTTTTTGAGAATGTAATATATGAGTATTTTATTTATATCATTCTCTCCTTCTCTTTCCTTACTCCTCTTTCCCATCTCCTTCTCATTCTTTCTGAAGATATTGGACATATATGAACATGTGTTTGTAGATACAGTCCACTCATACAATTTAAAGTTGTTGGTATGTGTTTAGGGTTGGTCTCTCCAGATTGGCTGACCTATCAGGGTTTTTTTGTTTTTCTCTCTCATGCAGTATCCACCCATGGCCTGAAGTTCTTTTTCTAAGGATGATGATATAATGGTTTATTTTTAATTGTTTTTAAATTGAACCATGTTAAAATAATTTGTAGTGTTTTATTTCTCCAAAGCAGAGGAATGGCTCTTGACTCAAAAGAACTCAATGAAGATACCTGATAAAACAGGATCAGATGAATGGGGGGAGGTCCCCCCTATCAGTGGACTTAGAAAGGGGCACAGTGGTGATGAGGGAGGGAGGGAGGGACTGGGAGGGAACGAGGGTTCGGGGCACGGCTGGGATACAGAATTAATAAAATGTAACTGATAAAAATAAAAATTAAAAAAAATATGAAAATTATCTGAAAAAAAAAGATTAAAAATAAGTCAAAATAATTGTTTTATAGAAATCGAATCAAGTTGTTCATACATGCGGTTACTTCAGCACGGTAGCTGCCTATCCTTCTTTTATAGCATAGTTATTTCATGTTCTAAATTGTCAGGGTAAACTCTGGATTCAGTTCTGTTGCTAAATCACTACCCCCACCTGCCTTGTACTTTTATAAAAAAAATCACAGATCTGATAATTTATAATGAACGGAAATTTGTCGGTTTATACTTCTGGAATGTGGATGTCTGACAGTAAGATGTCAGCACTTGCTGAGAGCCTCCTTTATCATCTCATGAAGAATTAGAAGGAGGTTGTGGGGTGATGAGCATGGCAAGGGAGGAAGAATCTTAACACATCCTTTATAAGGCCCTCCAGAGGCCCCACCTGCCAATACTGTTAAATGAGAGTTAGGTTGTCACTTGATTTTGGAAGGTACAAAGCCTTTAAAGGAGACAAGCCATATAATGTGGAATAGTTAACTGTTTCATAAAAGAGAGTTAATTGTACATTTTGATGAATAATTCTTCAAGTGTGTTTGTTTAAACAGAAATTATCATCAAATTATTTTCTTCAAGATGCTAAAGTACTGATATAGCTGTGATGGGGCATCTGAAAAAGTGCTGAATTCGGAAAAGGCAGAAGAATTCTGCTGCATGTGGACTGTAGTACAGATATCTGTCCATCCTCTCTCCACCCAACACGTCCTCAGCCTTGCCTTCCTATACCCACTCCCAATCTTTTCCTTTGCTTTTACAAGCTCCTATTTGCTGGCAGTTATGTCATAGTATGAAGCTTTTTCTTTATCTTCTGTAACTTCTGCTGAGATTACCCCAGGGTTTCTCATAATGTTTAACAACTGTAATCTTTTTTGAACTACTACAACCTTCTTTAAGTTTTATCTCTAGATAACTATAAAACTATTTTACAAATGCAAATTATAAAAAAATGAAATTAAACATTTGTTTCTTTTGAAGTAATAGTTGCTTTAATTTAGCCCTCAAATCTTCTTACCCCTCCTTTCCCATTTCTTCTTGGCAGATTAAAGATTCCAAGATCCCTTTTAATTTTGAGTAACTTTGTGGATGATTTTGTTTTATAACCTTGCACTTAAAAAAAGTTTGTTTTTCAAAGATTCCATACACAGGTTTTGATAAAATCCACATAGTTGCCCCTTCCTACTCATTTCTTTCCATATCTTCACTACTCTCTTTCTTCAACACTTCATGTACTCTTTTTAAACTCATTAAATCCACTTAGTGCTTTTAGATATGAGAATAGGTCACTGGAAATGGTCATCCTATCATGGATCAGATCTCTGAGTAACTGTTGTTTTCTTTTCCTCATCATCCTTCAGTTGCCAATAGCTTCCCAACTTAGTGTAGGACTTCATGAGTCCTACCCAGATCTAGGCTGGGATATTTCGTTGAACAAGCTATCTTTTACTAGTAGATTTTTGGTCTTTGTGTCAAGATAAAAGAATAAAAACTGGCTACCTCTAATGCTCCTCTTATTTCTCATTTGTTTCCCAAAACCTATACTTCATACAAGCAACCACAATAAGTCTACTTAAGAAAAGATAAATGGAGAAGAAAATAAAGTGCTTGCTGCTTAAGCATGAGGATTTCAGTTAGGATCTAGCAAGATTTTAAAAGTCTGACTCTGAAGTATAACTGGAAACTCCAGTACTATCAAGACAGATGTACAAGGATCACTGAGATTTTTCTGGACAATCAGTTCACAATGGAAATATACAACATTTTCTATGTCCATTCCTCTGTTGAGGAATATGTAGATTGCTGTCCAGATTCTGGCTGTTACAAATAAATCTGCTATGAACATGGTTGAGCAAATGTCCTTAGTGAATACTGGGGCATCTTTTATATATATGCCTAGGAGTGGTATAGTAGGATCTTGAGGTAGCACTATTCCTAATTTTCCTGAGAAAGTGCCAAATTGAATTCCAAACTGGTTGTACAAGGTTACGTTCCCACCAACAATGGAGGAGGGTTCCCCTTTCTCTACATCTTCTCCACCATGCATCATTCATTGAGTTGTTGATCTAGCCATTCTAATGGATGTAAGGTAGAATCTCAGGATAGTTTTGATTTGCATTTCCTGAATGACAAAGGATGATGAGCATTTTTTAAATGTTTCTTTGCCATTCAGTATTCCTCTCTTGAAAATTCATGAAATTTGCAGGCAAATGGTGGGATCTAGTAAAGATCATTCTGAGTGAAATATCCCAGAAGGAGAAAGACAAACACAGTATATACTCACTTATATAGACCTAAAAGATATCATAAACATAATGAAATCTATACACCTAAAAAAGATAATCAAGAGAGCAGACATGGGTTAAGATGATCAATACTTGTTTAGAAAGAGAGATAGGATGTGCATTGAACGTATGACAGGAGTCTACTGAACTCATCTGAAATACTCTACCTAGCAGTGTTTTCAAAGCAGATACAAAGACTCATGACCAAACCTTCTGCAGAGTACAGGGAATCATATGAAAGAAGGGGAGTTAGTCTGATGGGGAAAGGATAGGAGCTCCACAAGGACCAAATATACCTGAGCACAGGGTCTTTTCTGAGACTGACATTCAACCAAGGACCATGTATGGATATAACCTAGAACCTCTGCTCAGATGTAGCCTGTGGTAGCTCAGTAACCAATTGGTTCCCCATAGTGAGGGGAACAAGCACTATTTCTAACAAGAACTCAATGGCAGGCTCTTTGACCTCCCCACCCCCCAAGGGAGGAGCAGTCCTGTTAGGCCACAGAGGAGGGCTTTGCAGCCAGTCCTGGAGATACCTGATAAAACAGGATCAGATGAATGGGGAGGAGGCTCCCCCATCAGTGGACTTGGAAAGGGGCACAGTGGAGATGAAGGAGGGAGGGTGGGATTGGGAGGGAATGAGGGAGGGGGACAAGGCTGGGATACAGAGTTAATAAAATGTAACTGATAAGAAAAATTGAAAATTAAAAATAATAATAATAATTAAAAAGAAAAAAGAAAATTCTCTCTTTAGCTCTGTACCCCATACACAGTAAAATACTACTCAGCAACTAAAAAACCAAGGAAATCATGAATTTTGCAAGCAAATGGTGGCAACTAGAAAAGATCATCCTGAGTGAGTTAACCCAGAAGCAGAAAGATGTGTAATATATATATATATACACTTGTAAGTGGTTGCAAGCCATATAATATAGGATAAACATACTAAAATATATAGTTCTAAAGAAGCTAAACAACAAGGAGGACTCTAGGGAAGATGTTTAATCCTCATTCAGAAGGGCAAACTGTATAGACATCAGAAGTAGGAGATGACAAGGAACAGGACAGGAGCCTTCCATGGAGGACCTCTGAAAGACTCCATCCACTTGGGTATAGAAGGAGATACTGAGACTCATAGCCAAACTTTGGGCAGAGTGCAGGGAATCTTATGAAAGAAGGAGGAGGCAGAAAGACCTGAAAGGGACAGAAACTCCACAAGGAGAACAACACAGCCAAAATACCTGGGCCCCGGGGGGGGGGGGGCTCTGCACAGACCCATACTCCAACCAAGGACCGTGCATGTACAAAGGAAGCCCATAGGCTGCTCAGTCTACAAGTGGGTTCCCTAGTAAGAGGTACAAGGGCTGTCTCTGACTTGAACTCAGTGGCTGGCTCTTTGATCACTTCCACCTTGGGAATGCAGTCTTTCTAGGCTGCAAAAGAAGATGATAGTCAGTCTTGATGAGACCTTATAAGCTAGAGTCAGATAGAAGCAGAGGAGGAGGATCTCTCCTCTCAAGAGATTAGGGAAAGTAGGGAAAGGCATAGGAAGAGAAGGAAGGAAGGAGGGTGGGACTGGGAGGAGACAAGGGAGGGGGCTGCAGAGAAGATACAAAGTAAATAAATTGTAATAAATAAATAAAATGTAAAAAGACAATATTAGCTCCAGGTTCTGACAAAACACTGCCTCAAGAAATGAAGTTGAAAGTGATGGAGCAGGCTTTCCATGTAGTCTGAGCACGCACGCATATGCATGTGCACACACTCACACACACATTTTTTTTAAGGTTTCCCAGAGAAGTCTCAGAATCTCTGGTAACATGGTTCCCAGGTTCCCAGATTCCACAGCAAAAACAACAGGCAGAGCAAATAGAGGGAACTCTAAGAAACAAAACAGCAGATGTCTGATGGACACCTAGTGCCATGTGAGATCATAAGTTGCAAGAGGACACCAGAGTTTTGTTTTTGCTGCTACCCATGGCAACCTCGAATTTGTCTACATGATAAAAAAGAATTAAACTTTGAGTTAGGACAGTTTTAGAATCCATTCTATTCAAAATAAGAAACGTTTTTTCCTCATTGTAGACAATGATTCTTTTTTTTTTTTTCAGATACTTTTGTGCAAGATGCAGTCAGTGTTTGTGGTATAGCAATTTACACAGTGAGAGTTGAGTTGTAAAATTTCTCTTATATCAAAAAATTTTCCTTCTGAAAGCCCCTGCTGAAATGGAAAACTAATGCGGATGGCAGGCATTGAGGACACCAAAGCAGGGGGCTTGAAGAGGTTAATGTTGAACCACAGACACCACATTTCTGTTAAATGCTGTGGTTTAGTTTAATCACAGCTCCTTTTAGTTAAAGCAAGGTCTTTCATAACAAAATGGCAGATTTTTCAGATTTTTCAATGTCTTTACTTCAGCTTTCTTTTTGGAAAGAATGTAGCTTGACTGAAGTATAATTGACACCCCAAAACCTATGTCATTTAAATGAACAAGTTCAGAGAATTTCATAACAAGAATGTCACTCATCTATTATACAGCTAATATCCACTTGTGAGCTTATAGCATGCCCTCCTTTCTGTTTCTGGATTACCTCACTCAAGATGATCTCTTCTAGTTCCATCTATTTAGCTGCAAATTTCATGATTTCCTTGTTTTTAATTGCTGAGTAGCATTCCATTATGTAGATATACCACAGTTTCTGTATCCATTCCTCTTTTGATGGACATCTTGGTGGTTTCCAGACAATTGAGCAAATGTCCTTATTGAATGTTGGGGCATCTTTTGGGTATTTGCCTAGGAGTGTTATAGCTGGATTTGAAGTAGTACACTTCAAATTATAAGAGGATATTAGGATAATATAGGACAGCCATTTACAGACCTAAAGAAGCTAAACACTAAGGAGGGCCTTAGGAGAGATGCTTAAATCTCATTCAGAATGACAATCAGGATAGACACCAGAAGCTGTGGAAGAGAGGGAACAGAATGGGAGGCTACTATAGAGGGTACAAAGAAAGTATTCACCTAACCGTGGATCGAAGCAAATGCCGAAAATCAGGGTCAAACTTTGGGCAGAGTGCAGAGAGACTTATGAAGAGAGGAGTGGAAACAGGGCGACATGGAGCGGACAGGAGCCCCACAAGGAGAACAACAAAACTAAAGATCTGAACTCAGAGGGTCCTGCAGAGACTAATGCACAAATGGAGGGCCAAACAGGAAGAGGACACTCTCAGATGTGTCCAATTGGCATTTCAGTCTCCATATGGATCTTGAGTAAGGGGAAAAGGGCCTGCCTCTATCATGAACTCAGTTGACTCTCCTTTGATCACTTGCCCTTGGCGATGCGGCCTTGCCAGACCACAGAGAAAGAGGATCCAGGCAGTCCTGATGAGACTTAACAGGCTATGGGCAGACGCCGAGAGTGGAGAACTCCCCTCAGTGGACTAGAGGAAGGGGATGGGGAAAAGAGAGAGTGGGGGGAGGACTGGGAGGAGTTGAGGGAAGGGGCTTCAATTGAGATATATAATGAATAAATTGTAAAGAAAAAAATTAAAATAAAAATTTAAAAAATATACTATAAAAAAAAAAAAAGAATGTCACTCCTTAAAGCTTCTTCCTTTCTCTGTAATCTCTCATTTCGGATCCATGTATATATGTATATCCCAACTTTGCTCTCCACAAGTAATCACTGGGTAGATTCTTTACAGTAGATTAGCCAGTACCTAAATAAATGTGACTTTACCATGCAACATTTTCACTTCGGCTTCTTTCCCTTTTCATAAACAGTGGAAAATTAATTCACTTTTGCTCCTTCAGTAATTCATTTTTATTGCTGAGTAGTTCTAGATACAAATGAATTTTATGCATTCATTTGTTAATGAACATTTTAAATGATTTCATTTAGGGCTAATTAAAATTAGCATGGAGATTTATATAATATTCTATGTGAAAACACATTTTCTGTAGGAAAGGATATGTAAATGTTACGGAAGAATTACATTTAGCATTTAAAGAAAGTCCAAAACTATGTCCCAACATATGTGAATAGAAGTTCCATATTCCACATTCATGAATACCTGATATGGGTATATTCTTTTTTTTCTTTTTTTTTAACTTTTAATAATCACAGTTTATTCACTTTGTATCCCCCCATAAACCCCTCTCTCCTCCCCTCCCAATACCACCTTTCCTCCTCCTTCTCCACTCATGCCCTTCCCCAAGTCCACTGATAGGGGAGGTCCCCCTCTCCTTCCTTCTGATCTTAGTCTATTAGATCTCATCAGGAGTGGGTGCATTGTCATCCTCTATGGGGGAGATGATCAAAGAGCAGGCCAATCAGTTCATGTCAGAGGCAGTCCCTCTTCCCATTACTATGGAACCCACTTAGACACCGAACTGCCATGGGCTACATCTGTGCAGGGGTTCTAGATTATCTCCATACATGGTACTTGGTTGGAGTATGAGTCTCTGGAAAGACCCCTGTGTTCAAATTTTCTGGTTCTGTTGCTCTCCTTGTGGAGTTCCTGTCCTCTCCAGATCTTACTATTTCCCATTTCTTTCATAAGATTCCATGCACACTGCCCAACAGTTGGCTATAAGTCTCAGCATCCCAAAAGACAAAGAGGATGGACATCAGAAGAAGAAGAAAACAGGAAACAAGTTAGGAACCTGCCACAGAAGGCCTCTGAAAGGCTCTACCCTGCAGACTATCAAAGCAGATGCTGAAATATATGAGTATATTCTTAAAAATTAAAAAATCTAATTGATATGCAGGCCTGTTGTGCATTTTATTAATGTGCTCATTTGCCATTCATTCATGCCCATTCTGAGAGTAGTCAGTTTGTTTACTCTTATGCTTATTTCATTTTTATATAGAACTTCTAAAATTCTTGATTTAGAATTTAATAAAAGCCTTAATCAAATATGTGATTCTTGAATGTCTCAACAGGTGTGTATATATCTCATGTATATATTTTACTTGATGTTTTATAAATTAAATTTAGTAAATAATAACTTAGAATATTTTTAAAAAATAATGTAGAAAAACAAAAAGTTGACTCCTTGAAATATAAATTTCTTGTATTGAGAATGACAAACAAAAATATCCAGATTCTAAGCATAGTAAAAATAATTTAGAACAATACTGTGAGTAACTTAAAGGTATAAATTCAACATACCATTAAATTAAAAACAATATTTTATTAGTAGCATAAAATATTTTCAATAAGGAACTGACTTGGCAGGGGAGATACAACCATCAAGTAGATGGCTTTCCAGGGTGAGAGCTATCAATTGCGCTCTTGATACCATGACTCCTGTTATGTCCACGAAGGCAGGAAATTAAACCACATAATTTGTGGTAGTCTGGAACTACGTTAGCACTCTCTTTTCAATTAAAAGAGAAAACTTATTACATTATTATGTTCAAAGGTTTATTAAGCATTGAAAGGAAAAGTAAAAGTTCTCTTGTCAGATATAGGGTTGGTGAAGATTCTTTCCCAATCTGTAGGCTGTCATTTTCAGGAGAGAAGTAGCATGGTTTTTAACATTCTGTTGTCTAAACTAGGGAAATATTTTACAAGAGCACTCTCAGATGCTACCCTTCATAAACCTAGAAGTAAATAAATTTTAGATGTGAGCAAATTTAAGTGTAAATGTTAAAAAATAAAATGTGTGCTTGTAGAGATATTGTAAGCACATACTTCAATTTTCACAGATGATACTCTTTTAGTCAGGGTTTCTATTGCTGTGAAGAGAAACCTTAACCAAGCAAAATCTTATAAAACAAACAACAACAGAACCCCTCCCTCCCCCCTCTCAAAAAGAAAACTTTTAACCGAGGCTGGCTTAGCATTTTGAGAGTTAGTCCAATATCATCATGGGTGGAAGCATGACATCAAGCAGGCAGACATGGTGCTGGAGAAGGAGCTGAAAGTTCTGAATCTATGCTTGCAAGCAGGAGATAGAGAAAGTGGTACAGGGCCTCTCTTGAGCATCTGAAACTGCAAGGTTGTAACTGATTTCCTCTAACAAGGACATACCTCCTAATATTGCCAGTACCAATGTATCTGTGATGTTCCTTTTCCTTCGTACTATCACAGACACTGTGGTCTGTATCTTGTGGTTTTTTCCTGTTGTTCCTTTTCAGGGCTGATCTAGATAAAAACTGACTCACGGTTTGAAACATGTGTCCATCTTTGATTCTAACTGCTATTCAATACATATCCACTACATTTCTCTTTCTACTTTCTAAGTAAAGGTTGTGTCTCTTTACAACTTCATGATTGAGGTACTGGGAAATAATGGAAGCCTCCTCTGCACCTGTGTAAGAAAACCTGAATTACAGAGCTCCAGGAGAAGAGTTACTGGAACATGATATATGCAGGTGTAATTAGAGAGATACCAGTAGTGTTCTCAGCCTGCATGGATTCTGTGCCCATTGTGACACAGTCAGTGAGTGAGAGCTGTTATATTCTGACACAATGTTCCAATTTTTAATGTTTTTTTTTTCAAGAATATAGGTACAAACAATTATCTTGTTATTTTCTTCTTTCTGATATTAGAGAGTGTGCGTATCTCTACGTGCTTCTAGTAGTATATTAGAATTTCTCACCTATAAATTGACAATTTGTCTTTGGGAATTGTTATGTAACTGATAGCGATTCCAGTGTGATATTTGAAAATGGCGGTGGAGTTTGTCAACCTCACTTTTTCTCTTTTAATTTGTATCTCTCATAGTTCAAACAAGTTCTAAGTGTTCTGTCACAATAGTGTGTTTTTTGTTGTTCATAACTTTATTCTACCTAATAGTGGCTACTGGATGAACACCTGAGGTATGTAAAAGCAGAAACCTAGCATATGAGTCTTGATGGAAATGAGGTCCTCACACTAAGATTCAAGACCAATTACTTATATTTTGAATACCCTCTGTCCCAGCATATGTTTAGGGAGCATTACATTCTGATAGAAACTCCTGTTCTTCTATAAAATGTTGAATACATTATTCATAATACATAGCAGTAAAGCTGAATAATTAATACCTCAATATCCCTGATAACCAGTGCTCTCCTTCTTCATGTCAATATACGATTTGGAAATTCTTTTTGATGTGAGCCCAAAGCACACACCACACTCTGCGGGAGTTCTGCAATCTGAAAGATATATGCATGCACTCAATAGCTGAACCATTGCTATTGTGAGTCTCAGCAATTACTTCCACCAAGTCTTTATAAATCGAGGTGAAAATGTTGCCTACTTAATCCTTTCACAAAATTAAAGAGTTGGTACATCTATGTACTCACTTCAGAATAATGATGAGTGAAGTTCATGCACAGCTCAGTATGTATGCAGAAATGGACCTTCTTCTTCACAGTGCAGCTTAAAACTGACTCAGTGAAGAATCAGACTGAATGGTGCATAAGATGAGATTGCTGAGGGAGGGAGAGATTTCTTGGGCTTTCATGACTCTGAGAATGAATATGTCTAACAAAGAGGAAGGAGACTATTTCCTAGTTAGATGATGACAACAAATTACATTTTATACAAGATCTAAAAACTTATTTAAATGATATCATCATCCCATTAGCCAATATTATATTTTACCTTTTCATAGTAACAGCAATTAATATACATTTACATATACATATCACTCTAACCAGAGATCTATTCTCTGCAGTATACTGCTGTTTTGTAATCTATAATATTCAGAATTGCTGTTGTGATTTTTAAGGTCAAAATTAATTATGAGAATGCTCTGAATAATGTATTTATAAGAAACTGTTGGCATTTCATGAATCTCAATTGGTATATGGCACAGTCAAGCTAAATATTATTCTTATATGGTTTGGGGGTCATCATTGCTGTTAAAATGACAATGAAATAAAATATAGAGACATAGTCAGAAATTTGAAATGCAATCTTAAAATAACAATAGCTTCAAGTTAGGGTGATAAGCAAAATATATAAATACACGTATGGAAATAGTCAAATTGATTAAAAACTGGGTCTATGAATCTGTAACATTCAATGTCAAATTCTGATTCTCAACTGGCATATTAGGAAGTGTGTTCTCTTCGCACCCCAGGCCATTAGGTATGTTTTCTCTGACAGTAACCTGGTTTCACAGAGAGTCATTTTTTTATTTCTCCTGAGAGTGCTGTAGCCTGAAGCATAAAGACCTACATCTACCCATGATAGAAATTTACCCCCAATCTGACCAAGACAAGATGATTTCAACTCTTATGTACAGGATGGCTTCCTGCTGCGCTAGGCTTTGTAAAAGCCTTTGTTGTTCACTCTCCCTGAAGTTGTAGAATTTATTTTTTCCCATTAACAAAAGAACATTTCAATTCTGCTGGTGTCCCTTTAGTGACGGAGGTGGCATTACTGGTAACTTCAGTACTTTGAAATGGTTTCAGTCAAGTTTTAAGACCACAATTCTCACACCATTACTAACAGTAATGGTTTTCAAACAATATAGTGGTATGAGAAAACCTGGGAATTACATGGGAAAGGGAAGGTGTGGAAGGAGCTCTATTCAAAGGCGAGGTTCTCCATGGACTGAACAATCTTCTTTATGCATTGACTGAACTCCAAAAGGGCCTTTCCTATTGACAAGCTAAAGGTATTTCTCATAATGGGATAGTCAAGCAACAAAAACTCATTTCCTCTCAATTGAAGTGAATTGTCAAAGTCACTGCTTCAAAGAATGACCTCTTCAGAAACAGGGCAGAACATTTTAGCTCTGTTCCTCCTCCATCTGTGTGTACTTAGCAGGAAACTGTCTTCAATCCCTTGCCATAATATAAAGGGACCCTTTGAGTGGGGAAGGAAGAACAGTGCCCATATGGTAGTGTGATTTTTAGAAAAATCCATACTTATGCTCCACTTAAAATCCATACTTACTCTCCATTTGTATTGTACTTTTGCTCAGCTTCTAATTTTCCAAATAACGTAGATCTTGGTTAAAAAATAAATGAACAGCCAAATGAAGTTCACTTAATATTTAACCCTTGGCATAATGTAGAAAAATAATGTGACCATGCCCGGTATGATTTCTCTTGGAGCAGGGACTATGCTAACTGTATGCTTGTATTTTGCATAGTCTGATGGGAAATATCTGTAGGTTGAGAGCTATTCCTTACTATTTTGTTACGTTCAGGTGAAAAAAAAAATTATAATCAAACATTTCACCATTTCTTGACCACATTCAGAACACTGCTTAGAATTTTATTCACTCAGGATGATCTTTTCTAGGTCCCAACATTTGCCTGCAAATTTCATGATTTCCTTGTTTTTAACTGCTGAGTAGTATTCCATTGTGTAAAAGTAACACAATTAGTGTATCCATTCCTCAGTTGAGGGACATCTGAGTTGTTTCCAGATTTTGGCTATTACAAATAATGCTGCTACAAACATGGTTGAGCAAATGTCCTTGTTGTATACTTGAGCATATTTTAGATATATACCCAGGAGTGATATAGCTGGATCTTGAGGTAGCAATATTCCTAACTTTCTGAGAAAGCGACAGATTGATTTCCAAAGAAGCTGTACAAATTTCGTTTCCACCAGCAATGGAGAAGGGTTCCCCTATCTCCACACAACCTCTCCAGCATGTATTATCAGAAGAAGCAGAAAGACACAAGTGGTGTATACTCACTTATAAGTGGATATTAGATATGTAATATAGGATAAACATACTAAAATCTGTAAACCTAACGAAGCTAAAGAAGAAGGAGGACCCTGGATAAGATGATCAACCCACACTCAGAAAGGTAAACAGTATGGAATTGGAAGAGGGAGAAAACAGGGAACAGGACAATAGCCTACCATAGAGGGCCTCTGAAAGACTCTGCCCAGCAGGGTATCAAAGCAGATGCTGAGACTCATAGCCAAACTTTGGGCAGAGTATAGGGAATCTTATGAAAGAATGGGGAGATAGAAAGACCTGGAGGGGACAGGAGCTCAACAAGGAGAGAAACAGAACCAAAAATTCTGGGCAAAGGGGTCTTTTCTGAGACTGATTTTCTAACCATGGACCATACGTGCAGATAACCTAGAACCCCTGGAAATATGTAGCTGATGGCAACTCAGTGTCTAAAAGGGTTCCCTTGTTTTGGGAACAGGGACTGTCTCTAACATGAATTCAGTAGTTATCACTTTGATCACCTCCCCCTGAGAGTGGAGCAGCCTTACCAGGCCACAGAGGAAGACAATGCAGCCAGTCCTGATGAGACCTGATAGGATAAAATCAGAGGGAAGGGGAGAAGAACCTCCCTCCCCTATCAATGAACTTGGGGAGGGGCATGAGAGGAGATGAGGGAGGAAGGGTAGGATTTGGAGGAGATGAGGGAGGGAGCTACAGCTGGGATGAAAAGTGAATAAACTGTAATTAATAAAAATAAAGAAAGAAAGAATTTTTTTTTCATGTTTCTATTGTATGACTGGATTCTTCAGCGTTAACTTTGTTTGTAATAGTAGGGATACCTCCATTTTTCCTAAAAAAGAGAAAATAAGAACTCATAGAAAAGCTTTTCATAAAATAGTCAGTTTATCATATATAAATCAAGCACACTAACACCATTATATATAGCTAACCTTTAAAATATTTAAAGAATTTGCAGTGACTTAATATGACTGGAGGGCTTTTATGTTTTGTAAAGTTTATAATAACTTATAAACATCAGATAAAATATTAATTTATCTCCAACTAAGAGAAACTAATATTCATCAGAATATATAAGGTATGCATATTCTGATAGTATATAACATATCATGGAATATTACACTAAGTAATCAAATAAATTAGTGATGTGTGATACATTTAAGATTTACCTGTACATAGCTATGCACAGTTTTAATAACCACCTAAACAGAAATGTAAGCACAATCCTAAGCCAATAACATTCAGAAAAATTTAATATTATTCATGATTACTACTGTGGAAGTTATAATTGCATTTGTCATATTTTATTATAATAATTACAAAATATTAGTACCATTCCCAAATACCAGTCACATAAGTTTGCTTTCAAAATATTCAAGTATGATGAATCAGATGCACTTTGAAAATGGAACAAGGCATTATGTTTCCCTATTCTTTTTTTGTTTGTTTGTTTGGTTTTTTTATTAATTACACTTTATTCATTTTGTATCCCCCATAGGCCCCTCCCTCCTCCCCTCCTGATCCCACCCTCCCTCCCCTTTCTGCATGCATGCCCCTCCCCAAGTCCACTGATAGGGGAGGTTCTCCTCTCCTTTCTGATCTTAGTCTATCAGTTCACATCAAAAGTGGCTGCATTGTCCTCTACTGTGGCCTGGTAAGGCTGCTCCCCCCCCAGGGGGAGGTGATCAAAGAGCAGGCCAGTCAGATTATGTCAGAGGCAGTCCCTCTTCACATTATTATGGAACCCACTTGGACACCGAACTGCCATGGGCTACTTCTGTGCAGGAGTTCTAGGTTATCTCCATGAATAGTCCTTGGTTGGAGTATGAGTCTCTGGGAGGTTCGCTGTGTACAAATTTTCTTGTTCTGTTGCTCTCCTTGTGTCTGAAAGCCTCTGCCCTACAGACTATCAAAGCAGATGCTGAGCCTGATGGGCAACTGTTGGGCAGAGTGAATGGAATTGTATGTAAGAAGTGGGAAATAGTAAGAGCTGGAGAGGACAGGGTCTCCCTATTCTTTTTGCTGAGATATCATGTTTTAAAATTCTATTATAAACAGAAAAAGCCATCGGCTAAATTAACTTGAAAGTGATATTAAGAACATTTACTTACTTCAAACCACTATGCCTCCATAGGTCACTTCAATGACATTTGAAGTGGGGGTGCAAGCTTTAGCTTTTCGTGATAGTACAGTACAGTCAACAGAGATGCGAGGCTCCAGAAGGTTTTCATCAGAGTGGTGAGTTGGTAGGGAAAGTCAGTCCTGCATAGGCCTTTTAAAGCTGCAGGTCGTGTGAGGAATGTGACGCCAGGTGGCTTCTGTGTTTGATTCTGAACACATCTGACATGGTTTTGGGGACAAATTATCACTACATTGGAATGGTCAGAGAAAGGGATGAAGGAGAAGAGAGAAAGCTAATTTAATTGCCTTTGTTCCTCAGTGACACAGCTTAAATTGAGCTTGTATTTCCGAGAGCACAGGGGTATTTGCATACCTAGATTTTCATAAGTGGAAAAATGAGCTCGAAGCACTTAGCCTTCCAACAATGTATCATTTGATATTTGAAGGACAAAGAATAGAGTGAGAAATTAAGAAAACCTGGAAATCATTTTTTTTTTTGTTTCCTGTGTTGGAGAGAGGTGCTTGTGGTATCAAGCTTCTGTTCAGATACAAAATACAAAACAGTAAATACAAGGGAAAATCCCAAAGTCAAAACACATACCCTCAACACATAGTCTTGAACAACCATAATTCATGGCTAAGTGCAAATAAATCATATGTGAATCGGTGCTCCTGGATTAAGTGTTCTTATCTTAAACAAAGAGATAAAAAAATCTTTGAAACTAGTTCATATGCTGAAACAATTTAGCACTAATGGCTTGTGCAGGAGATTCCCGTGTATATAATTAAATTTATAAGACTCAGGGAAGTACTAGTGAAAGGATTCAAAGCTAAGAAGATAAATAAAAGTTGCAAGATCTCAATCAGTGTTCAAGTGTTGAAAAAGCCTTTAAATAGAAATTGTCTATGCTATTATTTCTTGGAGATAGCTATAATAATGCATGCATGTACACAGGCACACGCACAGGCACAGCTACACACATTTACCACAAATGGCATTCAGGGTATAAGCTAAATTTCAATTTTCTTTGAATTGACCTCTAGATGTGTTGGACTTTGCTGTAACAAATCTAATTTTACTAATGTTCAGTTTTGACTAAATGTAAAGTTTGCAGTGACGGCACTTGTGGTTTTGATTACGGATTAGAAATGGGTAGTCTCTCCATACTGAATAAACAATGTGTGCAGTTCATAAGGAATCATATTTGTGCACGTACATTATATAAACTACTATGAGAAAGTTTAATGTGAATGTTTGAAGGGTTGTTGAACGTTACTGTTTCCTTTTGCACATAACACACTTCAGTGCTCAACAACACATAACGAATTACGTGAGTAATTTAAATGGTGGAAGCCTTAATAATCAAACTTGTGATGTTTTGGCACACATAGAGCTCTTTGTTAATTTTATGTAACAATTATTTTATTTATCACATTGAGATAATGGTATAAAAAATTTCAGAATGCTTTGCAATGCTGTTCATATCTTTTAGAGGGGTGACAGGTAGTAGTTTGCAATTAACATTATAGTAGATGCCCGGTAATTCAAGCTGGGTGTTAAAAATATAATTTGTGATCCTGTATTTTGGCTCTAACCCCCAATTCAAGGTGCAGATCCTAGCAAATTTAATTTTTTACCTTTTGCACTCCCACAGCATATAAATTGAAAGCGAGGCAACTTGTCATTCAAATAAGTTATTAAAAATTGGGATGCTGGATATTACCATTTCAGAATCCTGTGCAGTCAGCAGTATACGAAGAACAATTTAGGAAACCTGAAGTGCTATTGGTCAAATGTTAGCCATATATATTGGCACTGCTCCTTTAATTAGTCCATGTCCTCTTGTAAAAGGAAGGATTTGCTCTATGAAAAAGTATTGTCCTATTCAGCAAGTAATAACTGGTTCTTATCTGTGTCTTCTTGGATAGCTTTAATAATCAGTTGACATTTAACATTTCCTAGCTAGCAATGCAATGCACTGATTCATATCTCCTGAACGAATTGTAACATCCCAGAGGGAATTCATCATGTTTTACATGAATTTTATTAATTTATTAATTACTCTTGACACAGAGTTGGAATATGTTAGGATTAGTAAATATCACATTTATGAATCAAAGCCAACATTCATTATATCATATTTGTCACTTACTATATTCTCTAAATTGACATGTAATGAATTTATATAAAAATCTTACAGCACAACATCTTTAAGAATATAGATGACATAACACATACAACTTTCTTTCATTCCAGCCTTTGTGTTATGGTCTCATAAAATCATTTATATGGCAAAGAAGTGCACACATTTCTCTCTAGGCAAAATGCTTGTTTTATGTAAGCATGGCATCCACACCACACTGGTGTCATTATTGGTAGTACGTATAATGAACCTGTGCGCTCAGTTCTATCTAAAATGGTATCCACTGAAAATCATTATGCTGGCTGAGAACATAAGTGAGAAGAATGAGCTCCCTGCATTTTGGTGAAAAAAAAAAAAAAAAAAAAAGAACATCACAATGAATTGCTTTCCAGGGGGATAATGAAATCCAAGTCCAGATTCAGAAAACAGAGATGCTGGCTTCACAGTTTGTATTTTACAATGATTTGTCTAAATTTTGTTTGGTTGATTGCACTAAATTGTCTTGTTTTTGAAAAATAGCAATAGATTAAAAGAAAACTCTCTGCAAAGGAAGCATGTTCTTAAGGGAGAACAGAAAAAGAGAACAGGATTTACTAATGCTGCTAGTTAAAGGATTATTCTCTTATAATTTATTTTTAGAACCTGGTACAAGGTTTTGGAATTCGCTTTTCTGACCGTGATTCTTAATATATTGTCAAGAAACCAAAGCAATCTTTAGTAGACAAAATCAGACTCTATCTACTACAAGGACAAAGCTGGTATGTAAACATATAAAGAGAGGTCAGCAGTCCTCGAATATTAATTCCATTTCCTAGTCTGCCAAGCATGCAATAATTCAGAGGAGATGATAATATGTTATAGTCTAAGTCCATAACCTCAGAAAATAAAAGCCTAGTTGCTGCGTGACTTACAAGACCAAAACAAGCTTACAGTGCATGGGTCTGCGTTGTTTGGCAAGTAGTCGATAAAACTGTACCTTATGACTTTCTCTCCTAAAGGTTCTAATCAAAACAATTTATTTCAGGCATGTAAACCCTGCTTTTCACACGGTAGCTATTGTCAGCCTGTGCAGCAGCAGCGGCAATAGCTGATGCAGTTTTGGGATTGAGAGTCTCAGAGCTCCCCCATCTGTCTCAGTAATGGTTAGATTTTGTAGTAGATCAATACAACCTGTCAAGTGTAGTATAAGGATCTCCCCCCCTAACCTTTATAACAGCAGCTTCCCTCCACCCAATCTTGCCCGTCTTAAGAGTGATGCCTGGGGATATTATGCAGAATATCAGGGCTGATAGAGTTGGAAGGACCTTACCTAACAGGGCACTAAGTTCTGCAGCTCAAATTCACATGTTTTAGTCCATTTGAAGACATATATTTAAGCTGTGAACAGAGAACTAATGATTTTCATGGTTGAAGTTAACTCACTTTCCTCTGTGAACTTGGGGAAAACGGGAAAGACAAAAAAAAAGTGATCTGTAAACAAAGCCACCATTTATTTTGGTGTGAGGTTTATCTGGATGCTCCAGTGGCTTCTCTAAATGTGTTTCTCTCTCATCAGCAGTGGGATAGGAGAAATGGAAGTGATGTGTTTGTCTTAGCAGAAGGTATAACTAGATCCTGGGGGGAGACAAAGCGTTTTGCTTTCTTTCTGCTCCAGTTCTCAACTGAGAAATAAAACCAAGAGGATTCAATTCTTTTCCCTGCAATGGGCTTGTAGCTGCCCTGACTTGCTGCTCAGAGCAGCAACATGCTGACTGCTGTGTCTCACTGCCCCTTAGTGGTTGCCCACTAGCCAACGTTGTAAAACACTTAACTCACATCACAGTTTTGTAGCCACACAGAGCATACAGAGGCTTCTATCAAGTCCAGGAAACAGGAATTTTATGTGCACATCTGTCCTTGGCTTAGAATGCTGCTGCGTTTTCTGTGTCATCAGAATCCTAAGAAGTGAGGAACTATTCTGGACAAGTAGATCTGATATTCCTCTTCCCTTTACTGGCTTCTAACCTTGTGGATCTCAAAAGCTTCTCAGACCCTCTCAGCTTCCATTCTTTTTCTGAGACAACTGAAATTTTCTAACAATTGATTTTACTTTTACTACAAGTGAGATAGTAGAAGCATCTATATTACATGTGTTGTTCCAAAATAGTGATGATAATATGAATGTAAATTTGAAAAATGTTTGTAATGTTACATTATTGTTTAGAAAAAAATAATATCATATAAACTCACTGTAATCATTATGAAATCATAAACATATCCCTCCTGGATAAGTAATCCCTAGGAACTATATAATTCATTAGTTCCTGCTTACAATCCCAGTGACATAAATATTCAATCGATGTGGCTTGAATTATGGCTTTGTAAAATCTTTCTAACTCAAGTCTCTACATATTTATTATAAGCCCACTGTATTGGATGCACTTTTCTGTGTAGTGAGAAAACAGTGAATTCTGCTTTTGCTTTTATGATTTGATAACACATATTTAAACAAGTCCACTAATATTAATGATTTACAGTAAGTGATTCTGTTTTGGAGAAAAGAGCCTGGCATTCTAAGAGCAGTTTTCAAAAAACAGGAGCTATTTAAGTGGAAGGGGTAAAGGTGTATTTTTAGAACTGGACAAATAAGAGCAAGATTTTACAACTAGAAAGAACATCAAAGGTAAATACCTCGAGAAGTGTGAAACAACAACAACAACAATGAAACTGTGAGGAGTGTCTGAATTTCATGTTAAGAACCAAGAGTCCCAAAATGGCGGCAACCAGAAGGCACCATTTCTGAGGAGCAGAAGATCTGAAACTTATAAACTGGTGAGTGGTTTGGCTACTGAAGCCAGAACATTGATTTTGAGGCTTCCTGGGCTAGAGGGAACAACCCCTGAGCTGGAACAGTTTGGATGCAGCTCCCCTTCCCGCACCTTGGAAGCCTCCAGGGTCTGAGAGTGGTGAACTATGGACCCCCTGCACTTTCAACTGCACCTCCCTTGCTCAGCTTGCCCTGGCAGCTAGGCAGGGCCTGGGAGTGCATAACCCCAGTTACTGGGTACCTCCTTACTCTAATGGCCACACAGGGGACCCAAATATGAAAGTAGAAAACTGGGGGCTCTCTGAGCTTTCCACATAGGCCAGCAAGTGAGTTCCTGGGCCCCCTGCGCATTGCATACCAGCCTACAAGTGAGTGCTTGTGGGTTCTCTGTTCTTCCCACACAGGCTGTGAGTGAGCGCTTCTGTGAGAGAGTGCAAGCAGAGCCCCAGATCAGGGTCCCACTGCACTAGAAGCCAGACACAGGATCCCCCCCACACACACCCCCACTGGTGGCAACATACAGATCTCTGGACAGCATTCTCAACATAGAAACCCCTGTTCTGTGGGTCCCTCAGTGGAGACCAACCAAACAATTCTTAGAAAAAGACTGCAGCTGAGGCAGATCTGAGCACCTGGAGCACAACAGTAAGACAGGCCTGTGGGCCGCTGAGCCATTCAGGGCACCTGCAGGTGCACAGTGCCTGCACCACAATCTGTTCCTGCTTCTCCCTTTCACTTCACCCTTCTAGGCAGGCATCCCTACATACACACTCCTGTGCCTGTACTTGCACTTGCAAACTTGCGCCTTTGACCTTCCTCCTTAGGGGCCTGTGAAACGCCAACACCCACTATGAGCTGCATGCTGTCTCCTGACCTCCACTGCCTGGCAACCGCCCCACCTATATTCAACAAGCCTGATACTTCAAGAACTTCCAGGGCCCTGCTCCACCCCTGTCCACCAATCCTGATATTCCAGACCTATCCAGGAATGTCCACACCTCCACTGTCAGCCGTTTACTAAGCCTGACACTACAGGAGTGTCCGGGAACAGCCGTGCCTTCTACACCAGGAACATCTAGCACAAATCTGCTCTCTGGACTCCTCCTAAACCAGGAAAATCCAGGTTAGGCCCACCTTACCAGGATACTTACACCAGGAACATCCAGAGACAACCAGATACAGCATGAACGACAGCATAAGCACAAAATAAATGAGACCAGTGGCAGTATGACACCTTCAGAGCACAGCTGTCCTACTGCAACAAGCCCTGGATAGCCTAAAAAAGTCGAAGCACAAGAAAATGAACTTAAATCCAATCTTATAAAGATGATAGATGCCTTTAAAATAAGAAATACATAAATCCCATAAAGAAATATAGGAAAATACAACCAAACAGGTACAGGCCTTTAAAAAAAGAAACGAATAAAGCCCTTAAAGTTATACAAAAAAATACAGTTAAACATATGAAGGAGATTAATAAAACTGTTCAAGATGTTCAAATAGAAGTATAAAAAATAAAGGAAACACAAACTGACAGAATCATGGAGATGGAAAACCTAGGCAGGAGAACAGGAACAAGAGATATAAGCATCACCAACAGATCACTGAGATGGAAGAGAGAATTTCAGGTGTAGAAGATATAATAGAAGAAATTAACACATCAGTCAAAGAAAATGCTAAATCTAAAAAAAAAAAAAAAAAAAAAAAAAAATCCGAGACAAAACATCCAGGAAATCTGGGATACTGTGAAAAGACCAAACCTAAAATTAATAGGAATAGAAAAAGGCGAAGAGTCCCAGCACCAAGGACCAATTTTTTTTTCAGCAAAATCTCCTGACCTGAAGAACAAATGTCTATGAACATGCAATAAACTCACAAAACAACACCTAGATTGAACAAAAAATGATCTTCCTACCACAAAGTAATGAAAACACTAAATATACAGAACAAAGAAATAATATTAAAAGCTGAGAGGGAAAAAGGTCAAGTAAAATGCAAAGGTGTTCCTATAAGAATTATACTTGGCTTCTCAAAAGAGACTATAAAAGCTATAAGAGCCTGGACAGATGTTTTGCAACCCCTCAGAGTCCAGAGATGCCAACGTAGACTACTATATCCAGTAAATTCTCAATCACCATCGATGGAGAAAACAAGATAACAGAAGACAAAATCAAATTCACACAATATATATCTACAAGCCAGCACTATAGAAAATACAAGTAGAAAAAAAATCCATCTTAAGGAGGTTAACTACACCCAAGAAAATGCAGGAAATAAACAATTCCCCACTAGCAAAAACAAAAGAAGGGAAGCACATACAAACACACACACTACCACCACCAACATCAAATTAATAAGAGTTAACAAGCATTGATCATTAATATCTCTCAACATCAATAGTTTCAACTCCTTAATTAAAAGACACATGCTAACAGAATGGATGAGAAAACGGGATTCATCATTCTGCTGTATACAAGAAACACAACACAGCAATAAAGATAGAGATTACCTCAGAGTAAAGGACTGGAAAAAAACAACATTTTTTAAGCAAATGGACCCAAGAAGCAAGATGGAGTAGCCATTTTAATATCAAATAATATAGACATTCAACCACTTCGTAATCATCAGAGGAAAAAAATCTACCTAGATGATCTCTCAGCTTTGAATATCTATGCCTCATATTAAAAGACACCCATATTTGTAAAAGAAACATTACTAATGCTTAAATTGCACATGAAATCCCATACATTAGTAATGGGAGGCTTCAACATGCCACAAGGACAGGTCACAAGATAGAAAATAAACAGATATATAATGAAACTAAATGACATTATGAATAAAATGGAGTTTATAGAACATTTCATCTGAACACAAAAATATATACTTCTCAGCACCTCATGGAACATTCTCCAGAATTGAACATATAATCAACCATAAAGAAAACTTCAATAGATAGACAGAAATTGAAATAACTCCTTGTATTTTTTCAGACAAATGTATATTAAAGCTGGACTTCAACCACAATAGAAATAGAGAAAGGACCTGGAGGTGACAGGAGCTCTACAAGACAGACAGAGATAACTAATCAGGGCCCAGAGGAGATTGCTGAGACTGAAGCACCAACCAAGAACTGTGCATGAGCTGGATGTAGGCCCCAGACAAAGATGTAGTAATTGAGCAGGTTAGGCCTTATGTGGCTCCTCTAGTAAGGGAACTGGGGACTTCATGGGACTTCAATTGCTTGCTTTTTGAGCACTTTTCCCTGGAGGGACTGCCTTGACAAGATACAGGGGAAGAGGACATGTTCAATCCTAATGCAATTTGATGAGCAAGGCTGGCTGGGAAAGGGAGTTCCTCTTTTCTGAGAAAAATTCGAAGGGGGGGAAGGAGAGAGAGGGAGGAGGGAACTGGGAGAAGAGGAGGGATGGGCTACAAAAAGGATTTAAGAGTGAATAAATAAATTTTAAAAAAGAAGAGAAAACATAGTGACCTGATATTTAGACCATGCTTTAACCTAAAAGTGCAAAATGAACTTCAAAAAATTAAGAGTGTATTGGGTAATGATATTCTAACAATTCTTGTTAAATTTTTAATGTTCTGCCAGAGCAATTTATATTTTTTGTCATGCTTTAACAACAGTGATTCGGTTGAGGGCCTAGCAGAATGAATGGCAATACAACTTTAGAACTCAGGGAATGTGGCCAACTGATTAGCACATACATGATGGATATGCCTCAGAGAGGCAGATCCCCTTGGAGTTATGTGTTCTGAGGACTTTATGGTGTGGTGGAGCATCACTCTGCTTGTCACCCTTGCGGTCACCACATCCCTCATAATATACAGGTTGTATAAAAATTCTAAGAGGGCTTCTAGCCCCTCACTGGACGCTGTCATTGGCAGTTACAATAAGCGTGCTTGATCTTTCTCAAGCACTAATGCTGTAACTGAATAAGTATTAAAGCCCTACCCTTGGAAAGAACCTAGTGACAACTTAGCTTGTTAGCAATGGCTTCCACCCTTAGTACGAATTTGGAAGATTGTTAGTAAGGTTAGGTTAAGATGTTTTCATTAGTGGCTCTGATGCAGAAAACCTTAAGAAACAATTTGAAGTTCAGAAAAGCATACCCTTAAAAATTTAGCTAGGGAATTTTAGGGGTTACCTCTTTACATAAAAGTTTAGATTTGTGATCCTTTTAAGGTTTTTATAAGATTATGTTTTAAGATAATTTATTCTTCTTTTGTAACTGCAAATTACAGCCTGCCAGAATAGAGAAACTGGCTGAAAAATATTACCCTGTTTGCTTATATCTTGTTGATCTGTAACAAGTTGCTTAGTTACAAATGTATATGGGTTTTTAAAAATAATGTTTTTTTTTCACATTTGTTTCTCATCCATAATGCATAAAACATGATCATGTGATGGTATTTGGGAACACATGTTTTTATATATATGTACACTCGTAATCATTCACTAAAAGAAAAATAGAATAGAGTCACATTGTGATTTTTATACTACTTGAAAGTTGTTGGGGGGATACATAAGTTGAAGGAGAAAATAGTTACGTTGTTTAAGCTTGTTGGAACTTGTTCATTGGACCTTGTCTTGCTTCATCCATCTACTGTGTGTGTGTGTGTGTGTGTGTGTGTGTGTGTGTGTGTGTGTGTCTTTGATTCTTTTACCTCTTCTTTCTTTCCTTTGGATGGGCTCGGAAGCCCCTCACTGGAGAATCAAGATTTGTGCCCTCAGAGAAAAGTCTGCTCGGTGGTCAGTAGCTACCTCTACATGTTGCCTCAGTTTACTTTGTGGTGGTGAGGTTGGTCTTCAACCTGAGTCTATGGTTTCTAGACAGGAATACTTATCACCACAATTAAAGGAAAATGTCGTAGTCTTCTGTGACTCAGCCTAGGTTCTCCACATGTTAGGCCTGTGTTCTGCAGCTGAGCTCTACCCAAAGCTAATTCTAATTTCCAACGTTTATCAGTGCTAAAATAGACCCATCCCCGGAACAATCAAACAATAAAATTAGCAATAGTTATAATTTTAATATCTATGATAAACATTTATAAATATGCCATGATATAACATTAGGAGAATATTAATCCAGACAAGGGAAGCCTGTTTTTTGTTTGTTTGTTTGTTTGTTTTATATTCCTCTCTGTATGACTGAGAATTTCTAATAGTCATCTATCAGGAAACCTTTTGTAGGAAATACAGTTAAACAATTTGTATGATTTTGCAATGTATACAATGTACTTATTTAAGTACATTGTAGAGAATAAAAATATTATCTACTAAATATTATCTTCATTTGTATTTTTCTTAATGGTTTTAAGGTACGTCAAGTATTCTCAAAATTGTTCAGTATTTTTAGCTACTGGAAAAGACAGTGATATGTGCTGAATACAATGGAAAGAGAGGGGTCATCTCTGTGCATAAAAAGTGGATGTTCCAAGAAAGTAAATTTGCATCAATTACCTAAGATTGGACAAATTATCTATTAATTTTTTGTACAAATTAGGAAAAGATCCATCATTCAGTTTTATCAGCAGAACACCTTGCTTCTGCTAATGGTATGTGTTCTGTATGATAATCATTTAAAAATTGTCTCTACAACTTATCAGATTAAAAAATTATCTTAAAGTAAGAAATATCTATTTTATTACTAAAATCAGCATTCAAATCAACAAAAAAAATTAATGTATAGAATGGATTGTAAGTTATAATTTTTGATTTAAGGAAAGTGCTTTCAGTAAGTGGCATAATTCCTTCCAGTCTGTGTTTTAGGGTGTTTATTTAGGTAAATATTTAAAATAATTTACATAAAAATTAGTATGATTAGCATTTGTTCAATAATACTTATTTCATAAAATTGGCCGTGAATAAGAAAGTAAAGTGATGTTCAACTGTTAAGTGATACACTATATGTTTTTAAAGAAGCATTTTTATATGTACACTCATATTCAAAATTATTTTGTCGGATGGTTCATGATGCAAGGCAGTAACTGATTATGGAGATTTGTTCAAGAGACTTGTAGCACAAATGCCTACTGTCTATTTCTTCTAGGAAAAAAACGGTACATTTTGTATCATTTATTTAAAATTGAGCTCATCTCTTAACACAGGTTTGGCTAGGCATCTCACCATCAGCATCAAGTAATTAAGGAACTGAATAATTCTTTCTTTAAGAGTTTAAGTTATCAAACATAGTTTCTGCCTTCCACCTTCCCAATGGTGAGTGCTCTCTGTCACAAACAACTCCATATTTGGCTAAGGCTGAGGATCTGGCTTGCTTCCATGTATGTGGACCTATGTGCATTGCCCATGTGGCACGCTGGGGTTGGCTACCCAGAGGCTATTTTAAGCTGTGGGCTGGCTTTCCCCAGGGCCAGAAGATTGTTCAAGGTTCCTGAATAAACTGCATTGAGAAGAACAAAAAAAAAATCAGAAAGAAGGAGAGGAGGACCTCCCCTATCAGTGGACTTGGGGAGAGGCATGCATGCAGAAAGGGGGGGAGCGTGGGACCGGGAGGGGAGGGCTTATGGGGGGATACAAAAGGAATAAAGTGTAATTAATAAAAGTTAAATAAAAAATTTAAAAAAAAACAGATGCAAAAGGAGAGGGAGGTTTTACATAACATTTAAATTAGTCTTCATTATCAAGAGCTGATAGCTTGAAATGTTGCAACTGCGATACCAGAAAAATAATGTCTGTACTTGAGAACTGTAAATACAAACCGACAGTTTAAGTTTTACAAATGATGAAACTAGAGTTAAGGAAAATATGTGACTTGCAACAAGCAATACCCAATGTGACCTGGCTACAGTTCTTCAGTGTCCAAATAGCATTTCCATCCAGTTGCTAGCTCTGGCTCCAAGGGATGTGTTGTTCTATAGTGAAAGAAGCCTGAACTTCTCTCTGTGTGTCATTTACAAAGGGGTAGTAGAAACATTCTCATTTTTTTTTTATTTCAAAAATAAGACCTGTGATCTTAGAGATTTTCTTTTATTTCTCTTGAAATTTGAAAACCCACTATACTCAAAAATAGTTCTAAAATAACTCATGTCTGCACCCAGAAGGATCTTGGAATTTATAACTATCTTATAATTTATTATCAGAGTAAGTATCTAACTAGGTAGTTGGCATCTAACATTCGTTAGAGCAGGCTAACACTATTCTAGCATATGAGGCTTTCAACTTGGCAATTTATTTCTATTTTACCTTCTTGTAGTCTCATGTAATGTGTGGAGAGTTGAACAAGTATCTGTCATAGCTAACAGTTTTAATTTTAATATATGCCCTGCCCTTTTAGGTTTACTGGTACCTATAGCCTTTATTTAAAATGGGAATGAATTGAGAGTAAGAGAATTCTGCTAGAGGAAAATGAAGATGATTCGCAGGCATTCTTATAATTAAGTTACAAATGTATTTAATAAGCAAACACCTGCCAAGCGCCCTGTCATAAATGTTTCCTTTAGAACAAGCTGACATTTAAAACCAAAGGGAACTGAGTTGCCAAAAGAAATAAATGTACAGTGGTACTATAATGCCTTCAGTTGTCATAAGTGTGAGTTAAATTATATAGAAAGTATTTCTATCCAGTATTTCACAAACTGAAAACTTGATAAAATTAATTGGTAAAGGCAGCTTAATTGTAACATTTTAATTACAAGTAAGGAGAATTTTAACTGCAGTTGTTCACCTATAGATGGAAATGTAGGACTTTGCATATCTTTTCTTTATATGTTTAGGTTTGGACATTTGAAATAGTCCACTATCAAAAGAGAAGAATACCAGATCCTTGACTCCTAAATGGCTCACTGATGGAGTGGAAGTTCCCTGCTGGAAGAGAAAGGCAGAGGAAATTCAAAGAGTATCTTCTGCTCAGATTACCCTGCCTGTAATTAGGCCTGTTACTCTCTGATCCTACCTCAGAAGCAGTGCTTTGGAGATTGCTCTTGGATAGATACAGGCAGCATGGATAGAGAGTCCTGGTGCAAAGAACTTAAGTTTTACAGATATCTTCAGGACTGGCTGAAAAGTCCTCCTCCCTTGGGGTTGGGAAGGTCAAAGAGCCCGCCATTGAGTTCATGTCAGAAATAGTCCCTGTTCCCCTTATTAGGAAAAAACAATTGGTTACTGAGATACCACGGGCTACATCCGAGCAGAGGTTCTAGGTTATATCCATACATGGTCCTTGGTGGAGTGTCAGTCTCAGAAAAAAACCCTGTGCCCAGATATATTAGGTCCTTGTGAAGTTCCTAACAGGGTGAGATGAAAGGGGAGGAGGTCCTCCCCAATCAGTGAACTTGGAAAGGGTCAGGGAGGAGATGAGGGAGGGAGGGTGGGATTGGGAGGGATTGAGGGAGGGAGATACAGCTGGGATACAGAGTTAATAAAATGTAACTAATAAAAACAAATAAGAACCGAAGTTTATTCAGAAGTTGACAGGCTCATACATAGAGGTAACAAAGAATGGGTATTTGCTGAAAGCTCATGGAGAAGAATGGTATTTCCATCAAAGCTGCATGCTAGATTGTAGGTCAGGTAATTACCAAGAAGGAACTGGGGGATTAGATGGTTAACAAGAACGCTCCTAATGGCAGGATCAACCAGCCTCAAAGACCTAGCCACAAAATCTGTGTTTTGTCTCTTAGATTCAATAAGATGCATCTGTGCATCTTTTGTATATTTCAAAAAATAAAAAATAATATATATACATATATATATAAACTAAAAAAAAATACTGAGAACATTTAGATTCACCTTAAGATAAATAAGAAAACGTGGATTTTGTAATGGGAATTAGAAAATTATAAAGTCTCCATGCATGCTATAATCTGGAAAAACTTTGTTTTTCCCAACATAATATTTTCATCAATTATTTGGGAATCTATGCAAGCACTATGATCTCGCTGTGTCTGTCCTAAAGAACTTTTAAAACATTATGTTAAGTGATTTAAAAACACTCACAAAATAATACAGGTATCACAGTTCTAGTTTTATTATCATTCAAATTAATTAGAGCCATAAATAAGAAAAGTGAAGTACCTTGGGTTGGAGATACAAGATTATCTGAGGATATAAATTTCTGATTATTGGGAATCGGGTTTCTATTGGTGTGATAGAAATATTTTCAGATTCATATAATGGAAGTTTCACAGCAAAGAATCACAAATTCGTAATTTATATATCTTTACAAAACTGGTATGTTGCAAACTGAAAAGGATCTTAAGGAATCTGGACCACAGATGGAAGGAATCTTTAACAGTGGAGATGTCGCCTGAGCGATGCAGGGTCTTCTAGGACATTGTTAATGGCCCTGTGTATCACCACATGGAAAGACCTGCTATTACTGCTCCATTCTGCATCATCCATTTTTAAGTCTGTTAAACACGGGGTAGACCATCTCAGGGTTCCCGTTTACACTGCAGCACAGTAGGATCAGTGGAAACAAAGGCTTGATCTCTGATATCAGAAGTCAAGCTTGGACTCTTTCTTTTTTCTTTGATACTATGTGTTTACGTAAGCCGCTTCTTTTTCTTATCTTTTACTACTTTATAGTAGTACATTGATAACAATAATAACTAATTAATATGCTTATATTGTGTTGAAGATACATCTTAGATTTTACATACTGTAACTTGCTTATTGTCTGTATTAAGCCTGGGAAGCGCAGATGTTTATTATCTTATTATCTTTATTATTGTTGTTGTCTAGACTGGGAAAAGTAGGCAGAGAAATATGTAAGATGTTTATGATAATTTGCCAGTGAGTGACAGAGACAGAATTTAAAATAAGTGTTGTCTCCTGCAGACACTGTTGTAAACAGCTGTGCTTAATTCTTTTTCTAAGAACAATGGGCTTTGACTCAAAACAAAACAAAACAAAACAAAACAACAACTCTGCTAGATTAATCATTACCTCCATTCAGAAAGATGTTGTTTTTGGTGGTGGTGGTGGTTTTTGTTTGTTTGTTTTGTTCAGGTAAGTTCATACTGTAACTTATATTATGACTATAGAACTGTTGTAGATGATATGATACAGTATTGGAAGCAAAATGAAGAACTGTTCTTAGTTCTTACCACTTAGTATTAGTGGTAATACAGGTTAAACAAATTTAAAAAATAACCCAAAGGTTTCTTCAAATTTCTAAATTTTCATATATTGTCTTTAAGTGTTGTATAGGATTGTTTTAGCTATTCTGGGGTTTTGTTTGTTTGTTTGTTTGTTTTTCTATATCAAGTTTAGAACTGTTCTTTTAAAGTCTGTGAAAAATTATGTTGGTATTTTGATAAGGATTGCATTGAATCTGAAGGTTGCCTTGGTGAGAGGGCCATTTTTTACTATGTTAATCGTACTGATCCATAAGCATGGGGAATCTTTCTATCTTCTGGTATCTTCTTCAGTTTCTTCAGAGACTTGAAGTTCTTGTCAAACAGTTCTTTAACTTCATTGGTAAGAGTTACCCCTAGATATGTTATATGATTTGTGACTATTGTGAAGGGTGTGGTTTCCTCATTTTTTTTTTCTCAGCCCATTTGTCATTTGTATACAGAAGGGCTACTGTTTTGTTGTTGTTGTTGTTTTGTTTTGTTTGTTTTAATTAATATTGAATGCTGGAGGAGTTTATCAGCTGCAGGAGTTCTCTGGCAGAATTTTTAGGGTCACTTATGTACACTATCATATCGTCTGTGAATAACAATACTTTAACTTCTTCATTTCTTATTTGTTTCTGTTTGATCTCCTTTAGTTGTCCTATTGCTCTAGCAAGAAATTCTAGTACTATATTATAGATATATGGAGAGAGTGGCCAACCTTTCTTGCCCCTGGTTTTAGTTGTCGTGCTTTGAATTTCTCTCCATTTATTTTGATGTTGGCTATTGTCTTGCTCTATATAGTCTTTATTATGTTTAGGTATGGGCCTTGTGTTCCTAATCTACAAGATTTTTATCATGAAAGGGTGTTGGATTTTGTCAAAGGCTTTATCTGCACCTAATGAGATAATCATGGAATGTTTTTCTTTCAGTTTGTTTATATGGTGGATTATATTGATAGTTTAGGCAGAAGAAACTACTATATAATAAAAGCGTAGGCTAGGCATTTTAGTATGAGGTAGGCCTTCAAAACTTGCATTTGTATAATTATTTATTTCATAGGTTCTATAACACAATTTCTGATTATCTATGAGGAACCTCAGTTAGTAGGCTTTCAGTTTGAAAACTTATTTATGATAAATTCACAGAGAAACACACGAATAAAGATTTGTGGGGCTTTCTAGGAAGACAGCGCTGAGTGAAGGGGAGCTTTAAGAGGATGATACTTGATATAAGTCTTGACAGCTGAAGATGGGGGGTGACAATAGAACTTGGAAGTTAGGAATAATGACTCCAGGCCAACAACAAGCACTGTTCAGGACCAGGTGGATAAACCAGATGTTTTTAAATATAGATACTGTGTGTGTGCATGTGTGTGCATGCATTTGTACAGGGTGCATGAGAGAGAAAGAGGAGTGCAGGGAGACAGAGAGAGAAAGAAAATTAATGAGCAATAAAGTATGAAATATGAATGTATTTGGAAACAAATAGGACCAAAAGAATTACCTCAACATTTTAGAACAAGAATAACCAATGTCAGCCTTTTATATTAATCTAGAAAAATCACTGATTTTATTGATCAGAGTATATATCATATCTAAGTTTTTGAAAACTAAACTCTTTTTAACTTAGAATAATTTAAATGTTAAAAGAAAGGTACAAGGCAGCTGGCTAGCAAACTGTCAGAGTACAACTAATGAGATGTACTTAGATAGAAAGAAATGAAAAAGTGTATGCTGGCTGTATAAATTATACATGGATGGAAATAATATTGAAAATAGAAATAGTTACACGATGTTGTGTGGAAACAGAAACTATATAATTTGAACAGATTTTTCAATGTGAAAAAAAACAAGAGCAGGTGACAAAAATTGAATGTTTGAGATTTCTAGGATAAGTTAAGGTAGTTAGCAAAAAGTAAGAAAATGAAAAAAAAAAGAGGGGAGAGATTTTAGGAAAAATTGTTTTCTTGAGCAAGTAAGGATTGTATTGGAAAGTCTTTAAAATAATCTCAAATACTGGAATAAAATTATATCTCTAAACATTATGAGATATCAATATATAAGTAGGAGTGTCAAGCTTTAGATTCATAAAAACAGAACAAAAATAAGTCACCATGTATATTTCTAGGTCAAAGGGAACAATAGTCAGTCTAGAAGGATGCTGTAAGAAAACCATCTTTGGGTGTATATTGGAGGGAGAAGGAACAAATATCCACTAATACAACATAGTAGCCTATGAAACAGCAAATGCGTTAACAGTAATTCTTCTGTTCACAAGAGCTGGTTTTCTGCTATATATGTCACCATGATGCTAACAGATTCTATGAACAAAGAAGAGCAGATCATGATATTTTTCTTAATGTTTAAGCAAAAAAAAATATCTACTAGCACCGATTTGTAAACATAATAGAGTTGTCATGATGGACTGAGAAAAATTAAATTAAGAAAATTTTGTGTATTCAGATTTTCTAAGATATGTGGACCAGGTCATTGCTTCAGTGGAAAAGATCACATTATAAATTTTACCTGTTTAATACACACTGCTCTTGAAGTCATATTCATACAGGACGGGGGACAGCAAGAAGATCATTATTTTCAAAACAAAATTACTAAAACTGACATGAATTTATATCACTTAATTTGGCAGAAAATCAGGATATTCCAGTCAAGTTTTTAACGTATGCTATAAATTTAAAAGCCACTTTCCTGGTATGCTGTCTCATGCCTGGAATTCCAGGCAAAACAAAACAAAACCAAACCAAACAAAAAAAAAAAAAAATTAAAAAACGACCAGGGAAAGAGGATTGATATACATTTAATGCTAGACTGGACTTCTGAATGTGACTTTATCTAAAAATATAAATATGTGAATAAACTTATCCCTTAGTTCTTGCTGTGACTTTCTTTTCCTTCAATTTTAAAAGAACTCACAAGTTTGTAAAAACAGCAGGAAATTATGAATCTATAATAAAATTATGATACTTGAAACAGTGTTTCCTGGACTCTATAGTTTACTGTACTACTATTATATATTTATTTTACTTATATATTTTGGTATTCCATCAAAAGACATTTCCATTGTCTAAAGAGTTTAGCAAATATTTATAAAGAATAAATATTTATTTAAAAATAGATCGTCTATGAGAATAAGTGGGATATAAATCATATTTTATCCTAATAAAACTAATGAAGAAATTTTTCTTGAAAAGGCTGATTTGATGATGGCATCAAGGAAATTTAGATGGGGTCATATTTGATGTGATGTAATGGGACATTTTGGAATAGAATTACTGAGGTGAACAATCTCGGGTTTGACAGCCAATTCATGACAACATCTTTGGGCAGACCTGCATATGGATGTGTTGATCAGTCAGGAACAAGACCAGAGGGTAGTGTGTTGATCAGTATGTGCAGACTCCGTCACATCAAATAAGTGGACCTCAATCTGAAAACGAAGACTATCATTAGATAAATACAATATGAATTTTTAAAAATAAATTGTGGAGGTGGAGAGATGGCTCAGAGGTTAAGAGCACTGGCTGTTTCTCCAGAAGTCCTGAGTTCAATTCCCAGTAACCATATGGTGGCTCACAACCATCTATGATGAGATCTGGTTGCCTTCATCTGGCATGCAGACATGCATGTGGGCAGAACACTGCATACATAATAAATGCATTTAAAAAATGAAATAAATTGTGTTAACATTAATAAATAGTTATATCTTAAAAATCAATCTGTTCTATCTAAGATAACCTTTTCGCTAAAACTAAAAATATTTTCATTTGACAACATTGATGCCCATTTTTCTTTTTTTAAATTTTTTATTTTTATTAATTACACTTTATTTACTTTGTATCCCCCAGTAAGCCCCTCCCTTCTCCCTTCCTGATCCCACCCTCTTTCCCCCTTCTTCACGCATGCCCCTCCCCAAGTCCACTGATAGGGGAGGTCCTCTTTTCCTTCTTTCCGATCTTAGTCTTTCAGATCACATCAGGAGTGGCTGCATTCTGTGGCCTGGTAAGGCTGCTCCCCCCTCAGGGGGAGGTGATCAAAGAGCAGGCCAATAACCTAGACCCCCTGCACAGATGTAGCACATGACAGTTCAGTGTCCAAGTGGGTTACATAGTAATGGGAAGGGGGACTGCCTCTCATGCCCATTTTTCATAAAGAGCATTGTAACACAAGTGGCTGTACTCACTTATAAGGTGGATATTAGATGTACAATATAGGATAAACATACTAAAATCTATAACACTAAAGAAGCTAAACAACAACGGGTCCCTAGACAAGATGCTCAATCCTCACTCCAAAGGCAAACAAAATAGACGTCAGAAGCAGGAGAAGACAGGGAACAGGACAGGAGCCTACCACAGGGGGCCTCTGAAAGACTCTACCCAGCAGAGTATCAAAGCACATGTTGACACTTACAGATAAACTTTGGGCAGAGTGGAGGGAATCTTACGGAAGAAGGGGTAGATAGAAAGACCTGGGTTGGACAGGAGCTCCACAAGGAAAGCAAAAGAGAGATCACCTCCCCCTGGTGGGGTGCAACCTTGCTTGGCCACAGAGGAAGACAATGCAGACAGCTCTAGTGAGACCTGATAGGCTAGGTTCAGATACAAGGAGAGGAGGACCACCCCATCAGTGGACTAGGGGAGGGGCATACAGGGAGAAGAGGGAAGGAGGTTGGGACTGGGAGGAGACAAGGGAGGGGGCCACAGCCTCCGGGATACAAAGAGGCCAGGGTTAAAAGAGGCAATTTAAATAATTTTCTCTGCCATACTTGTAAAATACAGAAATAGATCTTTTAAATACATTTTGAAAATAGGAAAAATACTATACCATGTTTTTAGGTATTATTGGTAAAGAGGGCACAAACATTTCAAGTGTAAGAGTTACACTGTTCAAGACAAAACATTTCTGATGTAGTTTGGAAAATAATGCTAAGAATTTCTGGTCACAAATCATTGAGAATAGATGTTAGCCCGAGTGAATCTATAGGAGTACATGCAGATGTCAATGAATACACTCACATGGATTCTGTCTTACACTTGACTAAAGTTTATGGGCACTTATAGAGGTGCTGACTTATTTAATCTGTCAATAATACAAAACTGCATTTCTGGAAGACCTCTGTGGTACTAGTGTGGGGATTCCACTACCAAATAGGAACTGGAAGATAAAAAACAGTAAATGAGGATTAATTTGAAATTTAATTCATCAAACATGGAAACAATAAACATTCAGGAAATTAGTGAACTTTGCAGAAAAATGAATTAATAAAGTGTTTCCACTTAATTAAGATATAAACAAATAATTGATAGTATTCTATATCAGTTTTTACCTTCCAATGCTGAGAGTTTGACATACAGAATTTGGGGAATTTTTTTCCTTTCCATTTTGGCAAAATACAATTGCCAAATAACTCTCTGGACAAAACTTTGTCTGTTAAATAGTTTAGATGAAAAAAAAAAACACATTTAAGTGGTAGTCTTTTTTATAGCATTCAAAAAACCCAAATATTTAATTTTGAGATATCATAAATGAGCTCTACAATTTTAACTGACTGGCAATTTACATATGTGATACAGAAAATTATCTGATCATGAAAAGTCTAATAAATGTGATAATTGGTTTGAACAGAAACAAGGACCATTCATGGATATAACCTAGAAGCCCTGTTCAGATGTAGTCCATAGCAGCTCATTATCCAAATAGGTTTCCTAGTAAGGGAACAGGGACTGTCTCTGACATGAGCTCAGTGGCTGGCTCTCTGATCACCTCCCCATGAGGGGGGAGCAGCCTTGCCAGGTCACAGAGGAGGACAATACAGCCAGTCCTGATGAGATCTGATAAGCTAGGGTCAGATGGCAGGGAAGGAGAACCTCCCTTGTCAGTGGACTTGGAGAGGGGCATGGAAGGAGAAGAGGGAGAAAGGGTAGAATTGGGAGGGAATGAGCGAAGGGCCTACAGCAGGGATACAAAGTGAATAAACTGTAATTAATACAAAAATAAAAAGATTTCTTAATTTTTTCTTTATTATTATTTATTACAATTTATTCTCTTTGAATCTTGGCTGTAGTCCCCTTTCTCACCTCCTCCTGGTCCCAACCTCCCTCTCTCCTTCCCCAAGTCCCTTCCCTAGTCCACTGATAGGTGAGGTCCTTGTTCCCTATTATCAAAGCAGATGCTGAGACTCATAGCCAGACTTTGGACAGAGAGCAGGGAATCTTATGGAAGAAGGGGAGATAGAAAGACCTAAAGATAGCAGGAGCTCCACAAGGAGATCAACAGAGACAAAAAAAAATATATAGGTTCAGGGGTCCTGCAAAGACTGATGAATCAACGAAGGTCCATGTATAGAGAGGACTTAGACCCTCTGATCAGATGTAGCCCATGGGCAAGTCAGTCTCCATGTGGGTTCACTGGTAATGCAGGCAGGAGCTGTCTTTGACATGGACTCAGTGGCCAGCTCTTTGATCTCTTACCTCAGCAAGGTGGCCTAACTAGGCCACAGAAAAGGAGAATCTAGGCAGTCCTAATGAGACTTATTAAGATTTTTATTTGGTCTACTAATCTAATCCCCAGCATAGTAAAATTCCCTAAGCTACGTTTCTCACTATTTTTTAGAGTGCTCCTGTAACAAACACTAATTCAGTATAAAGGTAATTATTTCAAGGTGCAATTTCAGAAGAGAAAACAAAAAACTTGAAAAGAGTAGAAATAATTGTTAAATTTCTACTAACTTGGGACACTAACAAGGTAGAGCAAAAATCAAGCAACTTTAAAATGCCTATGGAAAGTTGAAATATTTATGAATTAATCTCCTTTTTGAATGATTGTTAGAAAATTTTAAAGCCATATAAAGGTCGAAATCAATGTCTTGTAATCTATGGGCATCATATTTGATGCTTTTCTTACAGAGTAGCTTTTAGTACTGTAGTGGTAGCTCAGACCCTAAGTGCTTGCTACATAAGTATGAGAATCTCAGAGAACACATGGTTTTCAGGAATGGTGGCGGGCAGTTGTATTCCCAGAGATGGAGAAATGGAGACTGGGAGACCCAGGGCTCTCTAGCCTACCCAGGGATGTTCAGGTCAATAAAAAACCATGTTTAAGAACAACAACAACAAAAATTTGAGAGGTCCTGAGTGAAAACGCCAAGGCAGACCTTCAGTTTATGCATGTGTGCAGGCAGACAGCCTGTAAGAGTAACCTTCACTTTATTCCATCAGTTCTTTGAGAATTTTTACAAAGGGTTTTTATTGTATCCACAAATCCCCAACTCCTGCTACACCCATCACTTCCACATTCACCGTATTTAGTGCCAGTTTCATTATTTTAAAATACCAATAGCTACTCCCATCTAGGTGTTGCCCATCTAATTTTGAATGTGTCTGTCTGTTGGAGCATGATAGACTCACTATGGGTAAAAAAGAACTGACTCCCCCTCTCTAAGCCCATATCAATTGACAATATTAGTCTGTTTTTGAACATATAATATATAAACATATAACAGAAAAAAGAAAATTTTAAAAATTTGAGAGATATAAAGTGATAGAGGGTGTCAGGAAGGGAGACAAACACACACACACACACACACACACACACACACACACACATGCACACACATGCACACACACACACACAGAAAGAGAGAGACAGAGACGAGTCAGGACACTTATTCAATTTGACCAGACATGCACATTCACCAAAAACTTAAATAAATAATGGTATTCCATGGACTACAGCTTCCATGTATATTTTGAGATGAAACATATATTTAGTTCATACTGTATAGTATAACACAAGTTAGGACCTTGGGGATATATTTGAATCTTTTACAGACACTCTATATAACCACATTCTTTCTTTTAAATACATTATCTAATATCCTTTGAGTTTTGCAAATATCTGTAATTACATCTCCTGAAAGGCACATTGGCATATTTTGTACTGAGTAAAACATTTCTTTACCATTTCAGGAGCTTTGAAAAGTTCTGTGGCTTTAGCTGTGTCCCCACCCACAAACATAAATGAGTAAATACAATCACAAACAGATAACTGAATTGTGCCAGACATTTTACAGGAAAAAAATCATGCGAATTCATCTAACACAAGGCTTCTCTGCTCTGTACAAAGATTAAGCTGCCATGTCTTTGGAATATTGATGAGCCAAGCTTGAAAATATTAACTCGAAGAATCTGTTTTCTTCCATCCTAAAGTTGCTAGCTGGAGGTCTGGCACCTTCGTTTACATCCTGGGCATTAAAGCTGAGTTATAAATATACCTAATGGGGTTTTCAATAGTTTTGTTTATCTCTCTGTGGACAGGAGACACCTGCTGCTTAGAAATGTCAGATCTTAAACCTTGCTTCTGTGAGTTGTTTTTATTTATGTTCCATCTTCTGTTTCTCTGAAGTAGACACAAAAGTCATCTTCAAAGAGCTCTTTGTCATATTTGAAATTCTTAAGTAGTTAAGCTTTGGTTTGAAGAACCACCTGGAAATTTATAGAAAGGCACAACAGCCAGCACACTAAACCCACGTATTAGCAATTAATGTTTCATATCACAGTTTTGCATTCCAGGAACTCAAACAAAGTTTGCATTATTTAGAAGCATGATCTCTCTCTCTCTCTCTCTCTTTGTGTGTGTGTGTGTGTCCATTTGTATGCGTGTATATGAGTATTTATATATGTATGACATCATAATATAACATTGCAAATATTGCAAATTTGTACTTTATTCTTGTTCTGAAGCCTCTGCTTACCTTTATTGTATTACTTTTATTACTTTATTATTATTTTAAATAACTGCAGTTAATCTGTGTCATAATTAACAGGATAATTTTTCAAATGCATTGATTCAGAGTGTAATGCATAAAATTAGTTTTGAATCTCAATCAATAGTAAATATATCCTCTTTATACACCAACAAAGCCAAGATTTTCTGTTGTTGTTCTAAACTGATGCCTCAATTTGTCATTTTAAGTTATACCAAAGATTAATATTACTGATTCAGATTCTTTGTGAGAGATATTTAGCTCTGACAGAGTGAGATTTATATTGATATTTCAACAAAGCTTGCATCTCTCTCACATATCTAGTTTTGTTGAGATGGCCTAGAAAAGTGCTCATTTAACCAGTGAAAAGAAGCCCAAATACAAGCTTGCCATATCCTTATTATGATGGCCATTATGCTCTACTATGGCCTGGATTCTAGCCCAAATTTTCTTTCATTGTTTGTTTGTTTTAGTGTTTGGAATGGATTGCAGAGTACTGTATATGTCAGCAAGCTCCTTATCACTATGCAAGCTGAAAGAATAATTAATAATTGCCGTTATATCAGACTACTTTTTTCCTTTTTCTAGGATTATATCTCTTTATATGTTATTAGATTATTTTTCTATTTCTTGATCTTGAGATTAATAAATCTTATACAACTCAATTTATGTTTTGTTCAAAGCAAACCCTCGATAAATATGTATTCAATAAATCAGTGACTAATAAATCAGTGCCTCTATATTCACAATTATGGAATACATTTTAATGCTACATATAATTACTAGGTGGTTCCAGTTCTGTTCTAAGAACCAGGGTGAACTGTGAAAATCTACATGATCCCTTTAGTTATGGTTCAAGTAAAAATCACTTAGAAGTTTGTATAGCATAAAAGTACACATGATAATATGCTTCTAATTAATCTAACACTTAAGAAGTGGATGTAAATCCCAGGCAAACAGTAGGAGTCATCAAGAGGGACAAGGACAGCACAAGAATCACCAAGTAGAGTGAAGATCCAAGATGGCAGCGACCAGCATACACTGTATCTGAGGAGCAGAGGATCTGAAACTCCGAAATTGGAGAGTGGAAGGGCAGCTGAATCCAGAACATCAACTTTGAGGCTTTGTGGGCGAAAGGAGACAACCCGTGAGCTGAGACCATTTGGATCCAGCTCACCTGTGGACTTCTCTGGGGACTGAGAGTGGCAAACACAGGATTCCCCTGCACTTCCCCTTGTCAGACCTCCCTCCTCCTCAGTGGAGGTGGTCCACCATGCCCTCTCCTCCTAGCACAGAACTTGCTTGGTGACTGAGACAGAAGAAGCAGACCTCCGAGTCCTGGTCGGCTGGGCCACCCGGGTCCTCAGACAACTGTACAGACTCTGCAGGGCCTCCCAGAAGTCATCTGCATTGGTCTCCCAGATCTGCAGCTGTGGCTGGACTCCCAACAAACAGCTATATCAGCCTCCTAGTTCTGTGGCTGCACACCACTGAACGGACAGATCTTCTGCACTGGCATTTGTCCAGGCAGGCCCAAATCTGAGAGTAGAGAACAGGGTGAACCCAATGCTTTCCAATGAGGCTGCTAGACAGGGAGTGCACCTTCAAATGAGTGCATCAGAGCCCCAGATCCAGGGTCTCTCTACACTAGCAGCCAGACTTCGGATCCCTCTAACCCACAGCCCTTCTGTGTGCAACATAGGGATTCTTGGGACAACTTTCTCAACACTGAATCCCCTGTTCTGTGGGTCAACCAGTGGAGAACAGGCAAACAACTCCTGGAACCCAGACAGATCTGAATACCAGGACAGTACTATATGCTGGTAGGCCACTGGGGTATTCAGAAAATCTGTGCATGCACACTGTGCCCATGAACAGCATCAGCGCCCGCACCTCCTCCTGCAACTGCACTCTACGCCCACATTCCAAGTATATACACTCTCTAACAGCCTCTTCTTCAATGCACACTTTGACTCACAAATCAGTGCTTGCTCACCCACACTTGTGCACTCATGCCTACGACCTTCCTCCCTTAGGTACAGCTGAAATAGCAACACACACTCCAAATCAGGGGACCTCTCTCTTCTTCTTGAAGAATACTCCAGACACCAGATACCAGAGAAATACAGACCCAGGCTGAAGTACAGACTCTAGGAATAAACAGCAAGTGTTACGGATAAGCAGATGGCCAGAAGTTGGCATAAGAACACATCCAACAAAATCAGGACATCATAGCTTCACCAGCAACCCCCCCCCCAAAATAATGGATATTCCAATTCATCAGAAACACAGGAAAATGATTTTAAAGCTATGCTTATCCAGTTATTAGAGGTATGTAAAGAGGAAACAAACAAATCTCTCAAAGAAATAGCAACACAAATGGAGGAAAATAAAGAGGAAACAAACAAGCTCTCAAAGAAATATAGGCAAATACAGTCAAACAAATAGAGGCACAAGTAGAGGCACAATTAAAAGCACAATTAGTGACATTTAGAAAGGAAATGAACAAAAAGCTAGAGGCAATCATAGAAAGACAGGAATCCATATTCAGACAGATGAAGAAAATGGTACAAGACATGAAAACAGAATTAGAATCAATAAAGAAAACACAGAGAAAACCCTGGAACTGGAGAACTTAGAGACAAGTTCAGGAACCACAATGGTAAGCATCACCAATAGAATACAAAAGGTGGATGACAGAATCTTGGGTGCTGAAGATACACTTACAGAAATTGATACATCTCTCAAAGAAAAGGTAAGATTGGAAAAGTTCCAAGCCCAAAACATCAAAGATATTAAGGGCACCATAAAAAGACAAAATCTAAGAATAATAGGAAGAGATGAAAAAGAAGATTCCAGGCTCCAAGGTTCAGAAAATATTTTCAAGAGAGTCATAGAATAAAATTTACCCAAATTAAAGAAAGAGATATTCAGAAACATACAAGAGGCCTACAGAACACCAAATAGACTAGACCAGAAAAGAAACTCCTCATGTTACATTATAGCCAAAACACTAAATTTATAGAACAAAGAAAAATTATTAATAGCAGCAAGGGAAAAATGCCAAGTAACATTTAAAGGTAGACCAATTAGAATCACAGCAGACTTCTCAAAAGAAACTATGAAATCCAGAAGGCCCTGGGCAGATGTCATGTGAACTTTAAGGGACCACAGTTGCTAAACCAGACTACTACACCCAGCAAAGCTTTCAATCAACGTATATGGAGAAAACAATATTATCCACGATGAAACTAAACTTAAAGAATATCTAAGCAGCAACCCAGCCCTTCAGAAGATACTAGAAGGGAAACTCCAATCCAACTAAAAGAACTACACCCAAGAAAAAATAGGATATAGACAACTTCACAACAAAAAATTAAAAGAAAACAAGCAATGAAACACAGTAGCACCACCAACTCCACAATAAAAGAAACTAACATCCATTGGTCACTATTTGCTATCAACATCAATGGACTCAACTCTTCAATAAAAAGACAAAGACTAACAGAATGGTTAAAGAAACAGGATCTAACATTGTGCTGCATCCAAGAAATGCACCTCTGCAACAAAGAAAAACACTACCTCAGAGTAAAGGGCTGGAAAAATGTTTTTCAAGTAAATGAACCCAGAAAAACAAACAAACAAACAAACAAAAAGCTGAGGTAGCTATCCTAATATCTAATAAAATAGACTTTCAACCAAAATTAATTAAAAACTATGAGGAGAGACACTTCATTCTCATCAAAAGAAAAGTCCATCAGGAGGACATGACAATTCTGAACATCTATGTCCCAAATACAGAGCACCTACATTTGTAAATGAAAGACTATTAAAGCTGAAACCACACATCAATCCCAACACCTGAATGGTGAGAGACTGCAATACTCCACTCTCACTAAAGGACAGATCATCTAGACAGAAGCTAAATAGAGAAATAATGGCACTTACAGAGGTCCTAAACAAAATGGCCCCAAGATATGTATACAGAACTTTTTGCCCAAATTCAAGAGTTTACCTTATTTTCAGCACCTCATGGAACCTTCTCCAAAATAGACCATATAGTTGGTCACAAAGCAAGCCTCAACAGATACAAAAAGATTGAAATAATCCCTTATATCCTATCTGACCACCATGGACTAAAGCTAGACCTCAATAAAAACAGAAATAGCAAAAATCTTACACACACATGGAAATTGAACAACTCACTACTCATTGACAACTGGGTTAGGGAAGAAATAAAGAAACAAACTAAAGAGTTCCTAGAATTCAATGAAAATGAATGTACAACATACCCAAACTTATGAGATAAAATGAAAGCAGTGCTCAGAGGAAAATTCATAGCACTAAGTGCCTTCAAGAAGAAAATTGAAACATCTCATAAAAGCAACTTAATGGCATACTTAAAAGTCCTAGGGAAAAAAGAAGCAGACAGACCCCAGAGGAGTAGACAGCTGGAAATAATCAAACTTAGGGTTGAAATCAATGAATTAGAAGCAAACAAACAGTAACAAAAACAATTCAAAGAATCAGTGAAACCAAGGTCTGGTTCTTTGAGAAAATCAACAAGATAGACAAACCTTTACTCAAACTAACTAAAAGACAGAGAGAAACTATCCAAATCAGCAAAATAAGAAACAAAAAGGGAGACAAACAACAAACAGTGAGGAAATCCAAACAATCATTAGGTCTTACTTCAAAAGCCTATTTGCCACAAAATTTAAAAATCTAAATGAAATGGAAAATTTTCTAAATAGATTCCATTTACCAAAATTAAATCAGGATCAGGTAAATAGATTGAATGATCTTATATCTCCCAAAGAAACAGAAACAAGCATCAAAAGTCTCCCTTCAAAAAAAAAAAAAAAAAAAAAAGCCCAGGGCCAGATGGTTTCAGTGCAGAATTCTACCCAGACTTTCAAAGAGCTAACTCCATTTCTCTTCAAACTATTCCACAAAATAGAAACGGAAGGAATTATTACCAATTTCATTCTCTGAAGGCACAGTCACCTTAACACCTAAAACACAAAAAGACCCAACAAAAAAGAGAGACATATCTCTCTTTTGAACATAGATGCAAAAATACTCAATAAAAGTATTGCAAAAAAAATCCAAGAATACATAAAAAATATCATCCACCATGACCAAGTAGGCTTTATCCCAGGCATGCAGTGGCTGTTCAGTATACGGAAATCCATCAATGTAATCCACCGTATAAACAAACTGAAGGAGAAAAAATAAAACACATGATCATGTCCTTAGATGGCAAAAAAGCATTTGACAAAATCCAACACCCATTCATGTTTAAAGTCTTGGAGGAAGCAGGGATACAAGGCACATATATAAACATAGTAAAGGCAATATAGAACCAGTATATAGCCAACATCAAACTAAACAGAGGGTAACTTAAATCAATCCCATAGAAATCAGGGACAAGGCAAGGGTGCCCACTCTCTCTATCTCTTCAACATAGTTCTTAAAGTCCTAGCTTGAACAATAAGACAACTAAAGGAGATTAAGGGGATACAAATCAGAAAGGAAGAAGTCAAAGTATTACTGCTATGCAGATGGTATGATAGTATACATGAGCAAACGCAAAAATTCCACCAGGGAACTCCTTTAGGTGATTAACACCATCAGCAAAGTGGCTGGATACAAAATTAACTAAAAAACAAAAATCAAAAGCCCTCCTCTACACCAAAGATATTAGAGATGAGAAAGAAATTAGTGAAATTACAACCTTCACAACAGCCACTAATATCATAAAGTACCTTGGTGTAACTCTAGTCAAGCAAGTGAAAGATATATTCAAAATATCTTCAAGCCTCTGAAGAAAGAAATTGAAGAAGATATCAGAAGGTGGAAAGATCTCCAATGATCATGGATCAGTAGGATTAACATAATGAAAATGGCCATCTTGTCAAAGGCAATCTATAGATTCAACACAATTCCCATCAAAATACCAACACAATTCTTTACAGACCTTGAAAGAACAATTCTCAACTTCATAGGAAACAAACAAACAAAACAGAAGTACCAAAACGATCCAGGTATCATATGGAGGTATCGCCATCCCTCATCTCCAGCTGTACTCCAGAGCAATAGTAATAAAAACTGCATGGTACTGGCATAGAAACAGAATAGTGGATCAATGGAATCAAATAGAAGACCAGAAACAAACCCACATACCTGCCAATACTTGATTTTTAAATGAAGCCAAAACCATACAATGGAAAAAGACAGCATCTTCAAATATTGGTGCTTGTCTAACTGGATGTCTACATGCAGAAAAATGCAAATAGATCCATATTTATCACCCTATACAAAACAAAATTCCAAGTGGATCAAAGACCTCAACATAAATCCAGAAACACTAAACTGGGGAAGAGCCTAGAATTTAATGGCACAGGATACAACTTCCTGAACAGAACACCAACAGCTCAGGCTCTAAGAGGAGCAACAAATAAACGGGCCCTCATGAAACTGAAAACCTTCTGCAAAGCAAAGGACACAGTTGCCTATAGACTGGGAAAGGATCTTCACCAACCCTATATCTGACAGAAGGCTAATATCCAGAATATATAAAGAACTCCAGAATTTAAAAAGCAACAAATCAAGCAATCCAATTAAAAAATGGTGTACAGAGCTAAACAGAGAATTATCATTTGAGGAATACAGAATGGCAGAGAAACACTTAATGAAAGGCTCAATGTTCTTAATTTTCATGGAAATGCAATTCAAAATGAACGATCCTGAGATTTCACCTTACACCCATTAAAATAGTTAAGATCAAAAACTCAAGTAACAATACATGCTGGAGAGGATGTGAAAAAGGGGGAACACGCCTCCATTACTGGTAGGAATGTAAGCTTGTACAATCATTTTGGAAATCAATCTGGCACTTTCTCAGACAATTAGCAATAGTGTTTCCTCAAGATCCAGCTATACCAACACTAGGCACATATCCAAAATATGCTCAAGTACACTTCAAGGACATTTGCTCAGTTATGTTTTTAGCAGCTTTATTTGTAATAGCCAGAACCTGGAAACAACCCAGATGCCTCTCAACTGAGGAATGGAAACAAAAATTGTGGTACATTTACACAATGGAAAACTACCCAGCAATTAAAACATGAAACTTGCAGGCAAGTGGTAGGAGCTAGAAAAGATCATCCTGAGTGAATTATCCCAGAAGCAGAAAGACATACATGGTATACTCACTTATAAGTGGATATTAGACAAATAATATAAGATAAACCTTTTAAAATCTGTACGCCTAAAGAAGCTAGGCAAGAAGGAAGACCCTGGGTAAGATGATCAATTGTCAGTCAGAAAGACAAATGGGATGGACATTGGAAGAAGGAGAAAACAGGAAACAGGACAGGAGCCTACCACAGAAGGCCTCTGAAAGACTCTACCCTGCAGTGTATCAAAACATATGCTGAGACTCTTAACCAAACTTTGGGCAGATTGCAGGGAATCTTATGAAAGAAGGGGGAGATAGTAAGACCTACAGGGCACAGGAGCTCCACAGGAGAGAAACAGAACCAAAATATCTGGGCACAGGTGTCTTTTCTGAGACTGATACTCAAAACAAGGACCATGCATGGAGATAACCTAGAACCCCTGTGTAGAAGTAACCATGGCAACTCAGTGTCCAAGAGGGTTCCCCAATAATAGGAACAGGGACTCTCTCTGAAATGAACTCATGGACTGGCTCTTTGATCACCTCTACCTGGGGGAGAGCAGCTTTACCAGTCCACAGAAGAAGACAATGAAGCCAGTCCTGGTGAAAGATTAGGATCAGGTCGAAGGGGAGGAGGACCTCCCCTATCATTGGCCTGGGTGAGAGGCATAGGAGAAGTAGGGTGAGAGAGGGTGCATTTGGGAGGAGATAGGGTAGGGAGATACAGTTGGGATACAGAGTGAATAAACTCTTATTAATGAAAAAAAAATAAAAATTCAAAAAAGGCCGTTTTGTTTAACCTTGACATCAAAGCAAAGCTTATGGGCATTATAGTAGTTTAAATTATGAAGGAAAACATATAGGTAGATCTCTGCAAGTCAGTCTTAGTATCTGAAGTAACTTCATAGAGTTTTATTGAAAAGAAAATGAAATAATCAGGAATGTCACTACTCACATGAAATAATTAAATGACTAATGTATACAAAGCAAGAACCAAGAATGGGAAAATTGTAAGATTTTTTTCATAACTATATCCCCTACATCAGTAAGTTACAGTTAATATTTTTAACTTCATCACAAAGTGCAATCCAAACAAAAAGAGACAACAAAAGCACAGGCGGGCAACCACCAAGGATTTACTGCAACAATAGCTTTGTATTCTGTACTATTTTTTAAATTTTATTTTGAAAAAACATTGTAGAGTTGTCATATATGTTTGGCAATTCTATGGGTGCATCCATGTTCAAACATCATTTTTCATATAAATCTAACTAATGAGAAAAATCTGAGGATTGTAATTGCACAAGAACTGATAAGAGTCAAGTTATACTAGAAGAGAACGATTGGTATTTTTAACACATTTTAAGAGAATCGATTTGTGAACACTAAGTTATCACATAAAATGAATGCATTTGTCTCACAGATGTAAAATTGGGTTGTAAAGTATTCAAGTTTAGAAACTTGAGAGGTGCTTTAGTCCTTTGTGTTTTCATTTTAATTCAGGACTGTGCCACCTGTGGTGTAGACCTTTTCCGGTTCTGTTGGCCACAGCTTCATGGTGCCTGGCTCTCCTCTCTCTCAAGTTGATAGTAAGTCAATTAAATGCCCACAGCTACACCACTTCTCTATGATGACTGCGTCAAGCTTCTGACCTTAGTTCAGAAACGATTTGTTGACTTTATGATTTGCTTCCCGTTTCCCCTCATGCATCATCTTTAGAACTTGATGATTAAGTATAAATTCTGTGGTACCACAATTGAATCTCTCTGTATTGCTTACTCACACACTGTATATTTCTGTGTCCTCATTCATAGATACAAGTAAGCAGCTCTGTTTTGTAGGAAGGTCATCAGGGAAATAGTCGACACACATAATGGACTAGGAGCGTAGGAAATGAGCAGTGACACTTGATGTTACCATGCAATACAAATGGTCACATTGCTGGGCCACACTAGTAGAAATCCACCAACTCATCATGGGTTCTGGTTTTCAAATAACCACAATGGCTACAAAATCTATGTAAACAAAACAATGGGAGAATCATCTAAAGTTGCTTAATTTGTGGGATAAAACGAGACTAAAACACTTTTATCAGAACAAGAGCTCAACTAATGTTCCTGATTGGCAGAACACTTTCAGAAAACTGTCCTGGAATTGCAATATATATAAAGAACTAAAGAAGTTAAAAAGCAATAAATCAAGTAATCCAATTAAAAAAATGGGGTACGGAGCTAAACAGAGAATTCTCGACAGAGGAATATCAAATGGCAGAGAAACACTTAAAGAAATGTTCAACATCCTTAGCCATCACAGAAATACAAATCAAAACCACCCTGAGATTTCACCTTAACCCATCAAAATGGCTAAAATCAAAAATTCAAATGACAACACGTGCTGGAGAGGTTGTGGAGAAAGGGGAACCCTCCTCCATTACTGGTGGGAATGTAAACTGATGCAATTTCCAAATCTCCATCCTTTAAAATGAAAACTAGTTATCTTTTAATTTTACCATAGGTATGTTTTGGGTCAGCTAACATCTTTCTTCAATGTGTTCACTTCTTACAGAGCCTGAAAACAATCCTTGCTTAAATAACATTTTCATTATGTCCATTGAATATAAAACACTGATAAAATGCCTAATAGTCATTAAAAATTCTCATGAAAGCCTGGGACTATACATCAGTGGTTGCCATACTTGATTGGTATGCAATGGAATCTCAGTTTAATCTCCAGGGTCATACACATGCAGGCACAAATACACACAACTCCCATGAGTTACAGTCACAGATAATATTATTCACATTCACGTTTGTCATGTGACTCACTCCCTCTCCTCTCAAGTGGTGTTAACAAACATCTATTCACCTTAGACATACCACAATTGACCAAATGAATGATTCCACCAAAGGCTGGCTTGGCAAACCAAAGGGTTTCTTTGGGTTTACTTACAGGAGCCTAAGTGCATCTCTAGATTCATAAAGCTCTTATACGATGCTCTAAAGTTTTATTCTCTCTACCTCCAAATATTGTCACAGTTGTGATTAGATGGCAGCAGGTGAAGTTTAGGGAGATAGGCCGAGCATCTGTAACTCTGGTGCTGTGATAAGAGACAACGCTTTTGATACAGAATTTATATCATCTATCAGATGGATGCTTTTTCTAAGACCATTACAGAATTATGAGCTCAGAGCACATTGAAAATATTTACTGGTGAGCAGAGTTTTCTGTAAGAGAGGGCCTCCCTCCCGCAGGCTGGGAAGACCACCAAGAGTAAGGGTGTGTGGACTTTCATGGAATTTGAAAGTCTCGGTTCTGGTGATTCTCTCTTCCCCACGGGTACTCAAGTGTTCATCCATTCCTTCTGGTGTGAGGACTAGATCCACACTCTGTTCGCATGAACAGGAACAGTTGTGGTTGATTGGCTCAGTCGTCAGTGGTGGTGGACCTCTCACCTTTCTTACGTTTTACAATAAACAGGAAAAACTTAACAGGGAAAGGAAGACAATGCAGAAAGGGGGTAATGAGGACCCATCTCCCTGCCTGTGCTTTTTCACTGACCCCGTGCTCTATTTAATCTGCATCTCCAGAGTAATTTTTCACTTATAATTTATAAATGACCTGGCTGGAAAGAAGAAAAAAAACATGATATACAGAAGTTGAAATATCACATTTTACACAGAAATTGAAAATTCTGGAGGCCAGCCATATTTTAATGTTTTTATTAATTATTTGGAACGCTCACATCATGCACCCCTATTTTACTCCCATCTCTGCCCTTCCTCCTCCATAACTCCACAAAAAATTAAAAATGAAAAAATGTCCATTTTGAGTTTTCCACATGGAACAAATTAGGTGTGATGATATGAATTTATAAACCCAGGGACTGAGGAGGTTAAGGCACAGGTATCATAAATTAAAGTCCAGATAGGCAATTTAGTGAGAACATTTGCCAGAGCAAATATGAAAAGGAGCTAGATTATACAGCAACCAACTAACTTCAGGTTTCATGCAATTCCAATATATGTAAATAAAGAGTCATAAGCATGTATTGCTCTGTAGAACAAAGAAATTTATGAAAATTACATGCATTGGGTAGATCAAATGTACACAGAGGTTTTAAGCCTGATAAAATCATTTGTAAAGATTGTTCGTAGAATGACAATGTGAATTCTTTTTATTTAGAAAGATATTAGCAAATAATTTGTTTTCTTGGGGGGGGCAAACATAAACAGAAATATTGTGTTTGTGTGTGTCTGTATGAAAAATAACCAGCTAGCTAAAATACCACTGAAATATCAGTTATTAATTTAGGTCAAACTAACGTTGAAATTGATTACACATTCCAAATTGCTTTAATACAATAAAATGAATCTGTCCATGAGGAGCATTCTACGACTGTGAATTACATATCAGAATATAAATCATTCCTAAATCAATATTAATACCTTTATAATACTGAAAACTAGAAAATAGCATATCACTATCAATATCTAGTACATTTGTATTTTACCTGTTTTTGAAATCTGATTTTTGTTCCAAAAATGTTGTAAAGAATTTATCACACATGTTATGAAGAATGAAGATGTGTTATGACACAGGAGTCATTAAATATTATAGTTAAATTTTCATGCTTTTACAAACTCAGTGGCCACAATATTTTTCATTCTAAATTTTAGGTTAAATGCTAGATAAGATAAAACAATAAACAAAAAAGTAGCCATATGAGTTAATCTACTTTTTAAGGGACAGAATATAGGGAGTATTATGGATGAAGGGGAGATAGAAAGACCAGGAGGGGACAGGAGTTCCACAAGAAGACCAACAAATCCAAAAAATCTGGGCACAGGGAGACTTGTGGAGTCTGATGCATCAACCAAAGACCATGTATGAAGAAGACATAGATTCATTGCTCATATGTAGCCAATAGGCAGCTCAGTCTCCAATTGGGTGTGCCAGTAAGGGGAAGATGAAAAGTCTCTGACATGAACTTTGTTGCCTGCTCTTTGATCACTTTTCCCTGGTGAGATAGCATTACCAGGCCACAGAGGAAGAAGATCCAGGCAATCCTGATGAGACTTGATAGTCTAGGTTCAGATAGTAGGGAAGAAGAGTCCCCCCTTCTCAGTGCACTAGAGGAGAAGGACAGGAGGAAGAGCAAGGGAGAATGGCACCAGAAGCAGATGAGGAAGGGGACTACAATCGAAATACAAAGTGCATAAACTGTAAAAAATAATAAATAATTTACCAAAATACTGTTGGAGTACACTTTAAAACAGACAAATGTTTGGAAGCAATTTTTTTTTATATTCTTAGTTTGAGAATTCTGTAAAAGAAAACAAATAAGCTTCAAAGCTCAAAAATGGTTGAGACTGATACTCCAACCAAGGACTGTTCATGGAGATAACCTAGAACCCCTGCTTGAAAGCCGCCCTTTTGGCAACTCAGGATCCAAGTGGATTTTCTAGTAAGGTGAACATAAACTGTCTCTGATATGGACTCAGTGGCTAGCTCTTTCATCACCTCCCCCTGAGGGGGGAACTGCTTTACCGGGCCATAAAGGAGAACAATGCAGCTAGTCCTGATGAGACCTGATAGACTAGGATTAGATGGAAAGGGAGGAGGACCTCCCCTATCAATGGACTTGGAGAGGGCCATGGGAGGAGATGAGGGAGGGAGGGTGGGATTTGGAGGGGAGGAGAGAGGGGGCTACATATGGGATACAAAGTGAATAAACTGTAATTAATATAAAAATACAAATTTTTAAAAATGGGTACGATATCTCAGTGGTTACAGCACATTCCGCCAAGCCTCGTGATCTGAGTTTGATCCTCTGGTCTGTAGTAGCTGAAGGAGAGAACTGATTCCCCGAATCTGTTGTCAGTCCTCCACACATGTAGCATGGGATACACACACACATAAACACAAATGACATTTTAAGACAAATAATTTAAAAATATGTGTATTGTAGTTTTATCATCTAGTATGATTGGACTTAAAATAGAAATCAATATGTTCCTATGGTGATTACATAAAGCTACTTTTTATCACAACAGTTAAAATAATATGTAACATTTTGATTCAAGAAAAATCTAATGTGGTAGCTTGAGTAAGATATCCTTCATAAGTCTCAGGCATTTCAATAGTGTGTGCCCTTTTGGAGGCTGTTTAAAAAAGATTATATTATCCTGTATTATAAGGCTAATATCCACTTGTAAGTGAGTATATACCATGTGAGTCTTTCTGGTTCTGGGTTACCTCACTCAGGATGATCTTCTTCTAGTTCCATCCAGTTGCCGGAAAATTTCATAATTTCCTTGATTTTAATAGCTGAGTAATATTCAATTGTTTAAATGTACCACAATTTCTGTATCCATTCTTTGATTGAGGGATTTCTAGATTGTTTACAGATTCTGGTTATTATGAATAAAGCTGCTATGAACATAGTTGAGCAAATGTCCTTGTTGTGTACTTGAGCATCTTTTGTATATATGCCCAGGAGTGGTATAGCTGGATCCTGAGGTAGCACTACTCCAAATTTTCAGAGAAAGCGCTAGACTGGTGGAAATGACAGTGTCTTTTGCCTTACAGAAGCTTTTCAGCTTTATGAGGTAAATTTATTGATTGTTGCTCTTAAAGCTGAGCTGTTGGTCTGTTCAGGAAGGTGTCTCCTGTGCTGATAAGTTCAAGGCTCTTCCCTAGTTATTCTTCTAACAGATTTAGTGTGTCTATTCTTCTGTTGAGGTCTTTGGTCCACTTAGACTTCAGTTTAGTGCAGAGTGATAATATGGATCTCTTTGCACGTAGAGATCCAGTTATACCAGCTCAATTTGTTGAAGATGCTGTTTTTTTGTTTGTTTGTTTGTTTGTTTTTGTTTTTTTTCCATTGTATAGTTTTGGCTTCTTTGTCAAAAAATCAAGTGTTTATAGTTTCATGGGTCAAAAGGCCTAAAGAAGCTAAATAACAAGGCAGACACTAGGGAGTATGCTTAATTCTCATTCAGAAGAGCAAAGAGAATATATACCAGAAGCAGTTGAATAGAGGAAGCAGGACAGGACCCTACTATAGATGTCCTCTTAAATACTCCACCCAGCAGGGGATCAAAGTAGATTCTGAGACTCATATCCAAACTTTGGGTAGATTGTGAGAAATCTTAGGTAATAGTGGCAGGAGAGAAGGGCTCTGAGGGGATTGGAGCTCCACAAGGAGACCAACAAAACCAAAAAATCTGGGCCCAGTAGGGACTGCAGAGACTGATGCACCAACCAAGGACCATGCATGGAGAGGACCTGGAACCCCTGCTCAGATGTAACCAATGGGCTCCTCAGTATTCAGTTTTTTCCCTAGGAAGGGGAGCAGGAATTAATCTCTGTTGCCTGTTCTTTGATCACTCCCCCCTGGAAGGGCAGCCTTGCCAGACCTCAGAGGAAGAGGATCCAAGCAGTCGCAGTCCTGATGAGATTTGAAAGGCTAGGGTCAGATGTTATGGGAGCAGAGTTCCCCCTTTCTTTGTTCTCTCTGCTTTCATGTCAGCTGCCTGCTTCCATCTTTGCCCTGTCACTGTGGACTTGAAACTTTGAAATCACAAACCCAAAACAAACCCTTGCTTCAATAAATTGTCATTGTGATGGATTTTTAGCACAGCAATGTAATGTAGCTCATGTAGCTAATGATCTCCATTTTAGACTAGCTTGATAACAAGAATGTGTTCTTTCTTCAATTATAAACCATCATTGCAGAATGTGTGAAACAAGCCAGGTATGATGATCAAACTTATAATCCCAGTACTAAGGAGGCTAAGGCCTGATGACCATCAGTTGAAAGCTAGCTTGAGCACTTTGCCTCAAACTAAAATGAGGAAATAGGCAGAAGGCCTTACCTCACATGTGCAGAATGTTGAGGTCAGTTGCTATTATAGTGCAATGAGAGCTGTGAATTATTGAGATGTTCCCTATGTGACTTTGATGGATGTTATTAGTCAATGCAAATGTTCACCTACAGCAGACCTCCACTTGAAGCACACGTTTTCTTATTCTATAGGTGTTGTAATATAGGTAAGTTAACACAAGAAGAACTAACATTTTTATATTTATTTTATTACAATTAATTCACTTCGTATCCCAGGTGTAGCCCCTTCCATCATCTACTCCCAGACCACCCTTTCTCCCCCTTCCTCCTTCCCTAGGCCACTGAAAGAGGAGTCCTCCTCACCTAATTTCTGACACTAGCCTATCAAGTCTCATCAGAACTGCCTGCATTCTCTTTCTCTGTGGGATGGCAAGACTGTCCTACCAGGTGGAAGTGATCAAAGACCAGGCAACATAGTTCATGTCAGAGATAGCCCCTGCTTCCCTTACTAGGGATACTAGGGATACATAGATCCTGAGCTGCCTATGGCTACACCTGGGTAGGTACTCTCTGTGAGGTAACACAGAACCAGAAAGACACTAATGGTATAGGCTCACTTATAAGCAGCTATTAGCCATAAAATATAGGATAAAGAAATGACATATTTAAAGTTTGGATGTTTGTTGGAAATCACTAATTTCTTTGTTCATATTAGCCAAAACAATCCTTCCCTATTCAAATTGCTTTGGTCATGTGGTTTATCTCAGCAATATGGAAGGAAAAGATAGGTCAATAAAAATCTTCAAATACATCAGCTGCACCTCATTGTAACCAATTATAGTTCACCATTTTCCTGCTGATTCACCTCCCAGGTGCTCTTAGTTTCTCCAGTAATTTGTTATATTGAATAATCTTGATGAATGTACTTGAAATAGTATTATTTTTATATATCAAAACCAGAATCTCATGTATGTTATTGTAGACCATTTTTCCTTTATGGCATAGCACACTATTTGGTTTGTAAGCATATGTTTCATAATTTTATATCTTCTATCATTAAATATCATTTAGCTTGTATTTCTCTCTTGTCTTATCATTATCAACATTTTGATACTAGATTATTATTAAAATCTGATTAGTCTTGACTAAGTGAATTTAGTAGATCAACAGAAAAATTTATTTTCATATTTTGTGAGTTTTTATATTATTTTTAGTATTTAAGCTTTTCTTACTGCTTCATTTTAGCTATGTTTTCTCACATATGTGCTGATTTTCATCTTTTTCTATGTACCCCTTTTCCTAAGATTTAATCATTTTTATGGCTTTTGTTATTGAGTAAAATGTGTAACACAAAAACACAATATTTCTTATACTTAACATTTGACAAAACTGCAGTGTTTGATGATCTCCCATAATACTACTGACTCAAATGTTATTTCTCCAGGAAAACCAATATTTCTCAATCTAAGAGATCAGTAAGCATATGAAACATTAGCTAACTTGCCAGTGTTCATCATTGTAGAACCTCCTGACTTGAGAAGATATTGCTGATAGTGGCTAAAATGGCTGTGGTGCATAAGCCCAATTGCTTTTCATACTCATCCAATCATACTGATTACTCCTCCAGGTCATTTAAAAGTTTAAGACTTGAAAAAGTCTATGATTCTTACAGAAGCCTATTTTCTCCTCTAGTTCTGTATGCTAGAAAGTTCTTTCCAAGTGATTTGTTTTTATTTCTTTTTGACTTCCCTTTATTGCTCTTATCACACTCCTGGGTGTCTAAAACAGGGAAATCCTGCTCTTTTCACATGAACTCACAGCATTTCAGCACTGAGTTGTCTGTCCTTTATTCTCATAAACAGTTAATATAACATAGAAATTCACTTCTATAAAGAACCCCATTGTTCAAAGCAATATTATCATTATTATATGATGAAAACATCATAGCTTACTTCATAGAGGATGAAGTCTGAAACCCAATTGGCTCGACTGCTTATAGGCTGTGAGATTTGGGGAAATTGGTTACTATTTCTCCCATGATATTCTCTGATTAAATGGAAATAATGTGCTATCTATGAAAATATTTTTCATAATGTATCATTCTGAGGTGAATTTAAAAGCTTAAACCTTCAAAATATTCTGGGATTGGAATTAATAATACTGAAGTACTTTTTCCTCACTACATTTTTTCTCTACTTAAAAAAAAAATTATATCTGTTCCCATTGTTAATTTCAAAGGATTGTGTAATAACAAATTTAGGTTTCCAGGAGCATTTGGAGTTCTTTAATTGTTACATCCAAAGTTTACTATTTGTTCCCTGTGACAGAACTTTAATAAGATGTGCACAGAGATTTTATTCATATGAACTGAAGTACTTTAATAAAATTATAAATTTTATAACTTTCAGCAATTATACTAATGTTTCTCATTAGAACATTCTTGGCTCATATTTTTCTTACTCTCTTTTTTTTTTTTTTTTAGTATTCTTACTCATTTCCATCCATTATTCTTTCCCCTCTGTCTTGATACATTTTTATTATTTGTTGTGGTTGCTTCCTTCCAAAATATTTATTGAGCATGCAACATTTGACAGGGACTTGAGGTGAATAAATATGAACAAAACTATCTTCCCTGGCCATTTAAGTGAGAACAGAAGAAAACACGTGTAATAACGACCAAGTATCCTTGTAGCATCTACATCATAACGTTTAATGATCATGATAATTATAACTGACCTCTGTCACCAAAGCCAAATGCAACTTACAAATTAACTATTGCTCAGGAAGACATAGAACCAACATACAAATGCACTGTAAATAAATACTGGAAGATTAAGGCAAACATATCTAGATATTATGATAACATGGATTAAATAACTCCCATTGAGATAAAGGCTCTTCTCCAGTTTATATTCTAAAATATTTAGTGTGTCTGGTTTTATGTTGAGGTCTTTGACCCACTTAGACTTTGGTTTAGTGCAGGGTAATAAATATGGGTCTATTAGCATTTTATAAATATAGACAGCCAGTCAGAACAGCATCTTTTTTTGAAGATACTATTTTTTCCCAGTGTATGGTTTTGGCTTCTTTCTCAAAAATAAAGTTTCCATAGGTGTGTAGGTTTTTTTTCTGGGTTTTTGATTCAATTCCATTGATCCACTACTATGATTATATGCCAGAACCAGGAAAACACTTAAAGATATGCTCAACATCCTTAGCCATCCAGTAAATGCAAATCAAATCACCCTGAGTTTTAAAGAAATACTTCAGAAAAAGTAGTATATATTTCTTTTTTTCTGACACAGAGTAAATAACAGTAGAACTTTTATATCTTTTTAAAATTGTATTTCAATGTATTCACTTTGTATCACCGCTGTGGACCCCTCGATTATCTCCTGCTAGTCCCATTCACCCCCTTTTCCTCCCCCTATTTCCTTTCCTTAGTTCTCTGATAGGGGAGGACCTCCTCCTCTACTACCTGACTCTAGTCTATCAGGTCTTATCACAGCTGGCTGCATCATCTTCCTCTGTGTCTTGGCAAGGCTGCACCCCCAGGGAGAGGTGATTAAAGAGCTGACCACTGAGTCCATGTCAGAGGCAGGCCTTGACATAGATCTAAGTTCCATGTCATTGACCTAAGCTTCCCCCTTACTAGGGAACCCACTTGGAAACTGAGCAGTCTATGGGCTTCCTCTGAGCAGGGATTCTAGGTGCTCTCTTTGCATAGGCCTTTGTTGGAGTATAGGTCTCTGTAGGTGCTCTTGAGCCCAGATTTTTGGCTGTTAGTCTCCTTGTGGCGTCCCTGTCCCCTCAAGATCTATCTGATTCCAGGAGGAGAGTCTCTGCTTGTGGATTTAAGTCAAGGAACTGTATAGAAGCTACATAGAATCAATATGGAAGTTCAATGTTGTTTTTTTCTCAGTGATTTTAAAGAAATTGAGTAGTTTCAGTGTGACTTTTTTTTTTTTTTTT
>REGO01000067.1:1210157-1242370 GCA_010120015.1 Rhombomys opimus
GTGGTAGCTCCAACAGCTGCCAATGAGATGGCAGTAACAATGGCGGCTGTAATTTCAAGATCCCTTTTCTGTCTGAAGAGAGTCATAGCGTGAGGGGCATCAACAGGCACAGGCACCCAGCAAGGCATGCGAGTAACCAGGGCATAGCTAACTGCACTAGCATTCCGGCATTGGGCAAAAAAGCAAGTATCATTACCACAATTACTTGGCTCTATCTGGCTAACAATGAATAGAAATGGGGGTTATAAACAAACAGGTGTGGACTTATAGGAAATATTATGGGAAGCCTTAACCCCCTCGTTGGAATATCCTGTATCAGTTCTAGAACTAGCAGTGGTGGTTTCCGAGGTCTGAGTAGGTTCAGGAGACCATTGCCCCCAGGGGCGAGACGTGTTCCATGTAAATTGACTAATTCCATGTTTTCCTCCACTTTTGAAAGTCATTTAAGGTTCTTAAATTATCTTTTTTTAAAAAATTTTTCATTGATTACACTTTATTCATTCTGCATCCCCCCCATAAGCCCCTCCCTCCTCCCCTCCCGATCCCACCCTCCCTCTCCTTTCTGCATTCATGCCACTCACCAAGTCCACTGATAGGGGAGGTTCAACTTTTCTAAATTGCATTCTTATGCCCACATAAAGGCATGCCTCTACATATTGGCTACTACAGTAATTCTAAAAGTGAGATGTTCCCTTAATTATGTACAACCCAAGATGCTGATGTTTTGTATGGATCACAAGTGCAGCATTCTCTAATTCTTTCTGCTCTTTGCCACAATCGTTGTTTAAGGAACCAAGTATGTTTTACATGAAAACATGACCCTTTCCTTAGTTTAAATAAACGCCAAGGTAAAGGGACTTCCAAAGTTAAAAAAAAAAAAAGCGATCTCTGGCCTTGAAATGTGCAAGCACTTGAGCAAATGACTGCACATATATGTACATATTATATATGAACATGTACATATACTTGGATGCATACACACAAATAATTTTCTCTAGTCAGAAAAAATGTATAAAAAGGCATTGTAATTAGACCTCAGCAGAGAATGCAAAGCTAATTGGTGAATCTCCTCAACAACATTGTAGCACTATATTAGAAAACTTAGACAACAGAAAGCATATTCATAAGAAATATAAATTGTAGTATCTGAGTCAAGATATTAAATCAACTCCAGAATGATGTGATACAAATTAAGCATGACATAACTCTACTTTAATCTGTTTTTGCATAGAAAACACTGATGTATAGGTTTTAGAGACTGTCAGGCCTAAATTCTGCTAATTCATGTGTCTTGGTTTTATACTGACTTTCTGGGAAAAAGAACTAGCCACATCTCTTTCCACGGAACTAATATAACCCTAATTACTGTCCTAGCAAAGGAGTGTGAGAAATGATAATTAAAGGATTGTTTTGTTCATGAATAGGGATGGAAAAGTCCATGTAAATTCAGAAAAACTAATTCTTCACATGAAACAATAAAGTAAAATTGGTAAGTGGCTGCCATCTGGCAGCTACCTGCCTTTCTATGTGAATAAGATGTAATTACACTTTTCTTTTTTAACCTGGTGAAGGAGCAGGAGGAAAAAAAATAGAAAGGGGACAGTGAAGACACAATAATCCTATTTTGAGAAAGGAGGTGAATGTAAGTCATTAGGAATTTAGACTTCTCTCAGCTCAGTAACTCTAGATCTGGACAATGACAGAAGAATGCATGATCTACGTTATTTCTGACATTCTTCCTATTTTCTCAGAAACACATGGGGCGAGATTTCTAAATGAGAGCAATGATATACAGTGTGCATGCACAGTTAAACGTGAGCATAAAAACACTGTCACTTGGTACCAATCAATTGGAGTCTGCTTAAAAATAAAACTCAGGAAAAGCCTCTCCCTATATAGTCTGGCATTTCTGATTTTCTTAATTAGGTTATATTATTGAATTGAGAGGATGTGATGTACTTTTACTGAAATTCAACACTTAGTCTTACAATTCTTCAAATGTCAAGTCCTGGATTGAAATAAGATATGATCATCTCAACTGAAAAACGTAATGATAATTTTCAGTGTGCGCTTATGGGATAGGGAAATGACTCCATTGTGGGTGTTTACTTAGTGCTCATTAGATACTAGGTTCAGTCTCTACCAACGCGCGCACACATTCGCACACAGAAAAGAAATAGCATTAGTAAACAAGAATCAATAAAAGGTGTAAGGATTCGTTTCTATTCTCTTCTTTATACATATCAGGACCATGAATAGTTTCCTAGACATAACAGGCCAAAAATAAATTAATTTTTAATTGAACTAATAAAATGCAAGCTTTTAATGTGAGAAATGGTACCTATACAGCTGAATATATTAACAAACAAGCATCTAAATGGGCAAGTTAAAGCAGGAAGTTCCCTCAAATGAGTGACTAGTAAATAATAAAATATTCTTTATGACTTGTTCAATTTCCACTGGAAATTTTATGCAGTAAAACATTAAAACAATACACAATAAATACACAGAAAATGGAAGAAAAAAAAGAAAACTTCCATTATTTCCCAACAATGATTTTCTACATGAAACAAAAACATCGACAATTTGCTATAAATAATTGAAGATATTAGAAAGTTCAGTGGATTAAAGATTTAAAAAGCTAATTTTATTTCTGAATGTTAGCACCAAACAAACATTTTGAACACATATTCTATGATATAATTTACAGAAGCTATAAAAGTGTTTTATTTGAAAATAAATTTAGCAAATGATACATAGTTTTTTGGCAATAAATAATGAAAATGCAATAAACAACATTACAAAAGGTCTAAAAAATGAATAGATAACCCATTCTTAAAAGTCTTAATATCACACAATGTCAGTTTTCTTTAATAAATTCTAGATCTTAAGTAATAAATAAAACACTCCTAATAAATATTTTAACTCACATTTTGTGTTTTTTTTAAAAAGTATAAATTTGTAAGCCCCTAAATGTAGGAATGTAATGTCAGAATACAGTATAATGTTTCCTTCCTCCCTGCCCTCTCTCCTCCCTTCCTCCACCCATGTGTGTGTGTGTGTGTGTGTGTGTGTGTGTATGTGTGTGTCTATGCATTTGTATGTGTACATTCATGTATTTCAATCTGGGCCTGCATGAGCCACAGTGCATATGTGAGGGTCAGAAGACCACCTCAGGTCCCAGCCTTCCACCTTGTTTAAAACAAGGACTTCATGATGGTTTTTGCTATTACCAGACTTGCTAACTGTGAGCTTCCTGAGATCCTCATGACCCCTCTTCCCATCTCAAATTAGGAACAATGTTATGGTAGAAATGTGCTACTAGGCTTGGCTTTACATGCGTTCTGCAGATTCCAACTAGAATCCTTACACTGGTGCTGCAAGTTCGTTGCCAAATAGGCATTTCCCAGCCCATAAGTAGACTGTTAATATCACAATTGCTCTTTAAATTCCTACCCCTCTATCCTGGATTAGTGCAGTTATCATAGTTATTTATCATACCTCCCAGGAGATATTTCTTATTAATGTGGATGGTGGCTCATACAAAAATTCACAACTGGTCAAACTGTGGAGTACAAGTTTCTCCTGAGTGCTGAGAACAAATGAGAAATCTGTACCATACTCTTCTACTGGGCTCAGAGATCATTAATTAAAAAAAAATGGAGATAGAAAGATGATAATAGCAAAAGACTGGGAAGGTCCACAGAAAAACAGTTTCTTCTGGATATGACTGAACCACTGCGCTCACAAGCGAACTCTCATTCCTTGTTGTTGTCTGCACAAGACCTTTACATGATAAAGCCAGTGGTCATTCTACAATAAAAGAAAAAGAGGTTTACAAGCTACACGAATATGACTGTGTCTATGGGCTACATCTGAGCCGGGGTTTTAGGTCCTCTTCATGCATTGTCCTTGGTTCAGGTATCAGTGTCTTCAGGGCCCCCAGAGCTCAGTTCTTTTTGGATCTGTTGGTCTCCTTTTGGAGCTCCTGTCCCTTCCAGGTCTTTCTATCTCCCCCTTCTTCTATAAGATTCCCTTCCCTCTGCCCAAAGCCAGGTTCTGCTTGGATACCTCCATCAGTAGAGTCTTTCAGAGGCTCTCTGTGGCAGGCTCCTGTTCTCTCCTGCTTCCAATGTCTATTACATCTGTCCTTCTAAATGAGGATTGAGAATCTTCTCTAGGGTCTTTCTTGTTTAGCTTCTTTAGTAGTACAGATTTTATTATGTTTATCCTATATTATATGGCTTATGAGTGAGTATATTCGATATGTGTCTTTCTGCTTCTGGGTTACCTCACTCAAGGTGATCCTTTCTAGTTCCCACCATTTGCCTGGAAATTTCATAGTTTCCTTGTTTTTAATAGCTGTTACTATCCACTGTGTAAATGTACCACATTTCTGTATCCATTCCTCCATTGAGGGACATCTAGGTTGTTTACAGCTTCTGGCTATTACAAATAGAGCTGCTATGAACATGGTTGAGTAAATGTCCTTGTTGTATAGTTGAGCATAGTTTGGATATATGCCTAGCAGTGGTAAAGCTGGGTCTCCAAGTGGGTTCCATAATGAGGGGAGCAAGGGCTTCCTTTGCATGAACTCAGTGACTGGCTCTTTGATCACTTCCTCCTTGGGCGTGCAACCTTGCCAGGCCACACAGGAAGACACTGCAGTCAGTCCTGATGGGACCTGATAGACTATAGGGTCAAAGAGAAGGGTAGGAGGACCTCCCTATCAGTGGAGTAAGGGAGGGACATAGGGAAAGAAGAGGGAGGGAGGGTGGTATTAGGAGTAGATGAGGAAGTGGAATACAGCTGGGATATAAATTGAATAAATCATAATAAATAATAATACTTTTTAAAAGCATATGATTGTGTAAGTACAGACAATTGATGGTTTTTTGGGAAGAGAGACTCAGTTTTCTTTAATGTTGTAACTCTTCGTAGGTGGGTTGACCACCATCTAGTAGGTGAACCCTACCAGGGATACATGGACAGCATAAATTATAATTTATGAGTTACCAAAGAAAAGAAACAAACTAGGCCACAAAGACTTCTGGAGAGGGAACTGAGGGTGGATCTGAAAGAAGTTAAGGGAAGGACTTGGGTCTGCACGTCTGCACGTCTGCATGTGGAAAAACACAGTGTATGGGATTCTCAAACATTTACTTAACAGTAATAACTAAAATTACATACAAACTGACTAATAAAAGAAAAAGACAGAAGAGAGAAACACACACATACATACAAACACACAATTTATATATATGCATATATGTATACACACATACATAAAAACACTATATATATATACATATATATATATATAGTGCAGATTGTCTGTAAAGTCAGACTGCTAATGAAGAAAATTTTCAACAGAGACTTTTCTGAAAACTTGTTACACAATTGAATCATATGTGGGTTGATCAAGTCTGGCCTTCCTATTAATGGCCACTATATTGGCAACTTTATTCTGCTTTTACTGATCAAGTTTTAGGTTTAAAAATGTGTTTTGATATGCCTTATTATTCTTCAGTCAAAATTCTTAGAACCCTCTCATGATTTTATTTTTCAGATCAACAAGTTGATAATATTTAAAATATATATATTCAAGGCAGTATGTCTTAGAGAATCATAATTTTAAAGTTTATACACATAAAGTAAATAGTGCAATGGAACATTATCAAGATGGATTTAATGATACAGAAAATTCACAAGAGGATACATGAAGTAAATATATGTTTGGGTGATTACCTGTTTTCTTAGATTTACTGTTGTTTAGATGAATGCAAAGACCAAAAGCATTGGAGAGAAGTTTGTTTTTTTTTCTTTTCTTTTTCATAATTTATTTATGTTATATTCCAATTATAGCACCTCCCTCAATTCATCCCTGTCCTCCCATCCCCCCCCCATGTCTATCCTCCTTCTCTAGTTCACTGAAAGGGGGAGTCTTCCTCTTCTACCATCTGAACCGTACCCTGTCAGATCTCATCAGGACTGCCTGCATTCTCTTCCTCTGTGGCCTGGTAAGGTTGCCCCTGCCCTGGTGGAGGTGATCAAAGAGCAGGCAACTAAGTTCATGTCAGACACAGCCCCTGTACCCCTTACAAGGGAACCCACATGGAGACTGAGCTGCCCATGTGCAAAATCTGAGTAGGAGTTCTAGGTCCTCTCCATGCATGGTCCCTGGTTGGTGCATCTGTCCTGCAGGACCCCACCAGCCAAGATTTTTGGTTTGTTGGTCTCCCTGTGGAGCTGCTGCCTCCCCCTTGTCCTTATATCCTCACCCCCTTCTTCCTAAGACTTCCTGTGCTCTGCCTAAAGTTTGACTGTGAGCCTCAGCATCTGCTTCAACCTCCTGCTGGGTGGGGTCTTTCAGAGGGCACCTACCATAGACTTCCTCCTTTTTCCTCCCTGACTGCTTCAGGTGCTTATCCTGTTTTCCATTATGAATGAGAATTTAGTGTCCTCCCTAGGGTCCTCCTTGCTATTTAGCTTCTTTAGGTCTGTGGATTTTAGTATGGTTTACTGTATAATATGGCTAATATCCATTAATGAGCGACCTTACACGTCTTCCTGGTTCTGGTTACCTTACTTAGGATAATCTTTTCTAGTTCTGTTCATTTGCCTGAAACTTTTATGGTGTCCTTGTTTTTGAAAGCTAAGTAGAATTTCATTGTTTAATTGTACCAAAATTTTGTATCAGGTCTTTGAATGAGGGACATCTAAGTTGTTTCCAGAATTCTCGCTATCATGAATAAGGTTACTTTGAAACTAGTAGAGTAAATTTCCTTGTTGTATAGTGGAGCATCTTTCATGTATATGCCCAAAAGAGTACAGCTGGATTGTGAGAAAGTGCCAAATTGATTTCCAAAGTGGCCGTACAAGTTGTACTCCCACCAGCAATGGAAGAGGATTCCCCTTTCTTCATATCCTCTCCAAAATGTGCTATAATTTGTATTTTTGATCTTAGCCATTCTGAATGGTATGTGGTGGAATCTTAGAGTTGTTTTGATTTGTGTTTCCCTGATGACTAAGGATGTTGAACATTTTTTAGCTGTTTCTCTGCCATTCAATATTTCTCTGTTGAGAATTCCTGTTTAGCTCTCTACTCTATTTTTAATTGGATTATTTGTTTTGTTGGTGTTTAATTTTTTGAGATCTTTACATATTCTGGATATTAGCCATCTGTAGGAGGTAGGCCTGGTGAAGATCTTTTCCCATTTTGCAGGCTGCTGTTTCCTTCTGTTGACAGTCTCCTTTGTTTTACAGGAGATTTTCAGGTTTAAATTCATTATTAGTTATTAAATTTATTCACTTAGTATTCCAGCTGTAGACCCCTCTCTCATCTCCTCCCTCCCTCATTCTTCTCCCTTTATGCCCCTTCCTAGTCCCCTGAAAGGGGAGGACCACCTCCACTACTATCTGAACCTATCCTATCAGGTTCCTTACTAGGGAACCCACATGGATACTAAGCTGTCTGTGGTCTATATCTTGGTAGGGGAGTCTAGGTCCTCTCCATGCACGGTACTTGGTTGGAGCATCTGTCTCTCCAGGAACCCCAAGCCCAGATATTTCGGCTTTGGTGCTCTCTTTGTGGAGCTCCTGTCCCCTCCACAAATTCAGGAACACCAAGCCAGTGATGTCACAACACAATGGTCTGAGTCTTCTACATCAATCATTAATTGAAAATATGCCCTAGAGGCTTGCCCACAAACCTAACTCATGGAGCCATTTTCTAATAAAGATTCTCTTGTTTATCTCCTTTAGGTGTATAGACTTCATTATGTTTATTATATCTTGTAGGTCTATATAAGTGAGTATATACCATGTTTGTCTTTCTCCTTCTGAGATACTTCACTCAGAGTGATCTTTACTAGATTCCACCATTTGCCTGCAAATTTCATGATTTCCTCATTTTTGATTGCTGAGTAGTATTCCATTGTGTAAAAATATCACAATTTCTGTATCCATTCCTCCGATGATGGACATCTGGGTTGTTTCCAGGTTCGGGCTATTACAAATAAAGCTGCTACAAACATGGTTGAGCAAATGTCCTTGTGTACTAGAGCAAATTTTGGGCATATACTAGCAGTGGTATAGCTGGGTCTTGAGGAAGTGTTATTCCTAATTGTCTGAGTAAGGGCCAGATTGACTTCCAAAGTGGTTGTACCAGTTTACATTCCCACCAGCAGTGGAGGAGGGTTCCCCTTTCTCCACAACCTCTCCAGCATGTGTTGTCACTTGAGTTTTTCATCTTGGCCATTCTGATGGGTGTAAGGTGAAATCTCAGGGTCGTTTTGATTTGCATTCCCCTAATGGCTAATGAGGCTGAGCATTTCTTTAAGTGTTTCTCTGCCATTCAATATTTCTCTATCGAGAATTCTCTGGTTAGCTCTCTTCCCCATTTTTTAATTGGATTACTTGGTTTGTTGCTTTTCAGCTTCTTTAGTTCTTTATATATACTGGGTATTAGTCCTCTGTCAGATAAAGGGTTGGTGAAGATTCTTTCCCAGTCTGCAGGCAGTCGTTTTGTTTTGATGATGGTGTCCTTTGTTTTCCAGAAGCTTTTCAGCTTCATGGGGTCCCATTTATTGATTGCAGCTCTTAGAGCCTGTGCTGTTGGTGTTCTGTTCAGGAAGTTGTTTCCTGTGCCAATGAGTTCTAGGCTGTTCCCCACTTTTTTTTCTAACCGATTTAGAGTATCTGGTTTAATGCTGAGGTCTTTGATCCACTTGGACTTTAGTTTTGTGCAGGGTGATAAGTATGGATCTATTTTCATTTTCCTGCATGCAGACATCCAGTTGGACCATTTGTTGAAGATGCTGTCTTTTTTCCATTGAATGGATTTGGCTTCTTTGTCAAAAATCAAGTATTCATAGGTGTGTGGGCTTAGTTCTGGATCTTCTATTTGGTTCCATTGATCCTCCTTTCTATGGCAATACTATGCAGTTTTTATTACTATTGTTCTGTAGTACAGCTTGAGATCTGGGATGGAGATACCTCCAAATGATCTGTTGTTGTACTGGATTGTTTTGGAGATTCTGGGTTTTTTGTTTCTCCTCTCCGATGACTGTAGCTAGTATAAATTTGAAATGAAACTGCCCAGTACACCCAAACACCTATAAAGTCACAAATCAACTTGTGTATACATTTGATTATTTTCTTGAAAATTTTATTATTTTTTAAAAATATATATTAGAATATTTTAATACATTAAGACTATTAATTGATTTGTTGATATGGCATTATTTTGTATATATTTATGTTATATATTATATAATATAATTAATAATATAATTTTTAAATTAGCCATAAATTTTTAATTAAGCATGTAATTAATCATATTAATATTAATATATTATATGATAAATAATATATAACATGTAACATGCTATATAATATTTAGTATAAAATATAATATATAATGTATAACATATAATATAAATATATATAATGTATATATTTCCCCAAGCTCTATCACTATCAACCATAGTAACTCTGGTCTTCATCCGCTTCCAAAGATAAAAAATATCTGTGTTGACCGCCACTTTTTTTGATAGAAGGATTAACAAACCTTTCTCTTGGTTTTTTAAACTCAGACATCTGAATATTATGCAGTAACTTTAACCATTATTATTTGTGGACTATTATTATCTTCCTCAATAAGTAATTCATGGTAAAACCCATAAAGTGAGCATTAAAGTAGATGGAATGTATATCTAATTTTTATTCTATTATCTATGGATATTTTAAAAAATAAAAAGCAAAGAAGTTCATAATTAATGTTAACCTGTGGTGCATTACTATAGTGTATAAAACTATAAACTTAACATTTTTACACAGAATAAGATGATATAAACAGAAATATGCATATGTAAATACTGACATAGGATTTGTATACAATTCTATATATCATTTAATTTAATTGATGGTTGAGCATTTTTTCAAGTGCTTCTCAGCCATTTGAGATTCCTCTGTTAAAAAATTTCTATTTCATTCTTGTGTCTCATTTTTCATTTTTTACTATTATCATTTATTCAATTATTCAATTATACAATTTATTCAATTTGTATCCTGGCTGTGGCCCCTCCCTGGTCTCTTCCCAATCCCACCCTCCTCCTTCTTCCCCTATCCCCTTCCTGTAGTCCACTGATAGGGAGGTCCTCCTCCTCTTCTATCTCACCCTAGCCTATCGGGTCTCATCAGGACTAGATGCATTACCTTCCTCTGTGGACTAGCAAGGCTGCACACCCCGCCCTCCATTTTTTATTGGTGTTTAATTTCTTGAATTCATTATGTATTTTGGATATGAGCCTTTTGTTGGATGTAAGATTGGTAAAGATATTTTCCCAATCTGTCGACTATCATTTTTTTTTATTGGCTTTTTTTCTATTGTCTTTTGCCTTACAGAAGCTTTTAAGTTTCAAGATATCCCACTTATTAATTGCCAATTTTAGACCCTGAGCTGTTGGTGTTCTGTTCAGGGAGATATCTCCTGTGTCAATTAGTTTGAGGCTCTTGCCCATATTTTCTTCTAACAGAATTAGCCTGTCTGGTCTTATATTGAGGTTTTGGATCCACCTGGATTTGAGTTTCATATAGGGAGATAAATATGGATCTATTTGCAGTTTTCTACATGTGGACATCCAGTTAGACTAGCACCATTTGTTGAAGATGCTATCTTTTTTTTCCATGTCAAAATTGGTTTTTTTGCACTCAAATACATAAGCATAAACACACAAAGTCATTGGAGGGGGAGGAGCAAGAGGCAGAGGAGGAAAAAAGGAGTTGTAGATTTCCTCCATGTGCTGTACAATGTTCATCTTTTCTTTCTTTTTCTAACTTTTCCAAAAGTAATTTACGATGTTATCTTTTTTTCCATTTAATGGGTTAGGCCACTTTGTCAAAAATCAAGTGTTTGTCAGTATGTGGGTTTATTTCTGGGTCTTCTATTAAATTCCATTGATTAACCAGTCTATTCAACTTACTTAGTCATCAGGGAATGCAAATCAAAATATTTCTAAGATTGCATCTCACAGCCATTAGAATGTCTAAGATCAAAATTTCAAGCAACAGCTGGCAAGGGTGTGAATAAAGGGGGACACTCCTTCATTTCTGATTGGAAAATAAACTTGTACAACCACTTTAGGAATTAATCTGACCACTTTAGGAATTAATCTGACATATTCCCAGAAAATTGGTAATAGTTTACCATAAGACCCAGCTATACCACTCCTGGTTATATACCCCAAAGACATTCCACATACCACAAGGACATTTACTCAACAATGTTCATAGCAGCTTTTTTCACAACTGTCAGAATCTGGAAACAAGCTAGGTGTTCCTCAACAGAATAATGGATAAAGAAACTGCGGCACATTTACACAATAGAATACTACTTAGCTATTAAAAATTAATAAATCCTGATTTTTTTCAGGCAAATGAATGGAACTAGAGAAGTAACCCAGACTTTGAAAGACACACATACTATGTACTAACTTACAAGGATATTTTAGCCATGTAATACAAGATAGGCATACTATGAGGCACAGACCCAAAGAAGATAAATAACATGGAAGAGCCAAGGGGGGATGAATAAATCTCACTTAGAAAATGAGACAGAATAGACAGAGGTAATGGCTGAAGAGATGGAACAAGGTAGGAGAGGGGGCTTAGAGATTAAGAGGGTAGAGAGAGAGAGAGAGGGAGATAGAGCAGAAGGCTTCTAGAGAAAAGAAAAACTGAGGTGGATGTATCTCTCTGCCCAGCTGGAGAACCAAGACAGAGTAGGCTCCGGGGGAGATATGAGGAAGATTCAGGAAGAGACTCCCAATTGCAGAGGCCACGGAGAACGAAGAGGACACCCTCTACAGTAGTCTCCTAGTAGAGGAAGAAGAATACCAAACTACCCACAATGGCTTTGACCCAAAATTTATCCTGCCTACAGAATAAATATCTTTACCCTACCTTTACTTCAGGGTAAAGATAGAGCAGATAGAGCAGAGATTGAAGATATATACAACCAATGTCAGGTCCAACCAAAGACCCACCCTATGGAAGAGTGCTGATCCCTGACACTATGTAAGTTACTATGCTAAGCTTGCAGACAAAAGTCTGTCAAAATCGTCCTCTGAGATAAGCTACCCAGAAGTGCCTAAAAACAGATGCTGAGACTCACAGCCAAAACAGGGGAGGGATAGGGCTACAACCAGTTTGTAATGTCAATAATAAATATATAAATTAAATAATAATAATATAAAAAGATGGTATATAACTAATTCAAAGAAGCATACACTTATAAGTAAGAGTGGATTTTGAAATTTTTAAAGATGTGTGTAGACAAAATAATAATAATAATAAACCCAAGTTAAATTAGCTATTTTGGAGCTCACTTTGGGTGTTTACAATAAATTAGTTTCCAGGATTCAACTACAAGGCTAGTGGAAAATTTTCTATCTCTGTTAGGTGTTGAAGAAAAAATAATAATGAACTTGCATGTGCAGGTTTAATAAACTTTCAGATACTTGTATACAGACTGCTTTGATAGATGTCAGCTTTAGAATCCATGCAGCTGTCTTGAGATTTGGCAGGTAATTCCAGTTGTGACATTTCCACCATACTCGACAGTGAAACAACAGTCAGCTGGCAGCTCTGAAGACAGTAGTCTCATAAAGCCCAATTAGTGAGCTACTCGCCAAATCACACATGCTGATGAAGGCAATCCTTGGTGACGTTTTAAAACTACACTGTTTAAAAGGAGGTCCAAGCTCATGCCATCCTTCTGCTGAGCTCTGTCTTTCCCAGACTCTGTGCTATTTCAGAAACCTGGGCAGATGTAGGAGGAAGGTCAAGTTTCACTTTTGAAGCGAGTATTGCAAAAGACTTAACAATGCATATTTTAAGCTTGTCCTAGTCTAAACACATCTTACTATAGAAGGATGGATAGTTAGAAAAAAGGCTATACCACAAAAACACACTTTATCTTCCCATTTAATGTGCTTATCATAATTTTTTGCAATAACACGAGAAGTCAATTGACCATTGTGTTGAATAAAATAATTCAGGATGAGAGTCACTGTACTGCATTAATTGCAGTGTAATTAAAAGGAATTGATCTCATAGAAAGCGAGAGACTAGAGATTACCTTGGGGAGAGTAGGAAAGGATGAATAGATGTTTTCTGTATTAAGCTACAGTCTGCAAGAAGCTTAGGTGCACACTTGCAAAGCAGAGGTAGTGTAGAATAATCTAGGATAATAGGTGAATACAAGTAATAATTATGTCATGAATCTTGAAAGCCTGTAAGGTATGTGTTCACTTATAAGTGGATATTAGACATATAATATAGGATAAACATATTAAAATCTATACACCTAAAGAAGCTAAGCAAGAAGGAGGACCCTGTGTAAGATGATCAATCCTCTCTAAGAAAGACAAACAGGTTGAACATCAGAAGAGGGAGAAAACAGGGAACAGGACAGGAGCCTACAACAGTGGATCTCTGAAAGACTCTACCCAGCAGGGAATCAAAAAGGAACAGGGACTATCTCTGACATGAACTCAGTGGCTGGTTCTTTGATTACCTCCCCCTGATGGGGTAGTGTCCTTACCAGGTCACAAAGGAAGACAATGCAGCCAGTCCTTATGAGACCTGATAGACTAGGGTCAGATGGAAGGGGAGGAGGACTTCCCCTATCAGTGTTCTTGGAGAAGGGGCATGGGAGGAGATGAGGGAAGGATGGGATTGGGGGCGGGGGATGAGGGAGGAGGCTACACCTGGGTCGCAAAGTGAACAAAATGTAACTAATATAAAAAATAAAAATTTAAAAAGTAAAAGTAAATGCTGAGACTCATAGCCAAACTTGGGTAGAATGCAGGGACTCTTTTGAAAGAAGGGGGAGATAAAAGACCTGGAAAGGACAGGAGCTCAACAGAGAGAGCAACAGACCAACAAAACTCTGGGCCCAGGGGTCTTTTCTGAGACTGATACTCCAACCAAGGACCATGAATGGGGACAACCTAGAACCCCTGCTCAAATGTAGCCCATGGCAGGTCAGGATCCAAATGGTTTCCCTAGCAATGGGAACAGGGACTGTCTCTGACATGAAACAAGCGGCTGGCTCTTTGATAACCTCCCCCTGATGGGGGAGCAGCCTTGCTGGGCCAGAGGAAGACAATGCAGCCAGTCCTGAAAAGACCTGATAAGCTAGGGTCAGAGGGAAGGGAAGGAGCATATCAGAGGAAGGGAGAGTGAGATTGGGAGGAATGAGGGAGAGGGGCTACAGCTGGGATGCAAAGTGAATTAACCGTAATTAATAAGAAAAATAAATATATATATTTTAAAAAATGACATAATATTTTTACCACCAAATACCAATGTTTGAAAATGGGAATATATTAAATTGTATTTAATGATTATGCAATGTGTACATACATCAAGACAACGGATACAACATAAAGAAATTGCCAATTTTCATGCTTTTATTTGTCAATTATATTTAATTAAGAGTAACATCCTGTAGATAATTATTAAGTCTCAAAGTAACAGAAGCATTTTCAAATGTTGTAGGTTAATTGTTTTATTATTATTATTATTATTATTACACTACTAAGAATCTATTTCTGGTATCTAGGCACAAGAGGATTCAAAGAGAAATTGAAGGTCATACCACATAAATATCTCAAAATTAAACATTAGGTATGGATAATTACAAGACAAAATGATGAGCACAAACACGCTTTCCTAACAGATCAATATATGAATCAGATAATTCATGAACTGAAAATTAGAGAGCTGTAATTTAGTTGTGCTATACTATCAAAAAATCAATGAGAGATGAAGCAAAATAAAATGGAGATAAGTTCAGTTTAATTTTTGCTTTATGGGCATGTTGAGATCAACATGGACTCTGCCCAGCAGTGTATCAAAGCAGATGCTGAGATGCCTAAACAAACATTGGGCAGAGTGCAGGGAGTCTTAGGAAAGAAGGGGGAGAAAGTAGGGCTGGAGTGGACAGGAGCAACCCAAGGACAGGAACAGAACCAAAACATCTGGGCACAGGGGTCTTTTCTGAGACTAATTCACCAACCAACGTCCATTCACGCTTATAACCTAGAACCCCTGCTCAGAAGTAGCCCATGACAGCTCAGTGTCCAAGTGGATGCTGTAGTCAGGGGAACAGGGACTGTCTCTGACATGAACTCATGGCTGGCTCTTTGACACCCCCACCCTGAGGGAAGAGCAGCCTTGCCAGGCCATGGAGGAGGACATTGCAGCCAGTCCTGATGAGTCCTGATAAGCTCGGTTCAGATGGAAGGTGAGGAGAACCTCCCTATCAGTGGAAACTATTTACATTTTATAAATAATACATAAATTGAATAAGTGTCACTTGTGAGTGTATCCACTTACAAACATTTCATGAGGCATATAAAATAATAATATATAAAAATAATGTTTTTCCACTTCTAACTCTGTCATGGAATTTTGGTTTTACTGGCAGATAAATATATGAAATATATTTGATACTGAGTGTGAAAATTATAATATGAAGTTCAGTAACTTCTGTTCTAATTATACACCCATTCCCTAAAAGTCTATTCCAAGTTTGCTGAATTTTATGTGTGATATTTTCTTATTGATTTATACTTTTAATATGATGAAGTTTACTAATTTACATGTTATTTAAAATTATAAAAACAAATATGACTATACAAAAATGTTACAAATACTCAAAATATGCATATATCACAGTAATTAACTTTATTAGGATTTTTTTGGTGGAGAAAACAAGAAAAAGAAGGACTAATAGTGAGGAAAATTAACACATACATATATAAAGATGTTATTTGTACCAATGATAATAGTTTATGATATATTCAGAGTGTAATGGCCACAAACTGAACTTCTTTATTTCTGAATTGAAATAGCATATTATTCATAATCAAGCCTGCTAGTTCACATAGAAAATTCAAAAAATATTTAAGATCAATTAATGTGAATACAACGACAAATCCTCAGAACTGGAATTTGGAAGAAAACATTCAAATGAATACCTACAGATGCAGGATGTTGAGGCTAACAATTATGGTAGGCTATCTCTTTTGGCATTGCAAAAAAAACAAAGAAAAAATTAGTTGGTACTTCTATGCCTACCTTCACAGCCTTCCTGCAGGATCAAGTAGTAGAAAGAATGGAAGGAAATGCCTAATCATCTATGAGTGGTATAGAATAAAGCATTTCTTACATAAATTTGTGACAAGAAATGCTCATCCTCATTACCCATCAGGGAAATGCAAATCAAAACAACCCTGAGATATCACTTTACACCCATCAGAATGGCCAAGATGAAAAACTCAGGTCCCCCCCTATCAGTGGACTTGGAAAGGGGCACAGTGGTGATGAGGGAGGGAGGGAGGGACTGGGAGGGAACGAGGGTTCGGGGCACGGCTGGGATACAGAATTAATAAAATGTAACTGATAAAAAAAAAAAAAAAAGAAAAACTCAAGTGACAACACATGCTGGAGAGGTTGTGGAGAAAGGGGAACCCTCCTCCACTGCTGGTGGGAATGCAAACTGGTACAACCACTCTGGAAAGCTATCTGGCGCTTTCTAAGACAATTAGGAATAGTGCTTCCTCAAGACCCAGCTTTACCACTGCTAGGTATATACCCAAAGCTTGCTCAAGTACACAAAAGGGATACTTGTTCAACCATGTTTATAGCAGCTTTATTTGTAATAGCCAGAACCTGGAAACAACCCAGATGTCCATCAACGGAAGAATGGGTACAGAAATTATGGTATTTCTACACAATGGAATACTACTCAGCAATCAAACAGAAGGAAATCATGAAATTTGCAGGCAAATGGTGGGATTTAGAAAACATCATTCTGAGTGAAATATCCCAGAAGGAGATAGACAAACACGGTATATACTCACTTATATAGACCTATAAGATATGATAAACATAATGAAATCTATACACCTAAAAAAGATAATCAAGAGAGCGGACATGGGGTAAGAGGATCAATCCTCATTTAGAAGGACAGATGGGACGTGCATTGAACGCATGACAGGGGTCTACTGAGCGCATCTGAAAGCCTCTAACTAGCAGTGTTTTCAAAGCAAAGACTCATGACCAAACCTTTGGCAGAGTACAGGGAATCATAAGAAAGAAGGGGAGTTAGTCTGATGGGGAAAGGATAGGAGCTCCACAAAGACCAAATATATCTGGGCACAGGGTCTTTTCTGAAACTGACATTCAACCAAGGACCATGTATGGATATAACCTAGAACCTCCGCTCAGATGTAGCCTGTGGTAGCTCAGTAACCAATTGGTTTCCCAAAGTGAGGGGAACAAGGACTATTTCTAACAGGAACTCAATGAAGATACCTGATAAAACAGGATCAGATGAATGGGGGGAGGTCCCCCCCTATCAGTGGACTTGGAAAGGGGCACAGTAGTGATGAGGGAGGGAGGGAGGGACTGGGAGGGAACGAGGGTTCGGGGCACGGCTGGGATACAGAATTAATAAAATGTAACTGATAAAAATTAAAAAAAAGAAAAAAGAAAATAAATAAATAAAAAATTTGTGACAAGAAATTAGAATCAAATCAAACTGCTAAGAACCACAAATATGTTGGAAAATTAACTATGACATCTATAATAAGGTTATTAAATTACATATGGAAAAGATTTACAATAAGCTGGTATGTGTTACAGAAGCATACAGGTGTAATTAGTTGAAATCACTGCCAAAGACTTTGGAGCCTTAAGTATAAATTTGTAGTTTATGGAGGGAAGACTTATACTTTAATTTACAGAAAATTAGTACATAAGAAATAATCTGTGGGATGATGGTGCATGTGTGTGTGTGTGTGTGTGTGTGTGTGTGTGAATGTATGTACATTTAAGGGAGATCTATTAGGAAGTCATTCAAAGTATAAAAATGAAAATTTTTCCAAGTATAAAATTTTATTTAAAATTTAAAATTTGGAAATCCACTAATTAATAAGTGAATTTTAAAGTAAAACCTTTTCAAAAGAGTTCAAATGTTATTGTACTGCATATGTTAATATATTTCCCTAAAGACATGAAAGTATTAAAGGAAAATCAAAGTAGAAGGGATGGCATTGATCCATAAATCATTGGTCACGTATGCTGTGCACCAGAAGTATGCAAAACAGCACAGGCTATTTCCATGGCTTCTTTAATCACTATACTGCAAGACAAAACACTATTCCTGCAGACACGTAGAAAATGGTATCAAACCAACTGGAAAATACACTTACTTCTGGCTAACTTTCACAATGCCAAAAGTTGCAAGGCCAGCTTTTATGAAAAAAGGGACAGCAGTGGTCTTCCTCAGCACTGGACCGTGCATGCAACAATACCTACCTAACAGTCAAGATGTGTGTTTTAGTACAATAAGGGAGCACCATTAATGGTTAATTAATTGTTTTCTGATTGCATTTGTGGGATGCCTGCTCCTGCTCCACATGAAGAATTTCCTGCCAAATATTGTAACTCTGTGATGTAAAAGTAAAGCACCAAACTCAAGAGCACCCAAGTTCATTAAAAAATCATCATGCATCTTATCTGAACACCACAGAATAATGTTTTATAGCAACAGTACTAACTATAGAAACCGCAGCAAGCTTACAAACTCAAATACTGAACAATTCTGAACTGAATGAAAAATAGGACATGACATAAACTAAGAAGGAAATTAAAAACTATAAAATTAAATAAAAATGAATATACAACATACCCAAATGAATAGGACATAGTAAAGGCTGATCTAAGTAGCTAGTTTTTAGCACTAGGTGCCTACATAAAGGAGAAAGAGAAACAGAGAGAGAGAGAGAGACAAAGACAAAGACAGAGAGAAGAGGGGATCTTGCACTAGAAACCCAACAGCATACCCCGAAGCTCCAGAACAAAACTTAAACTCACACCCAAAGAAGTATATGGTAAGAAAAAATCAACCTCAGGGCTGAAGTCAATAAATACAAAGAAACAAGATATCAACACAAATGAAAGAATTAATAAAACAGATTTGTTTCTCTGTGAAAACCAACGGCTTTTCAAAGATTAACTAAAAGGTCGGCAGGAAATATCCAAATTCATAATTTTAGAGATAAAAGGGGGAATATAAAAAGAGACATTAGAAATACAGAAATTGGTATAAATATGCTTTAAAATCTATACTTCATAAAATTATAAAGTCTAAAAGAAATGGATATTTTTCTCAATATGTACCATGAACCAAAGTTATATGAAGATAAAATAAGCAATTTAAACAGACCTATAACCTCTAATAAAATAGACATAGTAATTAAAAGTCTACCAACTTAAGAAAGGTCTAGGCTACATAGTTTTAGCACAGAGTTAATATCAATACAATGGTGAAAGTCAATCAGATGGTTACATGTAAAAATATTAAAATAGATCCAATATTAAAATATGACCCAATAGGGTCATATTAAATAATAGATCAAAGATGTCAATGTAAAACCAGATACAGTGAATCAGATTGAAGAGAAAGTGGTAACAGACTTTACCTCATTGGCATAAGAAAAGACATTCAGAACAAAACATCAGTTGTACAGACATTAAGAATAATGAGACCTCATAAAACTGAAAATCTCTGTATGACAAAGGATACTTTCATTCAGACAAATAGGCAACCTACAGATTGGAAAAAATGTTTTACTAACTGCATATCTGGTAGAGGACTAATATTCAAAATACATGAAGAACTAAAAGATTAAAATGAGTCCATTTAAAAATGGGGTAGAGATCTGAAAGGAGAATTCTCTAAAGAAGGAACTCAAAAGCCTGAGAAACAGTAAAAGAAATAGTCAATATCCTAAGTCATCAGGGAAATACATATTAAAGCTACCATGAGGTTTTTATCTCACCTCCATCAGAATAGCTAAGATCAATAAAACAGGTCACAACTCATAGCGGTGATGATGTGGATGTTTTTATGGGATTTCTGATGTGTAAACAAGTGAGTATCTATACATCTGTATCTATTTCCTGGGCTCTTTTTTTCTGTTTGCATTGTTCTATTCTGGTGTTTTATTGTATTATATTTTATGATTGTCATTTTTAATTAGTTTGTGGATTGAAAGGTGGTAAAAACCAAGAAGACAAGACAAGAGAATTTAAAGAAGAAAGAAGAAATAGAGAAAAATAAAAAACAAAGAGAGGAGGAAATAGAAATATGAATACATCTAATGATAAATTATTACATCTGGCTTATATTTGTTTCAGAAAATGTTTCTAATAATCCTTGGATATCTTCTTATAAAATGTATAAGATTTTAAAAGACAGCAAATGTTTATATTTATATTTCATTATTTTCCATGTAAATATATCAACATTGTAACTGAAGAAAATTAAATCCTGAAAATACAGTAAAATAAAACACTCTACTAACCATATTGATTGGCGTACAACTTTTGTTAAGTGAGGAATTAGTAACTAATGACACAGTGTTGGCATACACTTCCATATACAGAATCTCTTTTTCTAGCTATGAACCCAAAAGATGATGGAGTGAAAAGAAGACGTGAATCAGAACAAAACATTCTCCTGTACTTTCTGGACAGTGTGTCCTCACGTGTTTCCATGCATTAGAAACTCTTACACACACTCACAGTGGCAGTAAAATATATATGTATATATATATATATATATATATATATATATATATATGTTAGTATTGCATCCAATATTAACATTAATATCTTGTAAATAAAGTAAGAAAATGAAAATATGAAAGATAATTACAAAACCAAATTAAGTGGTTCAAAAACTCAGAAATTCTCTACAAAGTGCAAATACATAATTTAAGTTCATTATAGTAGTTATAATTTTAATGTGTCATCTTGAAGAACGTTTTTAATCAATCATTTATTAAAATAATATTCCACTTGATATACTTTATTTCTGAAATTTAAAATTTTAATGTGACACATATTAAACTGTTATAATACCAATTATAATGAAACAATTCACGTCAGACATTTTCTTACTTATTATGCCCTGTTTCATAAGATGATTTCTCCTAAGTGCCACGAGTCCGAAATGAAGGCTGCTCTGTGTCACCTGTTATCCAGGCTGCTAGGTTTGCAGGAATATTGATGATTCATCATGTTAGAAAGCATATAGCGCTTTCTGAGCCGATGTCGCTCGCGCGACCGTGGTGAACGTTCCTAAGAACCGCAGGACACTCTGCAACAAATGTGGCAAGCACCAGCCCCACAAAGTGACACAGAACAAGAAGGGCAAGGATTCTTTGTAAGCCCAGGGGAAGTGGCGTGATGACAGGAAAGAGTGTGGCTATGGTGGGCAGACTAAGCCTATTTTCCGCAAAAAGGCTAAAACTACAAAGAAGATTGTGCTGAGACTTGAGCGTGTTGAGCCCAACTGCAGATCGAGGAGAATGCGAGCTATTAAGAGATCAATCCTCGTTTAGAAAGTCAGATGGGATGTGCATTGAACACATGACAGGAGTCTACTGAGCACATCTGAAAGCCTCTAACTAGCAGTGTTTTCAAAGCAAAGACTCATGACCAAACCTTTGGCAGAGTACAGGGAATCATAAAAAAGAAGGGAAGTTAGCCTGATGGGGAAAGGATAGGAGCTCCACAAAGACCAAATACATCTGGGCACAGGGTCTTTTCTGAAACTGACATTCAACCAAGGACCATGTATGGATATAAACTAGAACCTCCGCTCAGATGTAGCCTGTGCTAGCTCAGTAACCAATTGGTTTCCCAAAGTGAGGGGAACAAGGACTATTTCTAACAGGAACTCAATGAAGATACCTGATAAAACAGGATCAGATGAATGGGGGGAGGTCCCCCCCATCAGTGGACTTGGAAAGGGGCACAGCAGTGATGAGTGAGGGAGGGAGGGACTGGGAGGGAATGAGGGTTCAGGGCACAGCTGGGATACATAATTAATAAAATGTAACTGATAAAAATAAAATAAAAATTAAAAAAAAAGGAAAAAAAAAGAGATGCAAGCATTTTGAACTGGGTGGCAATAAGAAGAGAAAGGGCCAAGTAATCCAGTTCTAAGGTGATTCGGTTATAAAGACAATAAGGTCATGAGCCTTTTTTCACCTCACTTGATTGCAGTTGGCCTTTTGCCAGGGAATAAACTAAAGTTTGTGCTTGGAAAAAAAAAAAGAAAGCATATATGTATGCCCATAGTTCTTAATATCACCAGTCAGAAATTACCTGAGAATTGAAAAGCTGTGATGAAGAAGATAATATCCAATTTGCACCAATTTACTGGAGGCTTGAGAATAGACTCTGTCTGTCTGTCTTTCTCATATACACACTTCTACACATTCTTAAACATTCCTAAACACACATACAAATACATACATACTATACTCAAAACTTATATTCATAAGTGATGAAAGAAACCTTTTTATTCAAGTCCATTTTAGTTTGTTTAAAGGCAGTACCTAAATCAAGGTAAAACAACTCAGTGAGGTGATGGCAACATCAAAATTTGTAGTTCAGAAAACTTAGCTGTGTATTAAAGAAAACAGGTTGTATAAGAGACCTGCATTAGGTAGCTATGAATGAGTATCTAAGAGGAAAATAACACGGACATTCAGAAACAAGGGACATAAAATCCTTCCTTGTTTTTGTTTCTGGTTCTCAATTTTTGCTGTTCTGCTGTTAATAATGTTGTTAATAATCATTATTGTTTCATTTAATTCTTATTTTTGAGAATGTCATACATGTATGCAATGAAATATTATCATGTGTCCTGCCTATTTTCCCGTCAAACTTTCTTATGTGCCCATTTGTTCTCTTCAGCCAATTTAATAGTTTTTGTTTTGTTTAGGTTTTATAATTCTGAGTCTTCTCTATGCTATGATTTTGGATTCATCCACTGAAGCATGGCTAACTTACCAGTGCCCACATCCTCAATAAATAATTATTCTCACTCCCCCAAGAAACCACCCACAGCCAATTGCTCTTCAGTGTAGGATGGGGCGTGGAGACCATCTACTTCCTATACACCACGAGTTTGTTTGGCTTGATTTAATCCAGCAGAAAGCTTTTCACGCTGTTCTTTTCCACGTTTCTACTATTAGATTTTCTGTTCTTCCTCTTCCATGGTGTTTGCTGAGACTTCCTTTTGGTGAGGTAAATATATATTTTCCATTTAGGGAAGATCTCAGTTTAACAAATATATATCTCTCCATTGACCACAGCATTATTCAAAAAGAAGCTTCTTTGACAAATGTGGAGAACAACCCAGGTTTATGAATAGAATAATGAAGATGTAGAAGTCATGCTGACACTATGGCCATTTAGCAAAATATCAAAAGCAGATTCTACTCAAGGGCCTAGGACATCCTAAGCAATGGGCTTCTGACGAGGGTTAAAGTATAACTAATGGGTTTCCTTACTGTGAAGCAAACCATACATGCATTCAGAAAGCAGCTTGTTAACCTAATAACAATTATGCTACTATTGCCCAAGTAAGAACATCTTGGCTGTAATGGAGGTACCTTAGCATGTAGTGTCCAGTGCTGGTAAGACAATGGAAGTCTTTTTTTTTTTTTTTCTACCAACAGTTGGCATAACACCTTTTGGGACAATGGAAGCTAGCTATATGTGATAAGTTTGGATCAGACTAAGATTGAGTTCTCAATGCTCTGATATAAAGATAAGTGCCATCTTCATTAACACTCCACACATTACATGCATTTCAGGACTTGAGGGATGGATGAGTCTAACCTAATGGAAGAGGGCCAACACCTGATACTATAAGGACCCTGCATGGAGAGGACCTAAAACCCCTGCTCAGATGGAACCCATAGACTCAGTCTCGAAATGGGTACCCTAGCAAGGGGAACAGGAGCTGTCTCTTGCATGAACTCAATGGCAGGCTCTCTGATCACCTCCCCCCCCCTGGGGGGGTTGTAACCTTGCCAGACCACAGAGGAAGACAATGCAGACAGTCCTGATGAGACCTGAGAGGGTAGGGTCAGACAGAAGGGGATGAGGTCCTCCCCTATCAGTGGACTAGGGGAGGGGTATAGGGAGAGAAGAGGGAAGGAGGGTAGTTTTGGAGGAGACGAAGGAGGGGGCCACAGCCAGGATACAAAGTGAATGAATTATACATAATAATAATAATAATAATAATAATAATAATAATAACAATAACAATAATAATTTAAAAATTAAAAAAATACAGTTGGCAGACAAAAGTCAACCATATCTGTTCTCTGAGCAGATGGAAACACTTGCTAAGACTCACAACCAAATATTGGGCAAAGCATAGTCAGTCTTGTCAAAAAGATTTGGGGAAGACTTAAAGGACCAGCAGGGGACAGCAGCACCAGAAAAAGACCAACAGAGCCAAATAACAAGGACTCAAAGGAGCTCTCAGAGACCGAAGCACCAACCAAGGACCAGGTATGAACTGGACCTAGGCCTCCTTCATATATTAGCTGATAGGCAGATCAGGCTTCAAGTGGGTCTCCTAGTAAGGGGAGCAGGGGCTGTCTCTGACATCAACTCTGTTGCCTGCTTTTTATCACTCGGTCCTCGAATCCTTACTTTACAGAAGCTTTTCAGTTTCATAAGGTCCCTTTTGATTGTTGATCTGAGAGACTGGGGCAGAGTGCAGGGAATCTTAGGAAAGAAGGGGTAGATGGGAAGAACTGGAGGGGACAATAGCTCTAAAAGGATACCAATAGAGCCAATAAAAACTGATCCCTGTGGGCTGTGAAGAGAATGATATCCCAACTAATAACAATGCATGGAGAAGACCTACAACCCCGGCTCAGATGAAGCCCTTAGACTCAGGGTCTAATTGGGTCCCTAGTAAGTGGAGCAAGGGCTTTCTCTAGCATGAACTCAGTGGCAGGCTCTCTGATCACCTTCCCCTGGAGAGGCAGGTGGGGTATAGCCTTGCCAGTCTATAGTGGAAGACAATGTAACCAGTCTTTTTTTAATATTTATTTCTTTAAATAATTTTATACATTCACTTGTATCCCAGCTGTAGCCCTCTCCCTCTTTCCCTCCCAATCTTCCCCTCCCTCCCTTATCTCCTCCTTGCCCCCTTCCCAGTCCACTGACAAGGGGTGTCCTCCTCTCCTTCTGTCTGGCTTTAGCTTATCAGGTATCTTCAGGATGGTTTCAATGTCCTTATCTGTGGCCTAGCAAGGTTGCTCCTCCCTCAGGGGGCAGGAGAAGCTCATGAGTTCATGTCAAAAATAATTCCTGCCCCCCTTACTAGGGAACCCACTTGGACACTGAGCTACCATGGACTATGTCTGAGCAGGGGTTGTAGGTTATATCCATGCATGGTCCTTGGTTGGATAAAGTCTCATAGAAGACCCCTGTGCTCAGATATATTTAGACCCTGTGGGGCTCCCTGTCCCCTCTAGGATATAATAAATCCTCCTTCCTTCATATGATTCCCTACACTCTGCTGATGGTTTGGTTATGGGTCTCAGCATCTGCTTTGGTAAACTGTTAGGTAGAGTCTTTCAGGTGCCTTCTGTGGTAGGCTACTGTCCTGTTACTTGTTTTCTCCTATTTCCAATGCCCATCCCCTTTGTCTTTCTAGATGAGGATTGATCATCTTACCCTTGGACCTCTTTCTTGTTTATCTTCTTTAGGTGTACATATTTTAGTATGTTTATCCTATCTTATAGTTCTATATAAGTGAGGATATACCATGTGTGTCTGCTTTTGGGATACCTCACTCAGGATGATTTTTTCTAGATCCCACCATTTCCTTGCAAAATTCATGATTTCCTTCTTTTTAATTGCTGAGCAGTATTCCATTATGAAAAGTACCACAATTTCTGGTTCCATTCCTCCTTTGATGGACATCTGGGTTGTTTTCAGGTTCTGGCTATTATGAGTAAAGCTGCTAAAAACATGGCCCTAAGAGGAACAATCAATAAATGGGACCTCATGAACTGAAATCTTCTGTAAAGCAAAAGACACTGTCATTAGAACAAAAAGACAGCCTACAGATTGAGAAAAGATCTTCACCAACCCAATATCTGACAGAGGGCTGATATCTGGAATACATAAAGAACTAAAGGAGCTAAAGGGCAATAATTCAAGTAACCCAACTAAAAAATAGGGTATGGAGCTAAACAGAGAATTCTCTGTAGAAGAATATAGAATGGCAGAGAAACACATAATGAGATGTTCAATATCTTTAGCCGTCAGAGAGATGCAAACCAAAACGACCCTGAAATTTCACCTTACACCCATCAGAATGGCTAAGATCAAAAACTCAAGAGATAATGCATGCTGGAGAGGCTGTGGAGAAAGGGAACCCTCCTCCATTGTTGGCAGGAATGTCAACTGCTACAACCACTATGGAAATCAATCTGGTGCTTTCTCAGCCAATTAGGAATAGTGCTATCTCAAGATCCAGCTATACCACTCCTAGGCATATATCCAAAAGATGTTCAAGTACAGAACAAGGTAACCAGTCTTAATGAGACCTGATAGGCTATCTTGAAATAGAAGGGTGGAGGAACTCCCCTATCAGTGAACTAGGGAAGGGCATAGGGAGAGAATAGGGAGGGAGAGTGGGTTTGGGAGGAGTCAAGAGAGGGGGCCATAGCCTGGATACAAACTGAATAAGTTGTAATAAATGATAATACTAATAAAAATATTAAGTGGGGATCAAAGTGAAGGAATGGAAGAGAGGAGAATTAATGATTCTAGGATGAGACTCTATTTTGGAAAGGAGTAATAGTTTCACAAAACTTTTACTATTTAATCCAGTGTTTTCCCTTGTATGTATTATCCAATTATTTAATTTTTTTTGTCTGAACTGGAAGGTACTTGAAACAATAACAAAAACTTTCAACAATAATGTTAGAAATCTGAAATCAACCAAGATATCTTGCCAAAGGGATTCAAGAACTGTGGCATACCTATACTCACAAATGGTGCTTATTCAGTTTTTAAAATAAAATGACAAATCATTCAAAGCACAAAAGTAAAAGATGATGTATGATTTCAGTTCCCTAAATTTCACAATGTACTGTTAAGAGCTTGGAAATCAGTGAGAGTAGGAAATGCAATAACCACAAAGTATCATGGAAAGTCAGCTCTTGTCACTTTCTTTTTTTTTTTGTGAACTGTTTTATTTTATTTTATTTTATTTTTTTAATTTTTTTTTATCAGTTACATTTTATTAAATCTGTATCCCAGCCGTGCCCCGAACCCTCATTCCCTCCCAGTCCCTCCCTCCCTCCCTCATCACTACTGTGCCCCTTTCCAAGTCCACTAATAGGGGGGGACCTCCCCCCATTCATCTGATCCTGTTTTATCAGGTATCTTCATTGAGTTCCTGTTAGAAATAGTCCTTGTTCCCCTCACTTTGGGAAACCAATTGGTTACTGAGCTACCACAGGCTACATCTGAGCGGAGGTTCTAGGTTATATCCATACATGGTCCTTGGTTGAATGTCAGTTTCAGAAAAGACCCTGTGCCCAGGGTTTGGTCCTTGTGGAGCTCCTATCCTTTCCCCATCAGACTAACTCCCCTTCTTTCTTATGATTCCCTGTACTCTGCCAAAGTTTGGTCATGAGTCTTTGCTTTGAAAACACTGCTAGTTAGAGGCTTTCAGATGCGCTCAGTAGACCCTTGTCATGCGTTCAATGCACATCCTGTCTATCTTTCTAAACGAGGATTGATCCTCTTACCCCATGTCCGCTCTCTTGATTATCTTTTTTAGGTGTATAGATTTCATTATGTTTATCATATCTTATAGGTCTATATAAGTGAGTATATACCGTGTTTGTCTTTCTCCTTCTGGGCTATTTCACTCAGAATGATGTTTTCTAGATCCCACCATTTGCCTGCAAATTTCATGATTTCCTCCTTTTTGATGGCTGAGTAGTATTCCATTGTGTAGAAATACCATAATTTCTGTACCCATTCTTCCGTTGATGGACATCTGGGTTGTTTCCAGGTTCTGGCTATTACAAATAAAGCTGCTATAAACATGGTTGAACAAGTATCCCTTTTGTGTACTTGAGCAAGCTTTGGGTATATACCTAGCAGTGGTATAGCTGGGTCTTGAGGAAGCACTATTCCTAATTGTCTTAGAAAGCGCCAGATAGCTTTCCAGAGTGGTTGTACCAGTTTACATTCCCACCAGCAGTGGAGGAGGGTTCCCCTTTCTCCACAACCTCTCCAGCATGTGTTGTCACTTGAGTTTTTCATCTTGGCTATTCTGATGGGTGTAAGGTGATATCTCAGGGTTGTTTTGATTTGCATTTCCCTGATGGCTAATGAGGATGAGCATTTCTTTAAGTGTTTCTCTGCCATTCAATATTCCTCTGTCGAGAATTCTCTGTTTAGCTCTCTTCCCCATTTTTTAATTGGATTACTTGGTTTGCTGCTTTTCAGCTTCTTTAGTTCTTTGTATATACTGGATATTAGTCCTCTGTCAGATAAATGGTTAGTGAAGATTCTTTCCCAGTCTGTAGGAAGATGTTTTGTTTTGATGATGGTGTCCTTTGCTTTACAGAAGCTTTTCAGTTTCATGAGGTCCCATTTATTGATTGTTGCTCTTAGAGTCTGTGCTGTTGGTGTTCTGTTCAGGAAGTTGTCTCCTGTGCCAATGAGTTCTAGGCTGTTCCCCACTTTTTCTTCTAGCAGATTTAGAGTATCTGGTTTTATGTTGAGGTCTTTGATCCACTTGGACCTTAGTTTTGTGCAGGGTGATAAATATGGATCTATTTTCATTTTTCTGCATGTAGACATCCAGTTGGTCCAGCACCATTTGTTGAAGATGCTGTCTTTTTTCCATTGAATGGATTTGGCTTCTTTGTCAAATATTGAGTATTGATAGGTGTGTGGGTTTATTTCTGGGTCTTCTATGCGGTTCCTTTCTTTCTTTCTTTCTTTCTTTCTTTCTTTCTTTCTTTCTTTCTTTCTTTCTTTCTTTCCTTTCTTTCTTTCTTTTTGTTCGTAAGATTTTTTAATTTTGTTATTTTTTCAATTTGTTCATTTTATATCCCAATTGTAGCTCCCTCCATCATCTCCTCCCATCCGCACCTTTCCTCCTTCTTCTCCCAGCACCCCCTTCTCTTAGTCTACTGATATGGGAGGTCTTCTTCCCCTGCCATCTGATTCTAGCTTATCAAGTCTCATTAGGACTGTCTGGATCATCTTCCTCTGTGGCTGGCAAGGCCACACCTAGAGGGCGAAGTGGTCAAAGAGCAGGCAACCTAGTTCATGTCAGAGATAGTCCCTGCTTTCCTTTCTGAGATACCCACATAGAGACTGAGATGCCTGTGTGTGACTACATGTGAGTAGGGTAGATCCTCTCCATGCACATGTCTTTGTTTTATTTGCTCACTTATATGATCCTAGATTTATTTCATTGGTAAGATTGTTTTGGTAAAATATAACTATTTTAAGGATTAATTAACTATGACTTACTTGTCACAAAGATTAACAAGTACCAAAATGCTAAATACATAACAGCAACAGTTTGAAAACTAAAAATGCAAATGGAGTAGATGTCACTTTATTGAGAATTGTTTAGTCCAAGAATACTCTACCAATAATGTGAACAATCTGGGTCAGTAAAATAATTCACTGAGTTCAGAATAAACTAATTAAAAGAGTAGTCCAAACTATTGACTGAAGTTTAAGTATGAAAAGAAGCGACATTTGCATTTCTAGTCTGAAGAGATGTCTTGTAGGTCTTGATGTTGTCCTCATTTTCTTTCTGCTGCTGTGATAAAGCAGATAACAAAATATTAATATTGATAATAATAATAATTATTATTATTATTATTATTTCCAACAACAAAATATGGGAAAGAACTTACCTCCTCTTACAGCTTACAGTGCCTTTTAGAGGGGTCATTAGGGGCAGTTCAAGGGGGGTGGGGAGGACTGAAAGGCAAAAATGGAAGCAGAGACCACTGAGGACTGCTGCTCATTGGCTTTTCATGGCTTGCTTGGATTTTCTTCCATATAATCCAGGGTGAACTGCCCAGTGGTGCTGCTGCCTGCAGTTGTCTGGGTCTTCTCACTTCAATCATTAATCAAGAAAATTTCCCACAGACATTACTGGTCAGCAAAGACATGAGCCAACGTAGGCATGAGCTTCTTTCATGAGGACATCAAGATACAGTTGTTTCAAGGTCTACATTCTATGTTCACCCATTTCTGCTTTGTTTCTGGAGAAGTGTGTGTGTGTGTGTGTGTGTGTGTGTGTGTGTGTGTGTGTGTACATCTTTGTCAACATTTCAAAAGCAAAGTGAGGGAAAAACTGGGATGGAGAAATAAAAGCCGAGGGTGGACCTTTATGGAAGGTCTCATTCATGACTGATTATTTTTACATAATCATTTTATAAGTGAGAAGCATTCTGCCTCATGGCCCCAAAATAATTTAGTTTGTATTTTTTAAAGAAAAACAACGTTCTCATACAAAATGCAGTTGGAGTTAAAAAAAAATCGGGGAAATACTTTTTACTCACTTATGCCCAATAATAAACATTTATGGAAATGAATGTTTTATAAAGTGATTTGTTTGCTCTTCCAGAATTGAACCGACAAATGAGCATACTAAATGCACATAATGTCTTCTGTCTCAGTCATATTTTTATTGTTTCCAACTTTTTTAAGGGTGAGACTTTTTGTCCCATTTAGATGTGTCTGATACCTCTTTGCAGTCACCTTTACTGTGGTGAGTATCTATCTCTTTCAAAGTATCTTAGTGGACATGGATGTTATTTGTTCCAGTACTGTTGTGATACTAAAGTTATTGTCTTTTTTCAGTTGGTATAACTCATACTTGTCAATATAACAAAAAAATTTAAATAAATAAAGAACTTGTTGGAAGACAGATTTTTTTTTACTTATTTAGTCACTTTACAGCCTGATACCATCTCCCATTCTTCTTCTCCCAGCCACACTTTCATGTCCCCTACTCCTATTCTCCTCCTTCTCAGAAAGCCAGAGGCCCCCAATGGATACCAACCCACCCTGGCACATCAGGTCACAGCAGGACTAAGTGAACCCTCTCCCACTGAGGCCTGACAAGGAAGCCCAGCTAAGGGAAAGGGGTCCAGAGGCAGGTAACAGAGTCAGAGACAGCACCTACTCCCATTGTTAAGAAATTCACACGTTCTCCCAGCTGCACACCTGATACATATATGTAGGAGGTCTAGGTCCAACCCATGCATGCTAGTTTGTTAGTGGTTCAGTCTCCATAAACCTATATGGGTCCAGGTTAGTTGAGTCTGTAGGTCTTCTCCTGATGGCCTTGACTCCTCTGGCTCCTTTTTTCTTTCCACCCACTCTTCCACAGACTCTGCAAGATTCGACTACTGTTTGGTTGTGGGTCTCTGTAGCTGTTTCCATTAACTGCTGGGTGAACATTATCAGAAGACAGTTAAGCAAGGGTCTTGTCTGAAAGCACAAAGGACTATCATTAATAGTAATAGGCTGGCTCTCACCCATAGGATGGGTCTCAAGTTGAGACAGTCATTGGTTGGCAATTTCTTCAAACTCAGCTAGATCTTTATCCCTGCCAATTTTGGTGTCCCCTTCATTTCACTGAAAGTTCCACCTTGTTGTAGGACCTAGCAGCTTCAGGTTTCTTAATCCCTATAGCTAGGAGTCTCAGCTAGGGTCACCCAGATATGGTAGGAGAACTTCCCCTGTAACAGAGATGCCTAATGGGATCAATTACAATTTCTTGCCCAAACATGACTAAGGCAAACCAGTTAGTGCCTATAATACAAAAGAAAATAACTCTCCTTGTCCAATAACCATAAACTTACAATCTTCCCCATAGTTATGGGTCCCTATCTCATCTGCGACGAAATGATGATAGATCCAGTCTATAGGTTTCATGTGTAACATCATGGCTACAGTGATTTCTTGAGTATAAAGCCTATGTCATGCCAGAAAAAAGTGTCCTCAATGTAATTTTGATTTTCATTGGTGGTTAGTTGTGCCCAGCATTATGGCATGTGCTTATTGGCTGTTTTTGTAACTTGTTTTTAAAAATAGTGTCTAGTCAAGTCATTTGCTCAGCTCTGAAAGGCTTCCTTGCTGATGACATTTGTGAATACTTTATTCTGTTTATTTGTCTTGTCAGTTATATGGTTTAAACATATTTTCTACTCTTTGCATTGTCTCTTTTTTTTCCCTTTTTTTTT
>REGO01000067.1:1250210-1265916 GCA_010120015.1 Rhombomys opimus
CCTCTCCGGACAGGGGTTCCCAGTCCCTGTTGTACTGGGGAGCGCAGCTTGTCTGTACCGCTGAGCTGAGTGCGCAGCTCTCTGCGCGCCGCAGGAGCTCAGCTGCGATGGTGGCGGGCAACCGCCGTCCTAGCGATATTCCGGGGAGAGACTGGGTGACCCGCGATCAGACCCACAACCTTGCTTCCCCGTGGGTTCCCCCCGCGACTGGGACTCCCAGCCTCAGGCACCCTTGTGCCCACGGATCAGCCTGTGGAACTGATGGGGACAGGCAGGCTGGTGGCTCCAGCCCGGAGACCCAAAGTCCGCGTCACCCAGGAACTCTTCCGGGTTCTGGCTGGGCAGCCGAGAGTGGACCCGACCGATTCCCAGGCCGTGGGAGCCTCCCCTCACCTGGGAAACACGACCGCTGTGGTTTCGGGGCCCAGAGTTCAGTCTCCTGGTCGCTGCACGGAGAGTGCTGTCCTGCTTCTTATACAAGGTGCTCTCCCGGCGCCGCCATCTTGGCTCCTCTCGTCTCTTCACTCTTTTGATAATGTCTTTTGCCAACTTTGATTTTAAAAATTTAACATTACAAAGGCAGTTCACATTTCCTGGCACAGATAATAAAATTTTAACACAACAGAAAGAATGTGCAAGTACTCATGTTCCTATTTTGAAAAAAAAAAAAAAAACTAGACACATGACTATACACATTTTTTATCCATCTTTAAATGTTAAATAAAATTACCAGCCCCAGATATGTGACACACTTATAAAAACCGCATGAATTTCAAAGTAAGTTATAACTTATCTTCCTGTCTTTTCTTCGTGACTTCTCACACTAGCCTTAGACTCAGACACACACTAGTTAGACTTAGATATGAAAATATTTAGAGGCATTTCTAGGTGATGGCTAGTGGGTCTGCAAAGAAAAGTTGCATCCTATACAGAAATTAATTATAAAAGAAATGTAAAATTAATCACCCCTCTCACATACACCCAAAGCAAGCCCTCCCTCCTACGTCAGAAACTATCAATTCTGCAAAAAAGCCCTAGTTTTTACTGGATCACATCTACGTCTGTAAATAGATGAGAATTAAGATTTTTTTTCAAAATTTTCACTCCATCTACATGCAACTTTTTATAGCCATGTACCCACCTCTCCAATATCTGAGCAAACCTCTAGTTTCTCCAGAAAGTATAACTCAGATCCTCTTTTATTCATTCAGAAAATAGGAAGGTCACACGGCCAAACTTGGAGTAATATGGACACTGGATTTGGATTCTCTTGTATTATCACAGGGAGGTTAAAATCAGCTCTGGGGGAACATTTCACAAATTCCTCTGCTCTTTGCTAGCTGCTGCAATTCTTTTATTCTCTGTCCCTCAGACAAAGACTTTAATGATCAATCTTCACTTAGAAAGACAAATAGGATGGGCTTTGGAAGTAGGAGAAAGCAAGAAACAGGACAGGAGCCTACCAAAAAGGACCTCTGAAAGACTCTACCTAGCAATGTATCAAAGCAGATGCTGAGACCTTGGGCAGAGGGCAGGGAATCACATGAAAGAAGGGAGAGTTAGTGAGACCTGGAGAGTACAGGAGCTCCACAAGGACCAAGTATATTTGGGCAAAGGGGCTTGTCTGAGACTGATTCTCCAAGCAAGGACCATGCATGAATATAACCTAGAACCCCTGCTCAGATGTAGCCCATGGCAGCTCAGTATCCAAGTATCCCCAGTAAGGGGAATAGGAACTGTCTCTGACATGAACTCAGTGGCTGGATATTTGATACCCCCACCTGAGGGACCAGGCCACAGTGGAAGACAGTGCAGCCAGTCCTGATGAGACCTGAAAAGCTAGGATCAGATGGAAGGGGAGGAGGACCTCCCCTGTCATTGGACTTAGAGAAGGGCAGGAAGGAGGTGAGGGAGGGAGAGTGGGATTGGAAGGGAATAAAGGAGGGGGCTACAGCTGGGATACAAAGTAAATAAACTATAATTAATATAAAAAATTAATAAAAAAACAAAGACTGTAACCAATTATTTCTTGAATGTTTTATGTCAGAAACTTTTTAGATTTTTTTCCTTTTATTGTTGTCATTTAACATAATTTATTCTACTTGTATCCAGACTGTGGGCCCCTCCCTTATCTCCTTCCAATCCCACCCTCCCTCCCTCTTCTCCCTGTCTGTCCCTCCCCAAAGTCCACTGATAAGGGAGGTCCTCCTCCCCTTCTAATTAACCCTAGCCCATCAGGTTTCATCTGGACTGTCTGCATTGTCTTCCTCTGTGGCCTGGCAATCCTGAACCCTTCCCACTCCCAGCAGATTTCATGTTTTCAGTGACCAGAGTATCAGTTTCTTCTACTGTATTGTCTACAGCTGAAATTCTTTCTCCTATCTCTTGTATTGTGTAGCTTGCATCTGTAGTTCCTGATCTCTTAACTTAGGTCTTCCATATCCAGGAATCCCTCAGTTTGTGTTTTCTTTATTTCTATTTTCTATCAGATTTTGGCCTGGGGATCTGGTGACTAGAGAGTCTTCAGGTCCAATATGGTGTCTCAGTTCTAGCACATGTCATCAGTTGAATCCCTTTTCCCCAGATGCTTTCAAAATCCTTTTTGTCTTTAGCATTTGATAGTTTGATATTAATATATTTCAGTGTTTCATTGGCATATCACTCTTGGGCTTTCTTGAGCTGCCTTAATATTGGCATGTGTGCTTGCTATCACAATTGATAAGGTTTAGTGAGTGGCTCTTCTAGTAATCTCTTTGATCATTATCTGTCTTTTCTCACTGATATTTTTACAGAAGAAACAGTTCATATTTGAAAGTACCTCTGCTGTCTGATCATTTTAGCTCCCCCTTTTTAAAAAAATGCTTTTTCTTTTCATTTGGTCCTCCAACAAAATAATTTACACTATACTATCTTCAATACAGATATGTATGCCCAATGAACTCAGCATCAATCAAGAAAAATGTAAATTGAAATGTAATATACCCTAGCTATCTTCATAAGCTTAATTTGTAATTATTCTTAAAAGATACTCTGTTCATATATAAATTATGAAAAGATTTATTTTATTAAGTTTAATATATTAATTCTTAAATTATTAATATTCCTGTAATTACTTCAGAAGTGTTCAAATCCAGCCCATTGTGTGAAAAATTAAATACACGATCATGGACATACATATTCATAATAATAGAAACTCCTATCACTTCAAAAGATACCATCAAGATAAATAAAATAATATACTTAATCTGTAAAGCTGTAAAACTTGAATAGAATGATGAGGAAAAAAAGTAAGTCATTTCTCAAAGATCTCATTGCATACAATTGTTTATATTTCATATGTCACCCCTCTGTATTGGGACTAAATGCCTTACACAATCAGTATGAATGATGTGATTTGTCTGCTGTTTATACATTCAAGACAAAACAGAGACATATGTACTAGCATGTAGAAACCAACTGCATTGTAATTCTTTACTTTTGAGAAAGAATGGGCATTATAACAAGACCTACTTGATTATATGTATTTATGCATGAATGTCCTTTTGTGAAGAAGTTTTTAAATATTTTATATCAAATTATTTAGTGACAGCTATATGCTAGCTCGTGAACTCATAGATGAGAATTATCAAGAAATACTATGAGAGTTATGGCAAATAGGAAATCCTAAAGAAATAATTACATTTAAATATTAGTTAATTCATAATAATCCCAACACTTTTTGTTTTATAAAAGAAAAAAAAAAACTTGATCTTATTGCCTTTCAGTCTTATCAGTGTGAAACAAGTAGAGAATAGAATACTTTTAAAATAATAATGACATACTGCCATCAGTCAATTGAGCTATGTGGGTCACACAGACACTTTCATGTATTAACACAAATTATGAGATGGAATAAAGCATTCTTTCAGAATACAGTATAAATATTATAAAGAAAGCATGTAACTTTACTAAATCAAACATAGAAGTGAATATAGAGATGTTTACATTTCTGTAACATACACTGTTTTATTCTATGATTCTATAAGATTATTAAAATATGCAGTTTGAAAGCCCTGTTGTCCTGTTTCCTCTATTTTTCTCTTTTTTTTTGCATTTTCTCATCTTATTTAAAATGCATTATTTTCTTATATAATATAACCTATTACAGTTTCTTTTCCCTCTCTTCATCTCAGTTACTCTCTACCTCCTCTCCTATCTAGATCCAATCCTCTTCTGTCTCTCAATAGTAAACAACAGTCTTCTAAAATATAACAACAAAATAAAATGTAATAATATCAAACAAAAATCATCACATCCAAGATGGAGAAGACAAGAGAAGGAAAAGACCCCAATGAAAAAAAAATAAGTATATGAATCAATTCATTCACATACTCAGGATTCCCATAAGAATTCTAAACTGAAAGCAATAATATATATGCAGAGGACCTGGTGTAGAGCCATGTCAGTCTTGTAATTGCTGCTTCACTGAGATTTCAATGACTTTTATTCAGTTAACACAGACAGTCTTTTTTTTTTCTGGTATTCTTCATTGCTTTATATTCTTTCTGCTTGTTCTTCTACAAAATTCTCTGAGCTCTGAAGGAAGGGATTTGATGGAGACTGTCCATTTAGTACTGTGTGTTCTAAGGTCTCTCTTACTCTTTCTGCATAATGTCTGGTTATGAACATTCTCTGATGATGGCTGAATATGGCATTGGTCTATGAGTATAGCAGAATACCATTAGGAGACAATTTATTGTTAATTTTTTTTAGACAAGTAGTATTTAATTTTACTAGGTTTCTGGGCTACCTTGCCTCTAGTTATTAGTCACACAATCAGCATTGAGCATGAATTTCATTTCATGGAGTGGGCCTTGGGTCAAATCAAACATTGGTTGGCTATCCCAACAAATTTTGTATCACCATTGCCCTAGCATACTTTGTAGGTAGAACAGATTATAGATAAAAGTTACTGTTGCTAAGTTGTTTACATTTCCTTTTCATTGTTGTCTTAGCAACAGCCTGTGTTGTTTAAAGATTTCCATGGGACCATTTTGCTCGCTCCATACTAATCACTCTGCATAAAACTCAAGTCACACTTACATAGAGAGAGGCATACATACATACAAACATACATACTGACAGACAGACAGACATTACCATTTTGTTTCAATACAAACAGAGACTCTCAGTAGTTTTATCAAACACAGTTATGGGAAATTTTCTAGGTACATATGTGCAACCTTAAAAACATATATTCCTTTGTTCATCTAACAAGCCCATCCGTAAGTACACTTGTAATTTCTCATTATACAAATCATTTATTGTTTTTCAGTTAATAAAAATCATATTTTAAAATTAATGTTGTATAACTCCATACAATAAAATGTTCATGAATTTTCCCATTCACATTCTGCTTTCTGTAGAGAGTTGACCTTGAAATCCTCATATATAAGACTACCTCAGAAGTAAGAAACGTAGAAATAAAAACCCATTGGATTATAAAAAGAGTAAATACTGAAGTCTAAATGGATCAAGACCTCAACATAAAACCTTACAGTGTGAGCCTCATAGAAGAGAACATGAGCGCCTTGAACTCCTTGACTCATGAGAAGATTTCTTGAAAAGAACACCGAGAACACTAATAGTACAGGACTATGATCAACAATTAATAGGAGTTGATATTAAAGAAAAAATCCAATTTAAAAATAGGTACAGATCTAAACAGAAAATTCCTAACAGAAATCTCCTAGGGCATAGGTGACCTACCAGTAGCCATGGCCTCATTAGTAACCACCAACTGCTTCTAGCATCTCCACTAAGATTAGGATGGCATGAATTCTTTCTATACTTGAGTTCCAACTGTGCGCTTCATATTGAAGAAAATGACAACAGTATGAACTGATGTGTACACAGGTTGTGTCATGTTCAGAAGACAACAATTCAAGGGCATCTTGGGGATATCCCAAGATGTATTCCAAGATATCTTGGAATATCCCAACATTTACATTTTTTTCTACTCACCCTTCTGTCATGTTGATGAGCCTTGGACGGAGGGAATCTGATACAGATGATGAACACTCATACTCAATTTGTTATGTATGTATGTATAAATGTATGTGCACACACACACACACATATATATATATATATATATATATAAATGATTGTGCATGTATCTACACATATGTTTGTATGTGTATATGTATGTATGTGTCTTCAAGATTTTTGCATAATTCTCATAATCTGAAACCAAATATAGTGTCATATTATTGAGCGTTATTTATTAAATGTATTAAAACTATCTGAAAGAAAGATAATTCTGATGCACCATTTCTTACAACTCAGAGTAGTGTCACAAATAATTAATCTGGAATATTGGTCTATTGGTAAATGCCAAATAGAATCAATTTTTTTTCATCAACAAAATGTGTGTCATAACCCTGTATAACTAGCATAAGTTTTCCAACTCTTCAGCATCAGAAAGTGACTGCTGTCCATTTATGGTGGCCTAGTACAAAAAATGTATTTGAAAACTTGTTCTAAAAAGAACTTCAAATTATGAACAATAACAAGTTTTGCAAAAAAACAGTTTTCTTTCATGAATGTTATTTCCCTATTCAATTACATAGAAATTTTGCCCTTAACAGAGTTAAGAGGATAAAATTTTAAAAGACTAATTGTGCAAATGAAACCATAATTATTGCATTGAAAAGAAAAATCCAAAATGAATGAAAAAAAAGAAAAGAGAAGAAGAAAACAATTTATGAATTCTTAAGATCTTATAACAACACTGACACATATTCAAAGCTTATATCCCTTATTTTCCTGTATGTATCTAGATCAAATTTATCCCCAATTTTCTCCAATTACTCACCTATGCAAATGCCATCACTGTTGTATCTCAGCTTCATCTGATCTTTTACTAAACCCGTTGACTCAATGCAGCCTGTGTGTCCATCAGCACAGAACCACCTACTGGATAAAAACTTCACCTTTGAGGAAGACTTACTCTTTTGGTCTTAGCAGCTACCAATGGCCAAAAACTTTTGAGCCGTGGGAAGGACTTTTTGAGCCTTTATCCCATTCATACTAAGATTGTATATGGCCTAATCTGAAGCAGGCGTTGTGCATGGAGAAGTAGCTGCTATGAGTTCATTTATGCACCATCCCTGAAAGAAATATTGTTTTTCTCCCAATGGCCATTCCTCTGTATCTTGAATTCTTTCTGTGGTGCTCCCTGCACCTTGCTGAGGAAGGTTGTCGTATGGATGTCCCATTTTGAGCTAAGTATTCCACTGTCTCTTCTTCGCTATGGAGTGAACAGTTGTGGGTCTCTATTACAAAATAAACGATAAAAAATTAAAAAAGCTTTTCTAAGGATAACAAGAGCTTATAAGACAATTTATTACCTTGTGGATTTAGAGATTGAGAGCATTAATTTCTCCTCTATGGCCTATGATGGAATCATGGAGTTTTGCCCAGTTAACAGTACCAGACATGAGTCCCCTCTTGTCAAGTAAGCCTTAAATAAGTTAGAAAGTGCGTTTTTTGCTCCACTGACATTCTTGCCACTATTGCACCAGTTGATATATTTTGCAGGCTGGTTGTTATTGTAGATCACAAGATACACAGCTCAGTAAGGCTTTTGGTTATTTTTCTTGTCTGGTAGCATGTATATAACTTTCCAGCATTATGTTGTGTTTTCAGAAACCTATCCAAATCATGTATTTAAGTTTGATGAAAGAAAATCTAAGTATTCAGAAGCATATGCATTTGCATTAATGAACCGTCAAAACAATCTTGTAAAATATTTGCTGTAGATAATTTTTCATAGTATTGGCAAATGGAAAATGTATAAAACAAACTACAAATTTTATTTTATTATTTTAAAGATTTGTTTATGTGTGTGGGTGTTTGAGCAGCATTCATGATTGTTCCTAATATGCATGCAGTGCCTGGCATTAGAAGAGGTTGTTGGATCCCCTGGAACTACAGACACAGATAGCTGTGACCTGCTATGTGGGTCCTAAGAACTGAAAGTGGGTCTTCTGCAAGAAAATCTGCTCTTAACTTTAAAACCATCTCTACCATCCTAAATATATTTTTTAAACATTAAGACTGCTATATCTTCAACCATAAACTATGATATGCTGAGTCATCAGATCCTTTTTACTTAGTGCAGTTGAAGTTATTTTGCAAGTTATTAGTTGAAAATTCTCTACAATGTTCTTTGATATTTATCCCTTCCAAAAGTCCTGTCAAATTCAGTTATCCAGCCCTCTAACTTTATTTCTTTTTTTAAACCACAAATTCCAAACTTTGCTGTCCATTTAATAAGGATGTACGTCTGTCCACCAGAGGCCAACTATGATTTACTTCCTTCAAGGAAACTGACACTTTTTCCCAACTGCTGTCAACTACCAAATTCATCAGGTAAGGGTGAGACTTAGTACCCACAATCTTTCTCTATGCTAGGATTTTGTCTGGCTTGAGATTGTTCAGGTCTTGTACATGCTGTCCCTTCTGCTATGAGTTCACATGTGCGAGAATTCAACTGTGTCCGAAAAAGATTATTTTCTTCCAGACATCCAAAGCCTCTGGCTCTTAAAATATTTCTCTCTACTTTTTGGCAATAATTTCTGAGCTTCGGGAGGATGAGGTATGATACAGCTAGAGAGCTGAGCTTTCTGGTCTCTCATTCTCTGCACCTTGGTCAGTTGCAGGAATCTGTTTCAGTCCCTACCTTCTGAAAATAGAAACTTCTCAAAAGAGAGTTGATCTGCATGATAATTTATGACTGCAGCAATAAATTATTAGAAGGTGGTTTAACATTGGATCCATTTACTATAAATGCTTCCTGGAACACTCGTGTCTAAAGAGAGTTTACTTGGAGTTATCTGATAACAGTGTAGCACGGTTCCTAATAGACTTCAGAACTTAACAATGTGAATCGCTGAATCAAGACAAGGTTACTCTATTTGCAGTTGTTGGTTGGTGAAGTACCACAACCTGAATATATCTCTGGCTACTGTTACTTGTGATTGGCTACCCTCCAACACTTGACTCTAAGGCCATATTCCAATGAAACACCCAATATTTGAATTAAAAATGTGGAAAAATCATGCTACTATTACTCGGTTAAATAAACGTAGCAACAAAATGACCCATATGGAATATTGCTATACTGAGAGATCAGTGGATTGTTTAATTCATAGAAGCTTTCACTTGCACCAAATAATAAGTAAAATAGAGACCCACAATTTGTCAACATGCATAGAGTAAAAGATGTTAAAATACTCAGCCCTAAGTAGGATGTCTTCTTCAAGCCACACCCATCAAGGCTCAGATATATATGCTGAAGAAGAGCCAAAAGATTGTAAGAAACAAAGATAGTAGATGATTCTAAAACAATTGTGTGTTCCATACACAAAAGGGCTGACGTATGGATGAACTGACAGAGGTTGTGATAGCATGCACAGGGCCTCTACGGACTTAAGATGGATGAGATCCTGAAAGGAAAAAAGAAAAGTTAACATGGGGTCCCACACCTAATCAAGAAACAGTCCACAAGGAGAACAACAGAACAAGAAAATTTGAACACAGGGAACTTCCCAGAGACTCATACTCCAACCAAAGACTATTCATGGAGACAACCTAGAACCCTGACAATGCAGCCACTTCTTATGAGAACTGATAGACTAAGATAAGAAAGAAGGAGAGGAGGATGTCCCCTATCAGTGGACTTGGGGAGGGGCATGCATGCAGAAAGGGCTGGGGGGAGGGTGGGACTGGGAGGGGAGGAGGGAGGGGCTTATGGGGGGATACAAAATGAATAAAGTGTAATTAAAAAAAAAAGAAACAGTTAACAACAGATACCTGCTGGAAAGCAAATAACAGTTTTCTCCAATGAAGTTATACTGGGTGTATCAAATTCAACTCCAGAAGACCTCATGCTGAGAAGAACTTGCAAAGCAGAATCCGTGTTTGTTTGCTTATTATTTTTTTAATGTGCTTTCTTTTGGTGCTTTTCCATAATATTTCTTAATTTGTTTTTAGAAAAAAAAAAAAACAGGAAGTAGGAGGGAAATGAAGAGTAGTATTTGGAGGGAGTTTTGAGAGAGAAAAAAAGTAAACTGCCTTAAAAATTTTATTCACAAATTGCAAACAGAGCCACTAAAACCCAGTTTGAGTAGCATATATTCCAGTGAAGACCAGAAAGCACAGGTCATCCAGATCTAAAACACTGCGCAGCTGAGTATTTTAAAAGGTCTAGAGCATATTAAGAAGCAATCTGTACACACTTCACCTACTCAGAGACACACTAGAGAAACTGCTGTCAAGATTACTGGCTCATTTCAAAATATCACATCTAATTTTGTGTGTGCTACTGACAACACCTTAAAAAAACTCAAATTCAGACAGAGATTGGTTAAAACAGATTGTATGTATCTTAATAAGTAAAACTTGGAAAAGAAAAAAATACACTTAATTATTCAACATTATATACTGAAATTTGTCATCTAATTTATGTGAAAAAAATTTAATCCTGCATACCGATAGGTGATATTCTTAAAATATGACTACTGATTAAAATTTAAAAATTATAAATTAAATGGCCCTTAATTGTAAAATTATGGTCACATAACAAACTTTATAAAGTGTTTGCCATTTTGTAACTTCCTTTATTTTAAGTGTGTGTGCATGTGTTGTGTGTGTGTATGTGTGTGTACATGTACACAAATGCCAAGGCACCCATAGCAACTATAAAATGTCAATTCTTTCCACGATTTTTATTCTAGGAATCAAGTTCAGGTCTTTAGGTTTGAGAGCAGGCATGATAACATATTGATCCCTCATCCCTGCTCATCTCTTTATAATTTTAAAGAGTTACTTATGTTTTACAAATTAAATATAATTGCTAAAGATTACATATGACATCTAGTAAAAAAATCTTATTATTTATTAATAATACAACATGATATTATCCATCAATTAGTTAATTTCAGTAACCGTGTTCATTTTTATCAGAAGAACAAACATTTAATAGACATTGTCATTATTACTACACATTTAATAATTGAGCACATCTCAAGACAGCTCTAAATCTATGTCATCGCCAAGCTTCAAAACTACTAGAAATGTGTTCTGGTCTCTCTCTCCCTCTCCCTCTCTCTCTCTCTCTCTCTCTCTCTCTCTCTCTCTCTCTTTCTTTCTTTCTGTCTTCTGAAGATACGCTTTATTCATAGTCTAGATTACCTACAAGATCTGTTTAAAGAGATAACATGAGATTTTAGAATCCAGAGGTTGATTTTTTATAAACCATTAATCTACAAGAGTCAAATTCTATTTCTGTGTGGAAATCACTTGCCATGTGCTAGTTGAGGTTGCATAGAGCACAGAGTTCATTGCAGGAATCCAGTGGTTAGGCACCAGGCTTCTACATTTTCAGCAGAGAATACCTATCTTCAAATATCACTAAGAGTAAGGTGAAATTCCTTCTTGTAAATCAGTCTTTGTCCCTGAGATGTCTGTATGTGTATTTAAGAAGCAATTTCTCCATTTTAAATATTTGTATGAGCCCATCATATTATCGTTCCCTAAAATACACAGTCAATTTTCTTCCACTTTGGGGTAAACAACAACAACATGAGTGGCCAAACATCATTTTTTCACATAAAAAACCAAAAAACAATTGGCAACCATAGGACTTACAAATTTGGTAACCTATACATAGACCCCATTGGTAACCCATATACAGCCACCTGCTCCTTAGGAAAAATGGAGATAACAACTGATTAATAAACAGTTTACCTGATCCAATCAAAATAGCTACTCAGACATGATGCACAATTTCTATGTTAGCTGAACAATGCTCCCAACCCTTTTGGTTCAAGATAGTTTGTAAAATCAGAGTAGTAAGTGAGGAGAATTATTACAACAGTTGTTCTTAAAAAACAAACAAACAAAAACAGTGCATTACTAGGTAATCCACTTGGATACTGAGCTGCCATGGGCTACATCTATGCAAGGGTTCTAGGTTATGTCCTTGTATCATTAGTAATGGGAGCAGGGGCTGTTTCTGACAGGAACTCAGTGGCTGGTTCTTTGATCACCCCCCCTTAAAGAGGGAGTAGACTTACCAGGCTGCAGAGAAAGGTAATGCAACCAGTCCTGATGAGACCTGATAGGCTAGGGTCAGAAGGAAGGGGAGGAAGAGCTCCCCATCAGTGGACTGGGGGAGGGGCATGGGAGAAGAAGAGGGAAAGAGGGTAGGATTTGGGGGCATGGGAGGAGAAGAGGGAGGAAGGGGGAATTAGGAGGGGACAAGGGAGTGGGATATAGCTGAGATACAAAGTGAATAAACTGTAATTAGTAGAAAAATAAATAAATAAATAACAGAGTACAGTAAGGGTACACCACAAACTGTTAGAAGATTGGAATTGAAGATCTAAAATCCAGTTCTTCGGAAAGTGGAAGAGAAAGGACAGAACAAACAAACATCAAGGGAAGGAACTGATTTAGGTTTGATGTAGCTCTTTGGGAACTTGTAGGACCAGAATACTTTGCTTTAATGAGAACTATTACTTTCTCCCTTAAAATACAGAATATTGCAAGGTGTATGAGGTCAAAAGTATTTGAAATATACCTTACTGCTATCTGGACTGTTAATCTCTCATGGTCTAATAATTTGGGCACCAAAATCTTTCCACAGTTGGGTAATGGTAGTTTCTCTGTAAAGCCAGAAACATCTTTCACATATAAAAAATGCTGCAAATAGTCAAAGCAAATATCCTTTGTCTATATGAAACGTGCAAACCAAGAACACTTGTGATTTATTCTGAGAAGGTGATTACAAGTCATCTCTCCCTCAGCCTTACGTCCACCTTGCCCAGGTCTTACTTTTATGATCCAGGTTTGCTCACTCTCCTACTAAAAAATGTTTTGTTTTGTTTTGTTTTTTATTTCAATTCCCTTTGCCTAGGAGGTGTGTCTTAATTTTGCTTCTCATTTTGAAATGTAATATTTTGTAATATTAAATAATGAATTAAGGTTTTACATTAGAAAAAGCTATCTAGAATTACGATACTTTGATCAAAGAAAAAATTTTAATGAGGAGAATTTCAGGTAATAAAGCAAAGCAGTAGAGGAAATAAATTGGTGCAAGCAGACATTTCTACAGCAGCTAAGTAAGAATCATCTAGGGCATGAAAACGACATTACATGATTATAGTTTTAAAAATTACTTACATCTTTTGAGGAGTTAAAGTGAAGTACAGCATATGTTAAGTTCCAAGTCTGTTCAAAGCTATTTACATGAGTGCTGTGTTGGAGATGAATGGAAGGGAAGGATAAATTATTAATGTGGACTCTGCTGTTTTCAAAGAAAAGAATTCAGTTCTAAATTCAGCTTTTTAGAGCAGTCACAAAACATTCTCTTCCTCTAACCTCTAACAAGAGGTTTAAGGGAAAACTGCTGGAAATAAAAAAAAAATCTTATTAAACACTGGCAAGAAATAATTATCTCATAAAACTTGTGCTATTGTTTATCTTCTCTCTTGCTCACAAAGCTCTGCTCACTAAACGCTCATTTCTATTGTATATTACTTTACAGTGGTTAATATATTTTTCATTTATGTTGAAGACGTAACACAGATTAAAATTAATTGTGGTTATATATCTAGTTCAAAGAGAGAAATCTCAGTAACCAGTGTGGTATGCGGCACTTTGCCTGCCGTTCATTAGAAGATCTTAGACTTGTCACATAACACAATGAAAGCAAAATGCAATACTGTGCATTAACACTCATGAGCAATGTATTATACAATTCCTTATAAAGATCAAAGGAAAAAGTAAAGAGGAGAGAGAAATGTATTAATGAGGCAAGATCCTACCACTGTCCATTTCTATTTTCTGACATTGTTATAAAACTTAAGATTTTTTTCTTTTGCAAGATATTGGAGTCTATAAGCAGACTTTCATTGGGGTTCTTGCTCATAGCTCATAACTATAATCTCTGTACTAGAGCAGTAAAAACACACTATGGAAGTAATGCATCTTTATTGAATGATTGATTAAATCAACCAAAGTGATAAACAATAAACTGTATAAAGCTCATAAGTGAAATTTCAATGTGATCTTCAATTTACTAGAAGTTGGGAGTTTTTCTTCAGTTAATATAAACTTAAGTGTTAGGAAATAAAAAAAAACAGAAATTATTCTTTAAAGAATTAAAAAATATATTTGCAACAACAAAATTCAAAGAACCATGTAAGCTTAAATTTCAGTTGAGGTAACTCTGCTTTTATTAAGAAACAAACTACTCAGATTTGGCTGATTTAAGTTTCTGAAGTGGAAACAATGGCAAAGATAAGGAGCAATAGGAAATCTCCACATTTAACTAAGTTAGTATAACTTTACTTAAAACCAATATGCATATCAGTGTCTAAAAAAAATGTTCTGCAAACATTACTTGTTAACCCTCTAATATCTAAGAATGAAAAAGCATAGTTAATGAAATTTCACTCATCTACTACTTCCTATGTAATGAATTTATCTGTTTTGTGATAATTACTTTTATGGATTTGACATAAAGTTTCTTCTTATATTGAAAACTTTGTCTTAGGAAGCATAAAAGCTGAGAGAAAAAATAAAGCATAGTGTTGGAGATGGAATTTTGCTCTATCCACCATTCAACAAATATATGTCTGTCTGCCTGGATGTCTGATTGTATATATGTGTAGGTCTGATGTATATATGTGCATATGTATGCATGCATGTATGTATGTATGTATGAAGTTGTTGGAGCTTACCTTGCTCCAGAGAATCACGTTACATCTGGAAACAACTTTGGAACAGAAAATTTGTTATATTGCAACTATGTCAAAACTAATTCTGAGCCATTGCTTATAGATTCTGTAGTGGGCCTGGGCTACCTTTATTACTTCTCATTCTCATAAATTCTCAGCGCTCTAGAAATTTAAATATAGTAATTTTCTGAGACTTCCCAGTGTGATGTTTTTGCTTAGTGATAACTTCCATGCACATAGCTGCCTCTCACAAATTCTCACAAAATGACTCCTTCTTACAATTTCATTTACCTATAAAACTTTTAAATTTTATCTATGGACGATTGTGCTGCTTATTTTCATGTCAACTTGATGGAAGCTAAAATCATTTCGGAGAAGAAATCTCAAAGGAAAAAGAAAATTCTTCCATTAGATTGTGCTGTGGAAAACTCCATGAAGAATTTTCTTGGTTGATGATTGATATGGGAGAGACCTTCTCAACGTGAGCAAAATTTTGATATCTAATTGGAATCAAACTAAATGCTAGTCAATAAGTAAAGCCATAAATAGTAATGGGTGACACTATTGTGAGTATAGGAAGAAAGAATAGATGGTTAGCCATGAATAAATAAACAAGACTTCAAAAGTAAGAAGTAAGACAGAGGACCTGTTTCTTGTTAATCTATGACATAAAAAAACCTATTTCTTTGAACTTATAATTAGCTTGTGTAAGAGGAAACAGAAAATAAAATCACATAGCTATGAACTTGCGAAATAAAAATAGATTAAAATATTTAGACAAGTGTAAGTTTTAATAGAAAAAATTTAATCAATAGTCATACTGTAACTTCCTCCTGTGTAATAAATTTATCTGTTTTGTGATAATTACTTTTATGGATTTGACATAAGGTTTCTTCTTTTTTTTTTTTTTTTTTTTT
>REGO01000067.1:1272480-1315805 GCA_010120015.1 Rhombomys opimus
TTCCCTGTCGGTCTAGAAATCTCCACCGTTGTCTTCCTGGGTTAGAGGTCCTTCCATTCACCAACTCAGAAGTTCGGGTATTCCACCGCTCAGAAACGGTGTGTGCTAGTCGCCATCTTGGCTCCGCCCCAAGGTTTCTTCTTATATTGAAAACTTTGTCTTAGAAAGCATAAAAGCTGAGAGAAAAAATAAAGCATAGTGTTGGAGCTGGAACTTTGCTCTATCCACCATTCAACAAATATATGTCTGTCTGCCTGGATGTCTGATTGCATATATGTGTAGGTCTGATGCATATATGTTCATATGTATGCATGTATGTATGTATGTATGTATGTATGTATGTATGAAGTTGTTGGAGCTTACTTTGCTCCAGCCACCCAATGTGTGTGTGTGTGTGTGTGTGTGTGTGTGTTTGTGTGTGTGTGTGATTCTTTTCCCCAGTTTATTTTCTTTCTCTATTAGTAGTCTATACCAGAAATCATCAGCTCTGGGTCCCTCCCCTTCCATTTTTTTTTGAGTTTCTTTTTAAAATTATTTTTCTTTATTATTATTATTTATTTCAATTTATTCACTTTGTACTCCAGTTGTAGCCCCCTCCTTCACCTTCTCCTGGTTTCCTCTCCCCCTTCTCCCTTCTATGTCCCTCCCCTAGGCAACTGATAGGAAAGGCTTCCTCCCTTACTATCTGACACTACCTTATCAGGTCATCAGGACTGTCTGGATCCTCTTTCTCTGTGGCCTAATACGGTCACCTTTCCTGGGAGAAGTGCAGCCACAGAGTCCATGTCAGAGACAACCCCTTCTCCCCTTATTAAAAGACCCACACAAAGACTGACTATATCATGGGCTATATCTGAGCAGAGCTCTAGGTCCTCTCCATACATGGTCCTTGGATAATTCTTCAGTCTCTGTAGGACCTGCTGATTTGTTGGCTCTGTTGCTCTCCTTGTGGAACTCCTGTCTCTATCTCCCTCTACTTCCATAATATTCCCTGCACTCTGCCTAAAGTTTGGCTATGAGTCTCAACATCTGCTTCCATACCCTATTGAGTAGAATATTTCAGAGGCTCCCTGTGGAAGGCTCCTGTTCTGTTCGCCCTTTTCTCCTACTTCCTGTGTGTATTATGTTTGCCCTTCTGAAATGAGGATTAAGCCTCTTCTCTAGGGTCCTCCTGTTTAGCTTCTTTTGGACTATAGATTTTAGTATGTTCATCCTATATTCTATGTCTAATATCCACTTATAAGTGAGTACATACCATGTATATCTTCCTGCTTCTGTGTTACCTCACTCAGGATGATCTTCTCTAGTTCCACCCATTTGCCTGCAAATTTCACGATTTCTTTGTTTTTAATTGCTGAGTAGTATTCCATTGTATAAATATACCACAGTTTCTATATCCATTCTTCAGCTGAGAGACATCTAGGTTGTTTCAAGATTCTGGCTATTATGAATAAAGCTGCTATGAACATAATTGAGCAAATGAATATCAAATGGCAGAGAAACACTGAAAGTAATGTTCAACAGCCTTAGCCAACAGGGAAACTCAAGTCAACACTATTGTGAGATTTCACCTTACACCCATCAGAATGGCTAAGATAAAAAACTCAAGGGATGACATGTGCTGGAGAGGTTGTGGGAAATGGGACCATCCTCCCTTGCTGGTGTAAATGTAACCTCATACAACCACTTCAGAAATCAATCTGCCCCTTTCTCAGAAAATGAGGAATAGCGCTTCCTCAAGGTCCAGCGTTTCCATTCCTGGGCATGTATCAGAGAGCTGCTCAACCTTTTGAGTTCCTTGCTGCAATCAGCAAGGGATAATCTCTAGAAGCTATTAGCAAAGAGAATAGGAGGGAAGAGAGAGGGAGGGTGGGACTAGGAGGAGTTGAGGGAGGGCGTTTCAATTGGGATATATAATGAATAAATTGTGTAAATAAAATAAAATAAACAAAAAGAAAAGAGTTAAAGAGAGTTCAGAAGTTACAAACAGTACTGGCCTTAAACGACGAGTTAAAATAATTAGACCTCATACAATCGCTGACCTCAAAAGAATTAAAGAGAGTTTAGAGCTTTTCAACAGTCACAAACAGTGCAGACTCAGACACCATGAACTACCAGCTTTTGGCTCCTTCTGCGGGCCCTGTGTTCTGCCTCAGTGTACCCTTGCGTCAAAGCTGGCCTTTGACATTCTGACCTAGAGTAAATGATTTTCCTTGATCATAAATTTGTCCCAAGCCTAATTTTCTTCCCAGTGCAAGTTACATTGTTGTGAAACATGAAAACTCACAGAGTTACTAGCAATTATTCCTGTTCTGAAGGGGGCTTAAAATTACTTGAATAAATCAGGAATTTTATCAAATCATTGTTAGGAATTATAAAATCATCAGCTTACTTGAAGAACATTATTTCATGAAAGTACATCTTCATATCGATGTGCAGGGAATCTGCTCCCTAGAGTGGGCTAATTCCCAGGAAGCAATCACACCTGACTATAGGCAGTGAGGGGTTCCTCATTTCCAGCCACATCATGCTAGATATGTGAGGACTACAATAATGGCAAGCATGGGAAGGTATGTCAGCAGCAAGAAGCAATCTAGAGACGAGATGCCTGGAGTCCATGCCCCTCTTAGGCACACACTTTGTAGTCATGAAAAAGTGGGGCTGTCTGCATTAGTCTCACTGGCTGCAACTTTTCTGCATTGCATCTGCCATATTACCCTATGCTTAGTAATTTTTCTCTCTCATAATAGAAATACACTCTAATAATTATTACCAAAGTAATTTGAGATAGAAAAAGTATTTAAAAAGTTAAAACTTTGTTGATAGAAAAACACTAGTTCATGACTATTTACAACAAAATTATTGATAATGCATAAATGCAGAGAAACTTACAAATAAAGGCACCAATGAAATGTTAAAAAATAGCAATTCTTATTTTACATTCATATTCATTTATGTTCACACATTTACATGACCAAGATATCCTATTCTGTTATGATTAAATACATGCTTTTATTTCTTCCATAAGATATTAAGAATATTTCAAATCCTTGTAATCAATATAAACCAATTTTATTAAACTTGTAAAATTTCTGACAAACTTAACATGAAAATCTGCTGTTACAGTTCTTATCATAAATAAGACCATGTATAATATATGTTTTATGATTAATATACTTGTTTCTTTATCTATACATGTATTTCTTTTTACCCAGTGGAGATGGTTTCTAAGCCATTTCCAAGGATACCTGTGAAAACAGGGCCTAAAAGTCCCATGCAATGGCCAATTTTATTCAGGGCCCCAGACACTTGATATTCTGAGGGTTAAACAAGGTCATGTGAACAAAGTTCACCTGAATGCAAGTTGTATAGAGTCACAAGAGCAAGGTTCCGTGAGTTTGGTCAGTGTACAGTCATAAGGACAACTGAAGCTTGGAAGCATCATTCTGAACAATAATGAGTAAGACAGTACATAATCTGAAGCAATATCCACTCCTATTTACTAGTTTTGGGGAGATCTCAAAAGTACAATCCAAGATCAAATCCATGTTATGCAGGAACAGAAATTAAAACTCTTGTCTTGTTTCTTTGTAGTTTTCCTACATCCTCTCAGAAATATCTTCACATAGCTTCTTTCATGGCTTGTGTTCTGTTAGATACCAAGATGCAGAGACATTCCTATGCAAAAGAAATTCAATTTCCATATAATCTATCTCTGTATATATAATTCTACAATATTTAAATTATCTCTAGAGTGTTTATAATACCTAATGAAATGCAAGTTGTTTTCTTTTCTTTTTTTTTTTTTTTTTTTTTTTTTAGAAAATAATGTCCAAAAGTAAATCTGGGCATTCTCAATATAGATGCAATTTCTTTTTTAAATTTTTTTATATTAATTAAAGTTTATTTATTTTGTATCCCAGCTGTAGCCCCCTCCCTCCTTCCCTCCCAGTCCCACCCTCACTCCCTCATCTCCTCTGTGACCCTCTCTAAGTCTACTGATAGGGAAAGTCCTCCTCCCCTTCCATCTGACCCTAGTTTATCAGGTATCACTAGTACTGGCTGCAATGTCCACCTCTGTGGCCTATCAAGGCTGTTCCTCCCTCAGGGGGAGGGGAGAAGATCAAAGAGCCAGCCACTGAGTTCATGTCAGAGACAGTCCCTGTTCCCCTTACTAGGGACCCACTTGGATGCTAAGACTCTGTTGAAGAACTGTTGAAGGTATGAACTGTAGTTCATATTGGTTCATAATGATCATACCTCTTAGGACTAACCCAACAACAATGAGCTGCCTGAAAATAGCTACTCTGATTTTTTTATGTCCTTCTTATGTTATCACATTGTTAAAATAATTAGACCTCATACCTATAGAATTTTTTTCTTTTCTTTTTTTGGGGGGTATGCCTTAAAGTAGAGAACATGTAAATTTGCCTTCTGATGGCATGAGACAATCTTAGGTGACTTAGTTTTAATAATGAATTGGCAACTTCTGGATGATGAGTCAGAAATTACATATATATATATGTGTGTGTGTGTGTGTGTGTGTGTGTGTGTGTATTTATATGTATGTTATGTAAAATTTAACATCTAAATAAATATCATCTATATATGGAGCAAAGGACAAGTGTGTTGGATTCTACAAAAAAGAATCTAAAATTACCAATAACAGATTAAATTTAGAAGCACATCAAGGGCCATACTTCACTTCTGAAAAAAAAAATGACAACATATTAAGAGATGAGTTTTATAGGTGTAAGGATTTCTAAGGAAAGAGGTAACAAAGAAAAATATGAGCAAGAAATAAAGATGCCTAATTAAATTTCATTATGTTAATAAAGTCAGTATTCTAGAAGAAAACCAACAATGACATGGCAGGAAGCATAGATAATTTACATATGTCATCTGCTGCATCTTATCCTCAAACCCTGATAAGTAGATGCTGTTACTAATCCACTTGAAGAAGCAGCAGGACATGGAGATTTTTACATATGTCACAAATCTCAGGTGATGAATGGCAGTGTGACTGTGCTCTGTATAAAATGATATCAGTAAGAAAACTAATGTGTGTTTCTGTAAAATGTGTTATGTCCTTAAAATTCTAACTGAAAGGTTTGAGTTGTTGTGATCAGTTTGCTACTCTGATCTCAACTATTCCTGTAATTCTAGCTATATTTGAAACAGAATCAAACAGAGTGAACTATTCCTCTGATAGAGGCTTTTACCAGGCCCAACATGATTAGTGCCAACTCTTCCTAATGGTTTGAAAAACAGCAATTACCTGAAGACTAGCAAACAGATGCTTCAAAAATAGAACTGTGACAAAGAATAAATGACAAAAATCTAAGATCAAATCAGATCCAATCTCGCACCTGCTGTCAAATCAACTCTCAGTAAGCAAGGTAAGTATCACAAAGAGAAAGAATAAGGTTTGTCCCTAGAACTGTGCCATGCTAGCCAAAGAACAATGGCAATGATTTGTAAAGTCTCTTTATCGCTATAAGGTAATTCTACCTTCACGGGAATAATGCACCCAAACCCAACCTGAAGAACAAACAAGCAAATGGAAAAGTTGATCCATTTGATTAGATTTTGTTTGTAGCAATAAAATCTACTCTATCTTGTTCCACAAAACACATAATCAAGGTCAGTCTTCCTAATGTAGTTCAAAATTATGTATCTGTTGCATTTTAAATAGTATCTTCAGCAAAATTGACATAGCAGGTGATCAATGAATATTTGTTGAAAGAAAATAAACAGTACAATAGCCATAGGAGTGCAATAAATATTTGTTGAATGAATGATCAAATACTCAAATAATCAAATTTCAGCTCCACTGAAAATTAGAAAGAATACTCATTTTCAAATGATCACAAAATGTATCTGTTATTTTAACAAGTGGTAGTCATTCTCATAAGGGTCTGAACATTCTTACAGTTTATCAGGTTCCAATCAGAGACCACCTAAAATCTACTGTTTTGTGTAAACAGCCACTATCCAATTGATCAAAAACTCAACATTCTATCAGTTTCTTAGAAACATTTTACTTATTTTTTTCATCTTATATTTATGAATATGTCATGATAGCTATGAATATAAAAAATTCCTCTAACAAGTGAACAAAAATCTAAAATTTTCCTTTTGATATTAGACATTACAGAGTAGCAACTGACAAGTTAGGCTATAATTTGGTTTAAATTGAAATAAGACCGTACATATAAATGTTAAACAGAAACTATTAAACATTATTTACCTAATAGTAAAAGAGAGCTACTTAGTTGCAGTTATACACTCTACCACACTCCTTTTAAAAGTACTCAGACAGGATCATAGACTTCTACATGATGAAGAAATCGTAGAAAGTGAAAGAATAGAAGGAAGACAGAGACAAAAAAATACAAATTAGCTCTTCTGATATTGCCAAGATGTGAGATGCAATTTTTATTGAAATTTTGTTAGGAAAATAATTATGTCATATACTACACTCTATTTACACACTATTCTCATGTAATATTTTCCACAGCATTTCACCACTTTTCATTTAGTTGGTTTATTGGATATCATATACATAAGATTTTCATAACCTTACTGTGTCCTTCTCTCCTTTTCATTGAGCTTCCTCTTTATTAATTTCTTCTTCATGCTTGATTTGACTTGTTCTGTGTCTTTTCTTGGTTGAGTTAGAAATCTAGTTTATTGATTTTAATAATTTCTGTTCACAACTGAACATTAAATACCATGAATTGAAATCAGTGCGTGTTCAGTTGCAGCCAACATATAGGTATCACAATGTGTAATGATTTGCTTTTCCATTCTGTTATATTTTAAAGGCTAGGCCACAGAAGAGGACATTGCAACCAGTCCTGAAGAGACCTGATAAGCTAAGGTCAGATGGAAAGAGAGGAGGTCCTCCACTATCAGTGGACTTGGAAAGGGACAGGGAGGAGATGGGGGAGGGAGGGTGGGATTGGGAGGGAATGAAGGAGGGGGCTATGGCTGGGATACAAAGTAAATAACCCATGATTAATATAAAAAATAGAAAATTAAAAAAAGATTATTTGTTTTTTCCACATCAATGTACTGATATGTAATTCAAAGTATACTATTTAGCTTCTACATACTTAAAGATCACCCTGTGATTTATGCTTGCTTTACTGCTCAAGATACAATAATTCTTGAGTGCTGTTTTATAAATGATTAAAACAATCATGAACAACAAAAGAAAAACTTGTAAATAGTTTTGTATCCTTAGAAGAGGGGATGAGATGAAAACCATACCCAAGCGTTATGAATACACGGCTTAGGCTTAGCCTAGAGCATTTCTATCAAAATATCTCTAGGTCTAGGCCTGAAACTTCTAGCCTCCAAACAATCTAATATTATGCAAGCCCAGACCTTGAAGGCTTCAGCTTCCAGCCTCCATCTGCTAATCTAGGCCTAGAATGTTTTCTCCCTCTGAAACTTACTGCAAAATAAGCTCACCTTTTCTAGTTCTTTCTGAACTCTGGATGCCTGGTTATTTTCCTTGTATTGTTTGGAAAACTTTGCTTAGCATAATGTAAATAAATGAAAATATTTTTGTAAACATTAAATACTATGAACACATAAAATTCACTAAACACATACATATTACACACTTATTTTAATCTCTTGGAATATACATAGATTTATAACTCTTAGGAATAGTCACCACCTCTGTATGTATCAGCTCCAGAAAGCTGTCCTTCAAGCCTCAGTGGAATATCCTGGATCATGATGTATCATGCACACAAACCAATTAATTACTAATGTATTTTAGATCTAGTTTTAGTGGTTCTTTTGATTCAAGGACATTTCTTCAAATTTTATTCTCCCTGGGATGCTCCATTCTTAGGAAAAGCAGAGGAGGCTGCTGGCCAGATCTCTGTCTTATTCCCCCGCTCATTCTACAGTGCATATTCCTGACTTCCCTGAGTTTATCTTTGCACAGTAAGGGGCAAGCTAGAAGTCACCATCAATATTTTGTAAGAGAATTTGACCACGTACACATAACTAGATCAAAGAGCTCTTCTAAAACATAAATGTTTAAAACAACAGGTAACCAGGATGTGACTTTAAAAAGAAAATTCGAAGAACCTAAATTTTTCTACAGAGGTCATGCAATATTCTTTTTTATTGTTTGAGAATTTTGTGAGCGTACATGATATGTTTGAACAAATCTACTCCCAAATCTGCTTCCTTCCTATATTACCATAATTTTTCTTCGTAATTCCATGTACTCCTTTTAAGCATTATTTTTCCATAGAGTGTCACTAATATGGACATGGCTTGAAACATAGGTAGCGTACTGGGACTAACATCCCTGAAGATAACTGGCATGCTCTTCCTCGAAGAATCCACTTTCCAATAGAAAAGTTTGGGACATCATGAGACCGTCTGTCAATCCTGTTAGAATTTTGGCTAGCTACTCTTGTGCAGGTCTTGTACATGGAGACACAGCCATTGTGAATCCTTATGTGTAATGGTCCTATTATTTTTACAACACACAGTTTCACAGGTGTTTCTGCCCCTGGCTCTTACAATATTTTTGCCTTTCCTTCTTCTTGGATGATCCCTCTGTGCCTTTGGGAAAAGGGGTGTGGCACATGTATCCCATTTATGGCTGAGCAATACAGTCTCTTAATTTCCTAGGAAGTATTATAAACCACAATTTTGTGCATTATAACCATGGAGGTAGAGATTTATAAAAGAGAAGAATTGCATGCTTGGTTGAGATATGTTTTGTAGTACATGTTGTAGCTGATTATATGACCATGCGTGTTAAACTGGGAATTATTGTCAATTATCATTTTATTTTTCCTTTTAAGCAAAAATGCCTTGTAATTATAACAGCTTTTATCTTTATTCACTTTTAACTAGACTAAAATGTAAAGACATATTCTTTGCTTTAGTTTGGTAGGTTAAAACATGGATTCAGGCAAATTATATTTTTAATTCTATTGGGAATATAATTTTAGTAATTTATTAACAACATTACTGTCAAGTTTTTTTTTCTTGTAATAAACTCAATTTGTGCTCTTTGCTAAACATCTAACATCTCATTCTTTTCAAGTGACATTATATTATTATTAGATTAGGAATTTATAGATGTAGGCATTATGATTCTGAAAGTATAAATTTTATTTTAAGGCCTGAGAATACATGAAGTGAGAGACTGTTTCAAATCTAGATCTTATGTTAAAGAAATATACATATGTATATATATGTTTTAATAAATCTTCTCTAATGAAAGAAAGAAAGAAACAGGAATGGGCCAGATAGCTGTGATGGTTATTACACAGGGAAGCTCTTGTGCCTCATCTCCCTTAGGATTTACCATTAAAATGCTGAATAGAACCTTTGAAAGAAATGGGAGCAATTGGCAGAAATCCTGTTCCAATTAACTGTGCTTTTCCTGGAGGTGGGTATGCTCCAAATACTTGTCAACACCAAATACTTGTCAGTGAGTGTCTAGTTTGACAAAAAATTTAAAAAGGATTATCCAGGATTCAACCCCAGAAAATTACTGAGGGCTCTTCTCTGTTGCCAGGTCTTTGCTGTTTGCTCTTTTCTAGGCAGCATGCTTGAAATGAGAGGGCCCAGGACAGTTGCAAGTGAAAATTCAGATCTATAGTATACTGTTTATTCAGTTCTATGTGGTGCATTCCTGAAATATCATGTGACTGTTGAGTGCCTGAGAAACCATGCAAAATTAACCTGGATCACTGCTGTAAACCATTGCAAACTTAACCTTGACCACTGTTGTTATTATTGTTGTTATTATTATCATTTATTATTATTATGCTTGTTGTGATTGATAATCTTATAGGCCTCAACCCCGTATAATATTACATATACTATAAAAGTCAAATACCCTCAATGATCTAGCTCATTTCTCAAATCACTCCAAAATAAGAATTCAGACAAATGCCCTATAGAGGTTATGGTGCATACAGTTCCATCACGGTCAGTCTATTGGCCATTCATCTACTAAGGAGGGCATTTTCTTAGTGATTTTCATCCTGGAGAATCCATTTGAAAATCTCCTGTCAGCTGATCCTCATTGTTTTCATCCTTAAGGACCATATCGGAATGACTTCTTTTGCCTTTGATGCCATTTCCTGCTCTTCTGGATAGGTCTAGTGAAATCTTAGAACAGCGTTGATTATGCTGGAGGTTGCCAATGGCTGACCTAACTTAGAGAGTGTCACCATGTAGGCTTTTATCTGTGACTGTGTTTCATTTGTTTCTGAAACCTTCAATTTATAGTTTCTCTGAGAAATGGAGAATAATTTAAGAAATTATTGAAATATATTTAAGCCTTTAAAATTACAATGATTTAATAGTTAGAGTAGTTGCTAAAATATTTTAATTCTTTTGAGCTGACTAAATAGAATTAAATGTTATTTAATTTTAATCCTAGAGTTTCTCTGTATTCACATCTACATAAGTGAGAAACTCACAGGCCATTACTGCTGCAGTTTTTTTTCAGTCAATATTTCTTTTATCAATATGTACTTATATTTTCAGTGGTTTTATGTTTGTTTCTGTTTTCCTGAGTTTTAATATGTAATTACTTTTTCATAAAATCATTTAATATTTTTAACTGAGGTCAGTTTCTCTATTTTCTTTGTTCAGTAAACACCTCAATGTGCCATTATTAATTTATTTTAATAACCTATATACATTTGTATCTATTGTTTGAGTTTGTGCTCATGAATGTAAGTGCCTACAGAGGCCAGAAGAAGGTATGAGATCCTATGGAGCTGGAGTTACAGGAGGATTTGAAAAACATTTGGGCAAAAATATTGTCTAATACATTCTATAAAATGTGCTTTCAACATTTTATATTTACTTGTGGGACTCTTAACCTTTGTTGTTTTGTTTTTCTAATTTACCTTCTATGCTTGTTTCACTTTCAACCCACCATGATTTCCCCAAATTTGTAAGGTGTGCTATGAACCACAGTCACTGAACTTCTGAGCTTACTTACTGAAATTTTCAGCTCTAAACCTTGAATACAGTCATTTAAAAATGTCTGTGATATGTTTACTTGGAGTGGCTTTCTTTTACTTTTGTATTGTAAACCACAGAACTTTAATACTTATCTTAAACTCTGAAGGATTTGAGAAATAAATATGTATCAGCAAGATGTGTTAACCACATACAAACCTGAAACATTGAAATGAAGAATTTATTTTCAGAAAAAGTACTAGATTGATACATTAAACAAAATTATATTATTAGCGTGTCAAATTTACCACCAAATGCTACATTCAAAAGCACATTAACAGCTGTCCAACTACACTATCATTTGATATTTTTTCATCATTTTTACCAAATAAATATAATCTCTGTCAAACTCTGACTACCCGGTTATATTCTATTCAATATTTTTACAAAAGAAACTAATCAGACTATGTAGTCTATTATTTTGAGATTTGTGTTCCATTGTATTTTCATGAATGTTTGTAATAATGTGATAGCTGTGAAAAGTGTGATTGCCTTTGAAAATAGGTGACAAAATACAACATCATGTCAATACAACTACTCTAGGAATGTAGTTCACATTCATGAGATACATTTTAAATTATTTTTTATTATTCTCTCATATATTACATGCCAACCACAGTTTCCCCTCCTTTCACTCTTCCAGCCTCTCCCCCTAAACTCTGCCTTTCCTCTGCCCTAGATACAGCCTCTTCCTTCCCTCAGAGAAGAGCAGGACTCCCAGGGTCATCAGCCAAACACTGGCCTAAGAAGCTAAATAAGACCAGGCACATACCATCACAGCAAGGCCGGACAAGGCAGCCCAGTAGGAGAAAAGCCCCAGCTCCAACTGAGAGGATTTACACAAGAACACCAAGGTACTCAGCCACGACATATATGCAGAGGACCTAGCTCAGCCCCTTACAGGCCCCTTGATCTCTGAAAGTTCCTTTGAGTCTCAGTCAGGTGATTATGTGGGCCACATTCTCTTGGTGTGCCCTTGATTGCTCTGGTTCCTCCTATTCTTTCTTCCTCTTCCTTCTTTTTCCCAGGACTCCAAAAGCTCCACATAATTCTTGCTGTGGGATTCTTCATCTGTTCCCATAAGTTGTTGGATGAAGTCTCTTTGGTCTCTGTTGATGATTTTGCTAGGCTATGGTCTCAGCACACCCTACAAGCAAGAAAATTTGAATATTTTTTTTTAATTTATTCACTTTATATCCTGACTGTATCCCCCTCCCACATCTTATTTCATCTTCTCCCCCCTTTTAATCCTTCTTCTCCCCCTCCCCCTCCCATAGTCTTTAGCAAGAGAGAGCTCTCCTCCCCTACCAACTGACCCCAGCCTATCAAGTTTTATCAGGACTGGCTACATTATCTTTCTCTGTGGTCTGGCAAGGCAGCCCATCCAAGGGAAAGTGATCAAAGAACAGACAACAGAGTTGATGTCAGAGACAGGCCCTGTTCCCGTTACTAGAAGAACCATATGGATACTGAACTGACTATGGACTACATCTGAGCAAGGGTCCTTGGTCTTCTCCACACATGGTCCTTGATTGGAACATCAGTCTCCGCAGGCCCCCATGGGCCCATATTTCTTGGCTCTGTTGGTTTTCTTCTGGAGCTCCTGTCCTCCATGGGTCCTCATATACCACCACTCTTTCATAAGACAACCTGCATTTTGCCCAGAGATTGACTGTGTATCTCAGCATCTGCTTAGACCCCGTGGTGGATGGAATCTTTCAGAAGACATCTCTGGTAGGTTCCAACCCTGTTCCATCTCTTCATCCACTTCCACCATTTATTCTATTTGCCTTTCTGAATGAGCATTAAGCATCATCCCTAGGGTGCTTTTTGTTATTTAGCCTCTTTAGGTCTGTGGGTTGTAGTATGGTTATCCTGCATTACATGGTTAATATCCTCATGTAAGTCAGTATATACCATGCTTGTCTTTCTGGGTGTGGGTTACCTCACTCAGGATGATCTTTTCCAGATCCATCCATTTGTCTGAAAATTTCATGATGTTCTTGTTTTTAATATCTGAATAATATTTCATTGTGTTTATATACCACAAGGTTACAGAATACCAAATAGATTGGACCAGACAAGAAAAATCTTACCACCAAATAATAATCAAAATACTAAACATTCAGATCAAAAAGGAATATTAAAAGCTGCAAGGGAAAAAAGTCAAGGCACATATAAACTCATATCTATCAGAATTACATCTAACTTCTCATAAGAAACTCTAAAAGCCAGAAGGTCTGGGAATATACCTTATAGACACTAAGAGACCAGAGATGTCAACCCTCACTAGAATACCTATCAAAACTTCTAATCACCATAGATGGAAAAAACAAGATGTTCCATAAAAAAAAAAAAAAAAAAAAAAAAAAAAAAAAAAAAAAAAACAAAAACAAACAAACAAAAAAAAAAACGCCAACCCAAGGAGGTAAGTACACTCAGGAAAATACAGGAAATAAATAACCACACAACAACAAAACCAAGAGAAGGGAAATGTGCACATAGTACACACAAATTCTACTGCCATCAACATAAAAATAACCAGAATTAACAACTACTGTTTATTAATATCTCAAAACATCAATGCTTCAGCTCCTCCCAAAAAGACACAGGCTGATGATGGCTTCAAAACAGGATCCATCATTTTACTGAATGTAAGAAACACACCTCAACAGTAAAGATAGACATTACCCCAGAGTAAATGACTGGGAAAAAATGGTTTTCCAAGCCAGGAGACCCAAGAAGCAAGCTGGAACAACCATTCTCATATCTAATAAAATAGACATTCAACCAAAACTATTCAAAAGCCAAGAGGAAAAATACACCAAAGAAAAAATACACCAATATCTTAATTCTGAGCATTTAAGCCACAAATGCAAGAGCACCCATATTCATAAAAGAAGCATTGCTAAAGTTTATACCTTAAACTTCTAGCCTCCAAACAATCTAATATTATGCAAGCCCAGACCTTGAAGGCTTCAGCTTATACCTTAATTACATTATTTTACCCTTTCCTTTCCTTCTTGCAAACTCACCTATATACTCCTCCATACTCTTTCATGTGTATGGGTTATTTTTAATCAATTGTTGTTAGGTGTGTATATGTATATGCATATAGACTATAAATTCATAATACATAAGTATAATTCACTCATTCACCATAATTTTATGGGTATGTGCAGTTTTTCTAACTGTTTAATATTGGATAATCATTTGATATCTTCTTCCCTTGGTAAAATTATTTCTCCTGCTTTCAGTATTCCTTGGATGCCTATAATATTTTGAGAGGTGTTGAGGTCTCCTGGTGTTCCCCTCTCCTTCTATCAATTTAGTACATATATTGTCATTTTTTAAATTTATTTATTTATTCTTACATCTTGGTGACAGCCCTATCCCTCCTCACTTCCCAGTCCCATCCTCTCTTCCTCTTCCCATCTCCTGCCCTACCCCTATTCCTCAGAAAAGAGGAACTCTCTTTCCCAGTTTTCTCCAGTTCATCAAGTCTTATCAGGGCTAAGTGTGTCCTCTTCACCTGAAGGCAGTCTTTCCAGGGTGAAGTAATTAAAAAGCTGGCAAGAGAGACTCCCACTTCTCTTATTAGGGGACCCACATGAGGCCTATGCTGTCCATCAGCTTTTCAGGGAGCCTAGGTCCAGTCCATGCAAGGTCCTTGGTTGGGGCTTCAGTCTCAGCAAGCCCCCAGTTGTCCCCGGTTAGTTGTTGTCTGTTGGTCTTCTTGTGAAGCTCCTGTCATCTCCAGGTCCTTTTCTCTTTACTTTTCCACAGGGCTCCCTACACCTCTACCAAGGTTTGCCTGTGGGTCTCAACATCTGTTTTGAGGCAATGCTGGATGGAACCTCTCAGAGAACAACTCTGCTTTATTCCTGTCTGCAAACATAGTGGAGTACTCTTAATAGCTGTTTTTCTCCCATGGAGTGGACCTTGAGTTGGGCCAGGAATTGTTTGGACCTCTTCTCAATCTCTGCTCTATCTCCTATCTCCTTATTCCTGCACATCTTGTAGGAAGGGTGAAAATTGAGAGGAAGGTTATGTGGGTGGGTTGTTGTTCCCCTCCCTCTCTTAGAAGACTTGCCTACTTAGAGGGTGTCCTCTTCTGTCTCTATGTCCCCTGCTACTAGGAGTCTCTGACAAAATCCCTGTCATATCTCTTCAGGAGTCTTAAGCTTGTCAGAGAGATGCCCTAGCCCAGTTTCTCACATCTGCTCTCTCCAGGTCTGATTTCCAGCCACATATCTCTCTCTGTGTTTCCACTCCTATCTTTTTCCCTCTTATCAACCATCATCTTGGCCTATTCCGTTTCACCTTCAGAATGAGAATTAATCATCCTTCCTTGGATACTCCTTGTTATTTATCTTCTTTGGTTCTGTGCTTTGTAGCTGGTTTATCCTGCACTATAAGGCTAGATATCTATTCAGAAATATAAAACAAAAACAATTTTTAAAAAAGTTCTGTATTAGCATGCCTATAATTTAGATGACAAGAAAGAGTGATATACTGATGAGAAAGGTTTGTGGCAGAATCCAATTGTTTTATTCTTTGTATTCACAGGGAAAGACTTTAGCATGATCTCCAAGAGAAAAACTTTGAAACCAGATTTAAACAATTTGCATGAGAATAACAATAATAATGTTTCAATTCAGCAGTGCAGTATTGTCACTATTTTGTACTATTAAGTTATGTTTATGAGTGCAAATACTTAAATTTTTCCATTTTATTTGAAGCTTTCCAAAGATATAAAGACAAATATTACCCTAGACATGACTATTCCCAGATACATTCTGTTTGTATAAAACCCTGTGCTGATGCTTCCTGAACCTACATCTCAGCTTAATAGCAGTACCAGCTCTGGATGGGTCCCTCCACACATGAGCCTTTGGAGAATTTCCAGAACCAAATAATAACATTTAATTATCTATTTTCTTTATCCAAGCAGACTGCAGTGACAAGTATCATCTTATACGTGATCTATTCATGTATATTCAGACTGTACTGTAGGAAAGAAAAAAACACTAATTCACTGAACTGGGTTTTCATCAGTATCTACTAACTATATCTGTACTGTGTGAAACTTGTAGATTTATACTCACAGATATATCTACAACAAAATTGTGAAAATTCAGTTAGAAGCAAGTATTTATGTGTACATTCCAATTTGGGATCCCAAAAATGTTGTAACTAGTTTACAGGAAGTGGAAAGAATAAAGGCAAAAGAATAACACTAACCTGCGAACCTGTAATAAAATATATGGATTGAAATGTTTCTTATCAAATACTATTGTGAAAAATTCTATAGAGGAAAAACTAGCAGATGAAAAAGTAGCTAAATATATGGCTCAAAAATGTTTTGGGTTTTTGTTTTGTTTTGTTCTGTTTGTACTCAAATATTTTTCTTGGAATCTGTGGCTTAGCTTTTTTCAGGATCTATTGGCAACTCTATAAAATTGCAATAATAAATCAAAACTAAAATTTTTCTATTTTAGTTACATGTATTGGGGTAATACTATGTTATGTTTACATTCTCAAGAGCTTTAAAATTAATGCTACCTTCTGGACATAACAGCTATGCAGTCATGAACTCATGTTAGCTGTGGATACCTGAATAAGGCCTACACAAGATCAAGTAAGACAGAATCCAAGCAGAGGTGGCAGAAGAATTCTCCAGAATCCATGCCTTAAGGAGAGTCTAGTAGCAGCAGGAAGCTACTGGGGGAGATAGTCATCCTTTTACCCCTGTGGATAACTCCTTGCCTACACATCTATGGGCAGCTCTTAGTGGACAAAGAGAGGGAGTGAAAGAGAGAAAGAGAAGGGGAGAAAAGAGGAGGAAGGGGGACAATAAAGAAGGAGGAGGAGGAGGAAGAGAAGAAAAGTAACAAAGAAAGAAAAAAGGTAAAAGTAACAGGAAGTTGGGAGGGCCTAAGTTGGGAGAAGTTGAACATGGAAATAGAAGGTAGATATGATCATATTTCATTGCAATTATGTATGAAATTCTCAAAAATAATTTTTCTAGTTTCTATCATAGGTATTTTCTATGGATGAAGACAGACGTCATGACTTATTTTTAATCACGAGAATAGCAATCTCTTTCCCATTCTTCTTTTATGTATGCTTATGGTGTGTGTGTGTGTGTGTGTGTGTGTGTGTGTGTGTGTGTGTGTTTACTACACACCCAAAGAATAGGCAAATCATTCATGTATAATAAATGCATATAGGTAAAGGATTTCTCACCTTTATGATCCTGTATATTCTGGGTAAAAATGATGCATATCCAATGTAGTAATTTCTTCACAATTTTAAAAGCCATTCAGCCCACTCACTGAAATTATCTCTACTGAATATCTCCAAATCAAAACAATTTCAATTCTTAGTATAACCCAAATTTTCTTCTGCCATTCACGTTTTAAAACTGCATTAAAAGCCAAAAGGGACCTATGTTTAATCACACTTACCTTTCTCGATTTTTTCAATTTGAAAAACCCTAAATCATCTTGAAGTGCTCTCATAAGAAAATGCTTCAACTATTTCTGGGTTAAGTTTTCAGTCATCTTTGTGCCTCATTTTTTACTTGAGTTTTGTCACATATGTTTCAATGCTGGATTCAGCTTGTCTAGTTCACTCTTTCATATTTAATCTACTCATGCTTTTTAGGAGTATGAAGACTTTCCTTTTAAAACTACTGGGCTCACAACCTTCAAATCTTTCAAATTTTGTCAATTTTCTTGGCCCTCAGTGTGATTTCAAGAAATTGGATGTTTGATTTGGTTGATCTTCTTGAAAACCGGAAATAAATTCAACAACATTGTATTTGTTTGTGAAGGGAAATTAATAACAGTGCAGAACTTGAATATTTCACAAAGCTGAAAAGGGTATATTCATTTCATGGTAACACAGCTTATAATAAAATACTGAAAGTTTCTTATATATTAAAGCTTTTTGTTTAAGTGGCTGTTAAAACCTGAAAGCAAGAGTGAGAGCCAGGCCTGGTGGCTCATGCCTTTAATCTCAGCACTCAGGAGGCAGAGACCAGTCAGATCTCTAGGGTTCTAGGCCAGCCTCGTCTACAGAGGAGGTCCCAGGACAACCAGGGTTATACAAAGAAACCCTCCCTTGAAAAACAAACAAACAAACAAACAAACAAACCCTAAAAGGGAAATTTTCAGTCATCTTATGTATCTAGTCCAATATGTATTTTTCACCTCAGATCTTTCATCTACACATTTATCACCCTTTAAACTATCAGTTTTTAAGTTCCATTTTCAAAACAAATGAAATTATCTCAAGATGTACTTTCAAAATATTAATAGCTTCTTGCCTGTGAAATGTCTGATGTAGGCTAAAAATGTAATATGTTATTTAATCCTTTTAATATTAGTTAGCTATCTTTTTCTCGCAGGTCCTTTATTTGACACGAACAATGACATCGTAATCATAGATCTTATCATAAGTCTATCATCTATATCTGGTTCTTTAGTAAATTATATCCACATGTATACGTATTTATAATTTTATACATTATAAATTGTCATTTTCTGAAACTCTCTAACTTGATACATAATTTTAAGACAAATAATTATGAAAATATTGGTTTACCAAGCAAAATAAATATTAACTTATAAACTACACATCTATATTAATATTAGGTAAATTTTCTAATTCCATTGGGATTTAATTGTTAAGACAATTAAAAAATAGAAAATAAGAAAAATTCTGAATTTTCTGCAAAAGTTAGTAATAAACCAATTTGATATTCAAAAAAGCATGCTACAGAAATGAGATTGGAGTAAAAGTTTAAATTATTAAGTACTGTTTTTCCTTAACACTAGTTCCCATATTAGTTTGCTAACCAGTAATGGTCAACACTCTTTTTTAAGTTTTTGTTATTATCATTTATTACAATTTATTTAATTTGTATCAGTAAAGACACCTGTTAGGGCAGGTAGTACTGCCCCATCTGCTTGTTTGATTCAGCCCTGCCAAGAATACCCACATGTATGTCATTTTCCCACATCTTTCTCAAATTAAAACTAGTTCCTCACAACTGTAGATAAGCATTCTGGTCTACCCCTGATCTATTTTTCCAGTCCATGCTTTTCTGTCTTCAAAACCGGCACACAGCAACAGAGGGGCATTTTCCTTCTGGGGATGTAAAGTTTGCATTTGGGTACATTAATAAGCAAAATTGGAAGTAGATTGTGTTAACTGTAGGCGCTGGTGAGCTCAACAGACATCCAAATCTTTTGCTCAGGAATAACTTTTCACTTCTTTGTCTGCTTCTGTGAGTGACTCTGTCACCTATGAAATTCAATCCGAATCTTAACTAAATAAAATAGTTTCAGGTTTGTGTGTTATGAAAAGTGGAATTGAGAAAAAAATTGCTTTAGGAGTAGTAAACAAAGCAAGAGTTTCAAAATTGTCAGCAAAGAGTTAAGTGATTTATTTTACCATTTAATGTTTTAGAGATGTGGAGCTAAGCAGGCTTCAGGAATTCTAACTAAATAAAGCTTCCAGAGAAAATGCAATTACCAGTGTGTACAGAGCAGAGCAGTGTCGAGGACATAATAACTTTTGTAACCCTGAGAGGAGACCAGCATTAATGAAGACTAGTCATGAAAATCTTACCAGTTGGAACATTGAAAACAAAACAATTAGCAGGCTTTTATTTCATTAAGCAGCCACAGTTGCTCTTAATATAATTTGAGACTTTAATGAAAAGAGTTCTCTATTTAACCTCCATTTAAGTGAAAATCTGCAACTGTGCTGAAAACATTAGGAGCTTTAAACTATCATTTCACATCAGAGAATATATTTTCAGAAACGTGCTGCCATAGGGGAAAAGAGAGTTATGTTCAATGATATTAACTACAGGTTTTCTTTTTTATTAGAAAAATAGATTTCTAAAGCCAGTGAGAGAATTTTTATGAATGTAATATTTCAGTGTGTTACGGTAAATGCATACATAATTTACATCAATGGAATTCTTAAGTATATTATAGTAAATATCTACAATGAAACAACAGGAAAACCTCAAAATTATAATGATTTTCCTTGGGAAATGATACTGAAATTGTTATGGAAAAAGGCAATTTACATTTTGTGTTGTCTCTATAGTATTTTCACATAAAAGATTTTATTAAGTAGGAAAATTCGTGTCCTCCTTAGGAATAGTCAACAAACTCCAGTTGTTAAAAATACATAACTGATAAACTGCCTGTAGCAATGGGTCTTCTCCTACATTCAAATATCTGAGGTTCTTTCAAGAATTTGTTACTAGGGGATGGAAGCTGCCTCTGTGAGTAAAAATGCATGCTTACATATGAAGTCCTGCATCCAAATCCCCAATGCACTAGTAAAAAGAAAGAAAGAAAGAAAGAAAGAAAGAAAGAAAGAAAGAAAGAAAGAAAGAAAGAAAGAAAGAAAGAAAGAAAGAAAGAAAGATGCATGGACAAACATGCACCAGTAACCTCAGTAACTATGAGAAAGGAAAAGAGAAGAATTTTTTGGACTTGGCTCCAGGTTCAGGGAGGAATCCTGTCTCAAAGGAATAGGGGCAGTGCTATGGAACAGAACATTCAGGATTCTCTTCTGGCCTCCAAATGCATACATGGTCAAGTGCAACCACATAGATATGTTCACATACCATATACACATACCATAAATATGCCCTCACACACATAAAGAAGTCATTGCTAGATACAATTTAAAGTAAAAATAAAATTGGGATTATAAAAAGGTAGTCTGGTCTATTTTGAGAAAAAAAATGTAAATCTGTTCATATATAATACAGTCAAAAAAAAAAAGAAAGTAAAAACCAAAAAATGCAAAAGAGAGCACCAATTACTCTTCTAAAGAAGGGTTGTTTCATAACACAGAAGAGCTCTTCAGTAAAAATGTCAGGATGGCCTTTGTCTGCCATCCATGTAGCCACAGAACACAAGACATTTTAAGTAAAACGTTTTGAAACTTCGTGCCAATGTCTAAGAGGTAATAGGTATTACTATAATTTTATTTCTCCCGTATGTTTATATCTGAAAGTTCCTTTTTATTTAATTTTTATATTTTATATTAATTACAGTTTATTCAATTTGTATCCAAGATGTAGCCCCCTTCTTTATTCCTTCCCAACCCCACCCTCCCTCCCTCATCTCCTCTCATGCCCCTCTTCAAGTCCACTTATAGGGGCAGTCTTCCTCCCCTTCCATCTGACCCTAGCCTATCAGGCATCATCAGGACTGGCTGCATTGCTCTCCTCTGTGGCCTGGCAAGGCTGTTCCCCCATCAGGGGGAGGTGATCAAAGAGCCAGCCACTGAGTTCACATCCCTGTTTCCTTTACTAGAGAAAGCACTTGGACACTGAGCTGCCATGGGCTACATCTGTGCAGGTTATCTCCATGAATGGTCCTTGGTTGGAGTATCAGTCTCAGTAAAAGACCCCTGTGCCCAGATTTTTTTTTGGTTCTGTTGTTCTCCTTGTGGAGTTCCTGTCCTCTCCAGGTCTTACTATCTTCCCTTTCTTTTTTAAGATTCCCTGCACTCTGCACAAAGTTTGGCTGTGAGTCTCAGCATCTGCTTTGATACACTGCAGGGTAGAGTCTTTCAAAGGCCCTCTGTAGTAGTCTCCTGTCCTGTTTCCTGTTTTCTCCTTTTTTCAATATCTATCCCTTTTGTCTTTCTGAGTAAGGACTGATCATCTTACCCTTCTTGCTTAGCTTCTTTAGGTATTCAGATTTTAGTATGTTTATCCTGTATTATATGCCTAATATCCACTTATAAGTGAGTATACACAATGTTTGTCTTTCTGCTCCTGGGATACCTCACTCAGGATGACCTTTTTCTAGATTCCACCATTTGCCTGCAAATTTCATGATTTCCTTGTTTTTAATTGCTGAGTAATATTCCATTGTGTAAATGTACCACAATGTCTGTATTTGTTCTTCACTTGAAGGACATCTGGGTTGTTTGCAGGTTCTGGCAATTACAAATAAAGCTGCCACAAACATGGTTGAGCAAATGTCCTTTTTGTGTACTTGAACATATTTTGGATATGGAATGGTTTAGCTTAATCTTGAGGAAGCAGTATTCCTAATTGTTTGAGAAAGAGCCAGATTGATTTCAAAGTGGTTGTACAAGTCCCCAACCCCTCACTGGGCCAGGGAAACAATGATGAGAGTAGTCATATTTCACTGGTGGCCCGCAAGGCCTTTGGACCCACACAGACCCCTCCCTAGGAATGGGGGAAGGGTAGCCGCCTGGGCCTCCCACTTATTTCTACACCTCTCATGTCTCTTCACCATGCCAGACTAAAGTCAAGCTCAACAGCATCTTCTTTCCCTGCTGATTCCGCCAAGCCCATTCCCTTGGCTGTGGTTTCACTGGACAGTAGGTAAGGACAGTTGGAATCTCATTCATCCATTCATGTGAGTCACTAATTAGATGACGAGGCATTTTAGAAATCGATCCTCACTTAGAAAGACAAATGGGATAGACATTGGAGGTAGGAGAAAACAAGTAATGAGACAGGAGCCTACCACAGAGGGCCCCTGAAAGACTCTACTTAGCAGTGTATCAAAGCAGATGTTGAGACTCATAACCAAACCTCTGGCAGAGTGCAGGCAATCATATGAAAAAGGGAGAGTTAGTATGATCTGGAGAGGACAGGAGCTTCACAAAGACCAAATATATCAGGGCACAGGGGTCCTCTATGAGACTGTTTCTCCAACCAAGGACCATGCATGTATATAACCTAGAACCCCTGCTTGGATGTAGCCCATGGTAGCTCAGTATTCAAGTGGGTACCCTAGTAAGGGGAGCAGGGACTATTTCTGACATGAACTCAATGGCTGGCTCTTTGAGCTTCCTCCCTTCCCCTGAGAGAAGAGCAACCTTGCTAGGCCACAGAGGAGGACATTGAATCCAGTTCTGAGGATAGCTGATAAGCTAGGGTCAGATGGAAGGAGAGGAGAACCTATTTTATCAGTGCACTTGGAAAGGGTCAGGGAGGAGATGAGGGAGGGAAGAAATGAGGGAGGGAGGGTGGGACTGGGAGGAGACAAGGGAAGGAGCTACAGCTGGGATACAAAGTGAATAAATTGTAATGAATAAAAGATAATTATTTAAATATTAAAAAAATAACTCTTTTTTTTTTTTTTTAGTCTCAAAAGGCCAAAAGATGCTCCAAGGTACACTAGAACTGTAGAAATATGCTGAGTATTAATAGGGTTTCAAGGTTAGGCTGAATCTCTTTTGCCCTATTTATCTGCAGAACATCAAAAGGTCGTTGTAAACTGTTCTGTAAGTCACCACGCCAAGTAGCTCTCTAATGTTGTGACTGGCTTGTGATTCTCAGCGAATTCACAGATGGTTTTTTACTAAAATAGATGTAAGAGCTGATGTTTACTTGCTCAATTCCAGGAGGTTAACCCACCTCAAAGTTCATCAAGATAACTATATGGCAATAATAATAATAATCTGTCAGAATCTAGCTTCTCTTTCTGCTTTATGCGGCTCATGAATACCCTGGAGAAAGCTGGATAATTTCACAGAATGAATGAACCTTAGCACACGGTTCCTGATGCTGTTTGTTTACTGGACACCTACAAAGCAGCATAAATTTAAGTGCAGTTTAATCAAGCCTTCCAGGCCTAATAGAGATCAAACAGCTAGAACATACATATAATGGTAATTAACCCAAAATGATGCTGTTTTTGTAGATAAGTGCTGATAAGCATCTCATTCTTGATTCTAATTTCAGGCAAACCGGGAGAATTGAGAGAGCTGACTATAACCCTGTCCTGGGTGTCACTTATGCCACTGTAGCTCAGAAGTGTCTGTTGCTGGCAAGGCAATCTGGTTTTTAATTACTCTGTTGTTTCCCAAACACAATGGCCGTGACATGTTCAACACCAGCCCCATGATGTGAGCTGCATTTTGCTCCCCTCCTGCTTTCTTCCCAGTGCAGAATCGACCAAATGTAACACTCCGTTCTACTAACAGGGAAGCATGAAAACTAATTGGTATTCTCTGTTTTCAAATATTTGTATCCTCAAGCCTCTCTGCCTAGGAAAGCCTGACAGAGTCTCTTCATTATCTCATTATGCTATAATTATTGCATACTCAATTGCCAGGCCTAAGAGTAATTCATTTATGCCGTGTGTCAATATAAGTTTTTGCCTCTACAGCTAAACTGAGACAACCTTTAAAAATTCTAATTGGATATCGAGCTACCAAGGGCTACATCTGAGCAGGGGCTCCAGGTACATCCATACATGGTCCTTGTTTGGAGAAACAGTCTTATAAAAGACCCCTGTGCCCAGGTATATTTGCTCCTTGTGGAACTCCTGTCCTCTCCAGGTCGTATTATCTCCCACCCACCCCCCACTTTATTTATTTATTTTTTTTGGTTCCCTGCTTTCTGCTGGAGGTTTGGTTATGAGTCTTAATATCTGCTTTGGTACACTGCTAGGTAGAGTCTTTCAGAGGCCCTCTGTGGTAAGCTCCTGTCCTATTACTTGTTTGCTCCTACATCCAATATCCATCTCATTTGTCTTTCTAAGTGAGGATTGATCATGGTACCCTGGGTTCTCTTCCTTGTTTATCTTCTTTAGGTGGATAGATTTCAGTATATTTTTCCTATCTTATAGGTCTATATAAATGAGTATATACCATTTGTGTCTTTCTGCTTTTGGGATAACTCATTTAGGATGATCGTTTCTAGGTCCCACCATTTGCCTGCAAATTTCATGATTTCCTTGTTTTTAATTGCTGAGTATTATTCCATTGTGTAAAAGTACCACAATTTCTGTATCCATTGTGGAACAGGGACTGTTTCTGACATGAACTCGATGGTGGGCTCTTTGACACCCCCCTCCCCAGGGAGAAGCAGCCTTGCCAGGCCACAGAGGAGGACTTTGTAGCAAGTCCTGAAGACACCTGATAAACCAGTATCAGATGTAAGGAGAGGAGGTTCTCCCTTATCAGTGGACTTGGAAAGGGGCAGGGAGGGAAAGAGGGAGTGGGATACAGCAGGGATACAAAGCTAACAAACTGTAACTAATATTAAAAAATAAAAATTAAAAAAAAAGAAGCGCTAGCATACTTATGTTGGCCCTGGTTTTAAAGTGGTGGTTAATAAACAATTATGACAGTAAAAAAAAAAAAATCCAGTTGGAGCAGTTTTGTTTGTCTATCATCAATTCAATGTATAAATGTATTTTTTAGTGAACAAGAGATATTTTAAATCAGTATACCAACTATCGCAGCTCTTAAGGCCCTTAGAAATGTATGTGCTATTTTTTATAAAACCCTTAGAAAAGACCAAAAAGCATCATCTAACATCTCTGAATACCTGCTCTGTCTTGCTATCCCAAACCTGACGTCAGGTTTCATTCAACAAATACAATACAAAGTTCACATGTCTCTCTTATTGCTTTTGAGGTAGTGACTATATCATCACTCATTTCTTATCCCTCAACTTGATTTATTCAATTAGATTTATTCTAGTTAAATAAGTTTCTAATTCATAAGCCCCAACCCACAGATTTGTAAGTGGTACATTCTAAATAAACTTTTATATTATTTTATATTTATGAGCACATTTACAAAATTGTGTTATATCATCATTCAAATTAATGAGTCCCCTCTTCATAGATATTCATCATTATATTTTGTTTTCGTTATTCATGCTACCTACTGCCATCTCCTCTGCTGGCTCCAGGTGGTTCTCCTCATTCTCCTAGTGAGACTGAGCTTCTGTCCTTCTGTCACGTATATTTCTATTTCCTTACCTTCTCTATTGTGCACCTCCCTTTTCTCATTCTCTCCTTTCAGGGTATGTTTTCTACTTTTGTGACCTACCAATTGCATATGTAAGAAGACACATAACTTAAAGATTAGATCCCATGTGTCAACAGAGACATGCAGTATTATATTTTTTTCTCAGTCATGCTTTTCACTTAACATAATATTTAGTTGTAAATCTCTCCCTGAAACTCTTATGATTTTTCTTTATGGTGATATAAAATTAGATTGTGGAAGTAAAGTAAATATGGTACATATTTACCATATTCATGATAAAGTAAATATAGTAAATATTTACTTTACTCATTAATCTCTTAATGGAAATGTTGGGTCCTTCCCTTTCCTGATAGTCTTCAATAGTGTGGCTATAAACATAAGTGTGCAAGTTTCTCTGTGATATTCTGACTTCTATTTTTAAGATATATTCCTAAAAGAATATTGTTGTGAACACGGTGGTACTAATTTTATACTTTAAGAAAAACTTTATGCTTTTTCCACAGCTTGTATTAGAATCACCAGTGCATGGGGACCACCTTTTGCTCACATCCATGTCAGCATTTAAAGTTATTTGTTTCCTTGAGTTACTCATTCTGACTGGGGTGAGATGGAATTACAAAAGAATTTTAATCTGTATTTCCATAATGGCTAAGGATGTTGGACCATTGTTTTCAAGTACTTCCAGGATATTTTTATTCTATCTTTGGATAATGATTGTGACAAAAATGAAAAGAATGGTGGTAATGATGGTATACATTTTTTTTTTTACTTTATTTTATTTGGTATTTTTTGGCTAAAAAATGATTTCAACATCTCTAGTTCCTGCATGAATAATGCATGACTTCATCTGAGAAAAATCTTTGGAAACCATAAAACCCAAAATATTTAAAAGGAAATCAAGTATCACTCATTGTCCTGATGTTTCTTTGCTTCCTTACAGTGACCAGCCAAAGGGTATGTATATTGGCTGTTACATTTATAGTTCAAATTTAAGGGACAGTTGCAAATAACAGGGCTAGGATACTTGATTTTCATGTATTGGTATCATTCAGCTGATAGCTCTATTCTAAGAAGAATGGTTTTGCCAAATCATTTACTTTATTACTCAGACTCATTTTCCAGCTGTGATCATATGCTGACAGAGGTGTGCATAAACAAACAAAACAAAACATAACAATTCTCAATACCATGATGTTTGAAAGCAAATTCCTTAGAGACATCATGAGAGTGGATTTTTATTCAGTTACCTTGGCACTGAAATATTCTTAGATAGCCAATTTGGTAAAGAGCTGATGGGATTAAATGTAAGAATAAAAAAAAATTAACTGCTTTTTGAACAATTGAAAACCTGAGAACACACATTTAATATAAAATTTAACATTTCTAAAATATAAAAGGAACAGGAGATTGCCTGTGAATGTTATATTTTACGTAATCAAACCAGGCGAGATTTATCTGTTCTACTTTTCTAGTTGGTACAACATACATAGAGTATAGTCTCACTTGTCTTTCTAAAAAGTACATTTGCTGCCCTTAAATTGGTTCACCGCCTTACAGTTACTACTGTAAGAATTTTATTTTATTTTTGTTTTTGAAAAGAGTAACAGTTAATGTGCATATGTAGATGATGTCATTACACTGATTTAGAGGCAATAAGTGACACATGCAAATATATTTATGTAAATAGAAACATTAATTCATTCTCAGAAAGTGTTATGAATATATTGAAGAAAGAGAATGAGAGGTCTGTAAGTTGTCTGTTTTTCTATTTCCTAAATATTTAAATTGAGGTCAGTTATGGTGGTGCATGCCTTTAATCCCAAGACTCAGCAGACAGAGGCAGGTCGATTTCTCTGAATTCAGAGACATGCTGGTCTACATGATGGATTTAAGGCCAGCCAGAACAATATAGTGAGTCACTGTCTCAAAAACAAACAAACAAAGAAACAAACAAACAGAAAGCAAAAAACAAAAAAGACAACAAAAATAAATATCACAAAAACATCTATATGTACAAATATATCATAAATTACAGAAAGACCACAAATCACATACTGTGTATGAGATAGGCTAACACAATGAAGGTTGGCAAAGGCAATAATTTATTCTAATTTTATAGGAAACATATTCAGTGGTGGATTTGAAGGTGGAAAATTTGGAATGTTATTTGCAACATACACTGTGCAATCTTAAGGATCTGTCAAATACTTATGCCCTATGAAGAATTCAACTATGTCCTGTACTTGTTATTTCCCCCAATGAAAACTATAAACCTCAAAGCTTAGAGCTAATTAGTAAAATTCATGGTAACCTTGGCCAAAAACATATAGCATTCAAACTGTCTGGAAATAATGTCAGATCAAGAAAGCAGGATGTATGTCAGATTTGGTGATTCTTTTATGAAATCAGAGAACTTGGATGGCCGAAGCAGGAGGGTTGTGGGTTGAGGTTATTCTGGACTACACACTAAAATTCTGTCTCAGTATATAGAATTAATTACTCATGAATGTAGTATGGGAAAATAGAGGAATTCATTACTTGTTGTTACATAGGAAAAAATTCCAGTTGTCAATTTTACAAGTAAAGACTTAATAGCTAGACATTGGGGTGAAAACCTGCTAGCTCAGAGAGGCAGGGAAAGCACCCAGCTGACCTACCTTCCCAGCTGACACTCCAGAAGGAAAAAGCCCTTCCTATTTCTCCCTGGTATCTTAAATACGCTTCAACTCAATGCTCCTCCTTTTATTTCTTGTGTTTCTCTCTATCTGTCCATCCGAGTTCCTAAAACTCTAGTTTTTTGTTTCCATGTTCACTTTCTGTAAATCTGATTTCTTGTCCTAGAGTCAACTTTATTTAATCCTTTTTACACAAAACTAGGAATACAGGTGTGTGCTAGGCACAGTAAGCCTAAGAATGTGTTTATAGTAACGTGTATACTGAGCCGACCTACAGGCACTTATTTACTGTAAACATAAAGCTCTAGGATCAAAGACTGAGCAGTGCCACAATTAGAAAGAGGATTTTCCAGTTCACAATATAAGGGATCACAATGTGATCAAATATCATGCAACAATTTATTGATTAGGTTGTTGTAATTTTAGAAAAATCTTCCTAGACACATGGAGTAAAATTGAGAAGCCACATGCCAACATAATTAACTATGTGAGGTACCTAAAGACACAACATTTTTTTTTAATTTTTTATTTAACTTTTATTAAATACACTTTATTCCTTTTGTATCCCCCCATAAGTCCCTCCCTCCTCCCCTCCCGGTCCCACCCTCCCCCCCTTTCTGCATGAATGCCTCTCCCCAAGTCCACTGATAGGGGAGGTCCTCCTCTCCTTCTTTCTGATATTTTTTTTTTTTGTTCTTCTCAATGCAGTTTATTCAGGAACCTTGGACAATCTTCTGACCCTGGGGAAAGCCAGCCCACAGCTTAAAATAGCCTCTGGGTAGCCAACCCCAGCGTGCCTCATGGGTTGGTCGCCTTGGTTTGCCTGTGGTGTATATGCAAGGAAGATACAACATTTTGACTAATTGTGCTGGACCATACAATGGGTTTTTAAAGGACATGATTCCAATTCTTGTGAACAATGAGAACTAAATCAATATACATTTTATTGCCACACTTTCAGCTTATAAATGCGTGCACATGGATTTAACAATGATGGGCAGGTTTTAGGGTAGTGGCTATAAGGGCTAACCACCCCCAATGCTATAAACTGCTCTATTAAATTTAGTTATATAAAATCCATATTCGGCCTGTGACAACATAAAAATAAAAAGCAGAAGAAATCACCCCTATTAATCTCTCATACTGTGAGAAAACTCTTGTGTTTTGATGTAATTCAAACAGCTCAGGAAAGAATCAGCTTTGATTATTCACAAAAGTCAGCTCATTTTCGGGTCAGTAGCCTTGCAGTAACAAAATTAAAGCAAGGTAATGTCTGTCAGATGATTCTTCAATACACAAACGATGTTCTTCCAACAAAATTTTCCCAAAATTTTAAGATGATTCCACTGAAAGTGACATCTTCTCCAGCATGTGTTGTCACTTGAGTTTCTGATCTTAACCATTCTGATGGATGTGTGGTGGAATGTCTGGGTTGTTTTGAGTTGCATTTCCCTGATGACTAAGGACTTTGAACATTTCTTAAAGTGTTTCTCTGCCATTTGATATTCCTCTACTTAGAATTCTCTGTTTAGCTCCTTACCCCATTTTAATTGAGTTTGTTGGTGTTTAACTTCTTAAGTTCTTTATGTATTCTGGATATTAGCCCTCTGTCAGATATAGGGTTTGTGAAGATCCTTTCCCAATTTATAGGCTGCTGTGCTGTACTAGAGCAACAGTAATAAAAACTGTATGATACTGACATAGAAACAGATTGGTGATCAATGAAATCTAATAGAAGACCCAGAAATAAAGCCATGTGCCTATAGATACTTGATTTTTGACAAATAAGCCAAAACAATACAATGGAAAATACATAGCATATTCAACCAATGGCCGGTCTAACTGGATGGCTGTATGTAGAAAAATGCAAGTAAATCCATATTTATCACCCTGTGCAATACTAAAGTCCAAATTGATAAAAGACTTCAACATAAAACCAGACACACTAAATATGTTAGAAGAAAAAGTGGGGAAGGGTCCTGAACTCACTGGTACAGGAGACAACTTCCTGAACATAACACAAACAGCACAGGCTCTAAGATCAACAATCAATAAATAGAACCTCATGAAACTGAAAAGCTTCTGTAAAGCAAAGAAGACTCTCATCACCTAACATCTCTTACTGCTCCCAGCCATGTTATCACACCTTAATTTATGAAACACATCATTAATTGACTCTATGAAACACACCACTTAAATGACTCAGGCTTTGTTCTTGCTGTTTTGTCTCCCAGGAGTGGCATTTTAAAACTGGAAATGGTATATAATTCACATTGATCTTTGACAATTTTTGTGTTCATATTCTTTTCTCTCAATATTTTTTGCTTCCTTTGACTACAAACTTCAGACAGCAATCCACTCCTCCAGACTTCCACATTTTCAATCCTACTTTATTTTTCAAATTACAAGTTATCTCTGTGTGGAAAACATAGAATATTGTGGTGGTTTGAACAGGAATATCCTAATAAGCTCCTGTATTTAAATGCTTACTCACCAGGGAGTGGCACTATTTGAATGGATTAGGAGGTGTGGCCTGGTTGTAGTAGATATGGCCTTCTTTAAGAAAATGTGCCACTAGAAGAGGGCTTTAAGGTTTGCAAAGGCCAGAACCAGGCCCAGTGGCTTTCTCTGTCTCTTCTTGGGGCTTGTGGGTTGGGTGTAGATCTCTCAGCTACTTCTCTAGCACCAGGCGTGCCTATGTGCCGCTTTACTCACCACCAAGACAAAAATGAGCAAAAGCTCTGAAACTGCCTGGAAATTCCAAATAAATGCGGTTTTTATGAGTTCCCATTGTTATGGTGTCTCATTACGGCAACAAGACACTGATTGTGAAAATCTATGTTTTTAACGGTTTGCCAGTGTTCCCAGTAAGTTCTTTGAATGGACAGATTTTTATTCCAAAAAGCTATGGTTAAATTAATATTGAAATTTATCATTGAAATGAATAAATACTCTTTTGTAATTTTTCCTTAGCAATTCATGGCCATATTATTAGAGTGATATTAAAGAAGATTTGGTAAGCTGTGCCTATTTCGTGCCTTCTAGCTCTTCTCCCAACAACATTATGTCTACAGAAAACTTCTCAATGCTTCCATATTTTTCTCTTAGTGAAGGTTTTACAATCCATTTTGTTGCAGAAAATCTGGTAGGTAATTAGGTTGTTCAAATCATTTGAAGAGTACATAAAATTATTTCATCACCTACAGCTCCTTCATCATTCTCATGATCATACATTACATTTACAGAAGATTTACTACTTACTACACATTATTTTTTAATGTAGTTATTTTGTTTTAATTTTGACAATACTTCTACACAGTAGTTAAGAAACACTTGCTTTCCTCTAATTTCTTTGCCTATTTTAGGATGATGTCACTGAGATAAATGACTCAGACAGTGTCTAGTATAAACACACACTATGAAAATGCCAAGCCTTTATCCAGGATTCACATAAGAAGTGCTAGCCCACACCATAACTATACCACACATAAAAGAGATCCCCTAAGTGAACAGAGAATGGCCCCTGACTTGGCATGTACTTGATAGTTAGGGAACAGAACACAATAGAAAAGGCAGGCTTCATTTGAACTTTTTACCGTAGATGATATATGAAGTGTCTTATTCCATCAGAGTAAAAAATGTTAAGTGCTAAGTACTTATCTGTTTGTGGATTTTGGCTCAACAGATACCCTGTTTTGCCAGCTCTATCAGAACATAATGGATTCGTTTGACTCTCTCGAATGCTGGATTGACTTGCCTAATCATCCTTTTTTGTCACTGATTGTTTATTGGCCTGAAGACCAGCAGCGTTGGCCACCTGATGTCGCCCTCTGAAATGAATCTAGAGTGTTTGCCTTTTCACCTGCTACTGTGCTTTGTAAAACACCCAGGAGCAAGGTCAGTGAGCCTAACCACGATGGTGAACAGTCAGAAAGAGCAAACAAGTAATGAGCAAAGATTGCAGGAGATACCTTCAGAGAAAGAGAAAGTGAATGGGCAGCGGCCTGTAAAGCATTCTGAATTTAAGAATTTAGTGGACTTGCAGAAGGGCATGGAAGGAGACTGGGGGGGGGGATGGGATTGGGAGGGAATGAGGGAGCAGGCCACAGCTGGGATACAATATGAATAATGTGTAATTAATATAAAAATAAGTATAATTTAAAAAATTAAAATTAAAAAATCATGACGGTCCCATGCAATAAATCAAGTAGTTCTATTGACAATAGTTATAGGAATGCAGAGTGAGGGGTTACTTAGAGGACCACAAATGACTCAAAGACAGATCATCAAATCCATCCTAGCATGTGTGCTAGTTCACAAAAGAAGCTGGAGCACATTGCACATTCTCTAGGCAGCATAACATTTCGGGGAGTGTTGGTCTAAACGTTTTACTGTCACCTCTGCTAAGTTCTGCTTCTTCAAGGTAGCTGGACAGGGATCTGAATATGGGCTTGTCCAAGGTAGGCTTGTCTGAGAGTGACTTGTAGCAATTTTATTTTCAAATCTTCGGAGAAATGGGCATAGTGAGTCCAGGAGGTTTCTAAGATTTCCTGAAGAGCTTTTGAGTTTCTGTCTTAAAATGGTCTCAAGTAGGATGTAATATAGCTATCTATGGAACTACTACATAACACTCGCTAAAAAACCAGCAGATTGTAGATACCAACTTCCATGGCTGGCTTGTAGGTGGGTGTTTCTTATCTGAATTCAGGTCGTCATGTGTGTGCAGCAATACCATTACTCAGGAAACCGTCTCCTAAACTCCAGGAGAATATTGTAACTCTTTCCCTCATAACTTTTAAGAGGCCAAAAAAATAACTCCTTCAGATTTATTCCGGTTTAAAAGACACTTCAGATTGATATGACACGCTTTCACCACCTTCCTTTATTTGACTCATTCTAAGTCATAGAATAAACTCTATGAATGTTTTCAGTCAGCCTGCACTGTGAGATCATTGTTCCTTTGCAAAATAACACAAATTATATTTTGTAGGTTTTCCTTGGTTACAAATAGATAGCAAGTATTTGTACCTCCACATGTACATAATAACACCTCATGACATTCTGATTAAAATAGCAATTAAACCTACTAATAATTTATTAAGATATTCCTTTCCCTTTCAAAGTATTGCTAGCATATAGTTTTGAAACTTTTATTTTTAATATTTTCCTTTATTTTTTTATTATTACAATTTGATCATTACAAATAAGACCCTAGGTATCACACTGTACCCAGTTTCTCGCCCCTCCCAATCTCATCCTCCTCCCTTTTCTATTACCAGCCACTGGGTTCATATCAGAGACAGCCCCTGTTCCCCGACTAGGGTATCCACTTGGACACTGAGATGCCATGCCAATATCTGTGTAGGGGTTCTAGGTTATCTCTATGAATCGTCCTTGGATGGAGTATGAGTTTTTACAAAGACCCCAGAGCCCAGATTTTTTGGTTCTGTCCCCTCCAGGACTTTCTGTCACCCTCTTCTTTCGTAAGAGTCCATACAATCTGCCAAAGTGTGGATGTAAGTCTCAGCATCTGATTTGATACCCTGCTGGGTAGAGTCTTTCTAAGGCCCTCTGTGGTAGGCTCTTGTCTTATTTACTGTTTTCTCCCTCTTCCGATGTCCATCCGATTTGCCTTTCTGAATGAGGATTGATCATCTTACCCAAGCTCCACTTTTTTTTAAGAGTTATTTATTTATTTATTTATTTATTTATTTATTTATTTATTTTTATTAATTACAGTCCATTCTCTTTGTTTCCCGGCTGTAGCCCACTCCTTCATCTCCTCCCAATCCCATGCTTGCTTCCTTTCTCTTCTCGTCCCATGCCCCTCCCCAAGTCCACCGATATGGGAGGTCCTCCTCCACTTCCATATGACCTTAGCCTATCAGATCTCATCTGGATTGGCCTCATTGTCTTCTTCTCTGGCCTGGTAAGACTGCTCCCCCTTCAGGGGAAGGTGGTCAAAGAGCCAGCAACTGAGTTCATGTCAGAGACAGTCCCTGCTCCTATTATTTGGGAACCCACTTGGAGACTGAAGTGCCATGGGCTTATTCTGTGCATGAGTTCTAGGATATCTCCATTCATGGTCCTTATTTGGATATCTGTCTCAGAAAAGACTCCTATGCTCAGATTTTTTGGTTCTGTTACTCTTGTTATGTAGCTCCTGTCCCCTCCAGGTCTTTCTATCTCCCCCTTCTTACTTAAGATTCCCTGCACTCTGCCCAAAGTTTCCCAATGAGTCTCAGCAACTGCTTTGATACCCTCCAGGGTAGAGTTATTTAGAGTCCCTCTGTCTCTGTAGGCTCCTGTCCTGTTCCCTGTTTTCTCCCTCTTCTGATGTCCATCCTGTTTGCCTTTCTGAATGAGTATTGAGCATCTTACCCAGGGGGCCCTTCTTGATTATCTTCTTTAGGTGTACAGATTTTAGTATGATTATCCTATACTGTATGACTAATATCCACATATAAATGTGTCTTTCTACTTCTGGGATACCTTACCCAGGATGATCTTTTCTAGTTCCCACATTTTGCCTGCAAATTTCCTAATTTTCAATGGCTGAGTAGTATTCCATTGTGTAAATATACCATGATTTCTGTATCCATTCCTCATTTGAGGAAAATCTGGGTTGTTTCCAGATTCTGGCTATTATGAATAAATCTGCTACAAACATGGTTGAGCAAATGTCCTTGCAGCATAATTGAGCATATTTCAGGTATGTGCCTTGGAGTCATATAGCTGGATCTTTAGTCTGTGAAAGTGCCAGATTGATTTCCAAAGTGGTTTTACAAGTTTACATACCCACCAGGAGTAGAAGAGGGTTCCTCTTTCTCTACATCCTCTCCAGCATATGTTGTCACTTGAGTTTTTTGGTTGGTTTTTTAATTTTTATTTTTTTTAAATTAGTTACAGTTTGTTAACTTTGTATCCCTGCTGTATCCCCCTACCTCTTTCCCTCCCAATCCCACCCTCCCTCCCTCATCTCTCCTTTCCAAGCCCACTGATAGGGGAGGACCTCCTCCCCTTTCATCTGATACTGGTTCATCAGGTATCTTCAGGACTGGCTGCAAAGTCTTACTCTGTGGTCTAGCAGGGCTGCTTCTCAATGAGGGGGGGGGTCAAAGAGCATGCCATTGAGTTCATGTCAGAAACAGTCCCTGTTCCCCTTATTTGGGTACCCACTTGGATACTGAGCTACCATGGGCTACAGCTGAGCAGAGTTTCTAGGTTACATCCATACATGGTCCATACATGGTTCTAGGTAACATCCATACATGAGACTGTTTGGAAAAAACAGTCTCATAAAAGGCCCCTGTGCCCATATATATTTGGTCCTTGTGGAGCTCCTGTCCTCTCCGGGTTGTATTGCCCCCCCCCCCACTTTTTATGATTCCCTGCACTCTGCCGAAGGTTTGGTTATGGGTCTTAATATCTGCTTTGATACACTGATAGGTAGAGTCTTTCAGAGGCCCTCTGTGGTAGGCTCCTGTCCTGTTACTTGTTTGCTCCTACAAAATCATGACATTTCCAGGCAAATGGTGGGACTTAGAAATAATCATCATGAGTGAGGTATCCCAAAGCAGAGAGACACACATGGTATATGCTCACTTATATAAACCTATAAGATAGGATAAACATACTGAAATCTACACCCCTAAAGAAGATAACAAGAAAGATGTCCCAGGGTACAATGATCAATCCTCACTTAGAAAGTCACTTGAGTTTTTAATCTTAGCCATTGTGATGGGTGTAAGGTGAAATTTCAGGGTAATTTTGATTTGCATCTCCCTGATGGCTAAAGAGGATGAGCATTTCCTTAAGTATTTCTCTACCCTTCAGTATTCCTCTATTGCAAATTCTCTATTTAGCTCTGTATCCCATTTTTTAATTGGATTACTTGATTTTTTGCTGTTTAACTTCTTTAGTTCTTTACATATTTTGGATATTGGCCCTCTGTCAGATAATAAGGTTGGTGAATATCCTTTCCCAATCTGTAGGCTGTTGTTTTATTCTGATTGACAGTGTCCTTTGCTTTACAGAAGCTTTTCTGTTTCATGAGGTCCAATTTATTGATTGTTAGTCATAGAGCCTGTGCTGTTGGTGTTCTATTCAGGAAATTGTCTCCTGTGCCAATGAGTTCAAGGCTCTTCCCCACTTATTCTTCTAACAGGTTTAGTGTATCTCATTTAATGTTGAGTTCTTTGACCCAATTGGACTTTAGTTTTGTGCAGGGTGATAAGTATGGATCTATTTGCATTTTCTTACTTGTAGACATCCAAGATTAGACCAGTAGCATTTGTTAAAGATGCTGTCTTTTTTCCATTGTATGGTTTTGGTTTCTTTGTCAAATATCAAGTATCAGTAGGTGTATGGGTTCATTTCTTTGTCTTCTATTTTATTCCTTTGATCCATCGTTCTGTTTCTATGCCAGTACCATACATTTTTAGTACTTTTGCTCTGTAATACATCTTGAGATCAGGGATGGAGATACCTCCAGATGATCTGTTGTACAGAAATTTTTTTTTTTTTTTTTAGCAATTCTGGGTTTATTGTTTTTCTATATGAAATTGAGAATTGTTCTGTAAAGAATTGTGTTGGTATTGTGATTGGAATTGCATTTAATCTGTAGATTTCTTTTGGCAGGACAGCCATTTGCACTATGTTAATCTTACCAATCCATGGGCATGGGAGATCTTCCCATGTTCTGATATCTTCTTAGATTTCTTTCTTCAGAGACTTGAAGTTTTTTTTTTTGTTTTGTTTTGTTTTTGTTTTTTTTTTCAAACAGGTCTTTAACTTGCTTGGTTAAAGTCACACCAAGGTAATTTATGTTATTTGTGGTTATTGTGAGGGGTGTTGTTTCCTTAATTTCTTTCTCAGCCCTTTTGTAGGAGGGCTACTGATATTTTTTAGTTAATTTGGTATCCGGCCATTTTGTTGAAGGTTCTTATCAGCTGAAGGTGTTTTCTGGTTGAATTATTGGGGTCACTCATGTATACTATCATATCATATGCAAATAGTGCTATTGTGTCTTCTTTCTTTCCAATTTTTGTCTTCTTGATCTCCTTTAGTTATCTTATTGCTCTAGCTAGGACTTCAAGTACAATGTTTAAGAGATATGGAGAGAGTGGGCAGCCTTGCCTTCTCCCTGATTTCAGTGGGATTGACTTAATTTTTCTCTGTGTAGTTGGTTGCCTATAGGCTTTCTGTATATTGTCTTTACTATGTTTAGGTATGTGCACTGGATCCCCAATTTCTCCAAGACTTTAAACATGAATGGCTGTTAGATTTTGTCATACACTTTTTCGGCATCTACAGAGATGATTGTGTGGATTTTCTCCTTCATATTTTTATATGGAGGATTACATTGATGTATTTCTGTATATTGTACCACCTCTTGCATGTCTGGGATGAAGCCTACTTGGTCATAATGGATGATATCTTCTATGTGTTCTTGGATTCAGTTTGCAAGTTTTTTACGGAATGTTTCTTGTATCAATGTTCATAAGAGAGATAGGTCTGAAGTTCTATTTTTTTATGGGGAAGTCTTTGTGTGGTTTAGGTATCAATGTGACTGTGGCCTTGTAGAATAAGTTTGGTAATGTTCCTTCTGTTTCTATTTTGTGGAATAGTTTGAAGAGTATTGGAGTTAGCTCTTCTTTAAAGGTCTGGTAGAATTCTGTTCCAAATCCATCTGTCACTGGGTACTTTTTATTTTAATTTTTTTGGAAGGGAGACATTTAATGACTGCTTCTATTTCCTTGGGGGATATTGCACTATTTAATCTGACCGTGATTTAATTTAGGTACATGTAATCTATCAAGAAATTTGTCCATTTCATTTAGATTTTCAAATTTTGTGGCTTACAGGCTTTTGTAGAAAGACCTAAGGATTGTTTGGATTTCCTCAGTGTCTGTTGTTATGTCCCCCTTTTCATTTCTGATTTTGCTGATTTGGGCAGTTTCTCTCTGCCTTTTAGTTGGTTTGGCTAAGGATTTGTCTATCTTGTTGATATTCTCAAAGAACCAGCCCTTGGTTTCATTGACTCTTTGAATGGATTTCTTTGTTTCTAATTCATTGAATTATGCTCTGGCTTTGATTATTTCCAATAGTCTATTTCTCTTGGGTGTGTCTGCTTCTTTTTTTTTTCCCCTAGGGCTTTTGGGTGTGCCATTACTTAGTTTGTATGAGATATCTCAAATTTCTTCCTGCAGGCAGTTAGTGCTATGAACTTTCCTCTTAGCAATGATTTCATTGTGTCCCATAAAATTGGGGTAAGTTGTGCCTTAATTTTCATTGAATTTCAAGAAGTCTCTAGTTCCTTTTTTTTTTTTTTTCATCTCTTCCCTGACCAAGTTTTCATTGAGTTGTTTACCTTCCATATGTATGTAGGCTTTTTATTTCTTTTGCTGTTGAGGTCTAGTTTTAGGCTATGGTGGATTATTTCAATCTTTTTGTATATGTTGAGGCTTGCTCTTTGCTCAACTATATGATTAGTTTTGACTTCTCCATGAGGTACCGAACATAAGGTATACTCTTGAGTTTGGGTGAAAAGATCTGTAAACATATATTAGGTCCATTTGATTTAGTACCTCTGTAATTGTCATTGCTTCCCTATTTAGTTTCTGTGTAGTTGTTAAGTTCCTTGTTGAGAGTGGAGTGTTGAAGTCTCCCACCATCAAAGTTTTGGGATGAATGTGCAATTTTAGCCTTAATAATGTTCCTTTTACAAATGCAGGTGCTCTTGTATTTGGGGTATAAATGTTCAGGTTTCTGATGTCCTCCTGGTGGATTTTTTTCTTTGATGAGAATAAAGTGCCCTCCTCATCTTTTTTGAATTTTGGTTGAAAGTCTGTTTTTATTAGATATTAGGATATCTAACAAAACTTGTTTTCTGTGTCTGTTTTCTTGAAACACTTTTTCCTAGCCCTTTAATTGAGGTAGTGTTTATCTTTTTTGCAGAGGTGTGTTTCGTAGATGTAGCAGAAGGTTGGATCCTGTTTCTGCAACCATTCTGTTAGTCTGTATATTTTTATTGAGTTGAGTCTGTTAATGTTGATAGGTAATAGTGACCAATGAATGTTAGTTCCTTTTACTGTTGACATGGAGGCGATAGTGTGTTTGTGTGCGTGGAAGTGTGCCTTTGGGGACCGGTGCTAGTGCATATAGATGCCTGGAAGGGTGAAAAGGAAGCACAGGTGGAGGTACTACCCAGTTTTTGGATGCTGTGCACATGTGCAGGTGCATTGAATGCCTCATTGGTCTATAGGCCTGTTGTACTGTGCTCCAGGCACTGAGATCTCTCTGGGTTGTATCATTTTGGCCAGGAATTGTTTGCCTGGACTCCACTGGAAGATCCAGAGAACAGGGGCTTGAATGTTGAGAACACTGTCCCAAGGATCCCTATGCTACCCACAATGTGGGTGTGGGTGTGAGGAATCTAATGTCTAGCTGCTAACAGAGAGGGTCCTTGGATCTGGGGCTCTGCATCACTCACTTGAACTTACACTCACTCGCTTGCAGGCCTATGCAGAAAGCACAGGGGTCCCTCTTCCTCAGGTTCTTTAGGTTCTCTTCTCTGATATTTGGGCCTGCTAGGGCAAATGAAAGTTAGGAGATCTGTCTCCTGTTTGGCTGTGGTACAGGGAGGCCCATTGTTGGGGCTGCCTCTGCTGTGTTAGTCATGGAGCAAGGAGGCTTCTGCTTGGAGCAGCCAGGCAGGGACTCCAGTATTTGGGGCCACCTCCCCTGTCTCAGTCACAGAGCTGGAAGGCTGGTGCTTGGAGCAGCAGCCTTTGCTGAAGCAGCCAGGCAGGGAGGCCAGTGCCTGGATCCAAACTCTCCCAGCTCATGAGCTGACCCCTCTAGCCCAAAAATACTCAATATCGATGTTCTGGCTTCAGAGTTTCAGATATTATGCCCCTCAGATTTGATGAATGCTGGTCACCACCATCTTGGTGCTTCCAATCCTAAAATACATATATATTTATTTTTATATTAATTACAGTTTATTCACTTTGTATCCCAGCTGTAGCCTCCTCTCTCATTCCTTCCCAATCCTACCCTCCCTCCCTCATCTCCTCCCTGCCCTTCTCTAAGTCCACCAATAGGAGAAGTCCTTCTCCCCTTCCATCTGACCCTAGTTTATCAGGTCTTATCAGGGCTGGCTGCACGCCTAAAATATTTTTAAATGATAAAGCTCATCATACTGTTTCTTCTTCATTTGATTAACAAAAATACATCAACTGGATATTTTTATAAAAAAGTTTCTTTAGTTCATTTATGCAGTTAAATGCTAGAGGCCATAGTACCAGCCCTTGTGAGAGCACTGTCAGTTACATCACTCCAGAGAGGGCAATATTAAAATGACAAGACAGTGTGAGAGATCACATGGCCAGGCCTGAAGCCACTCTAAGTCAGAGTTTCAAGTTTTGGGACCCCCAACTAAAGCTCCTTCTTGCAGATTTCCTTCTACTTTTTAGCCCCAACAACTGAAGACCATGTTCCAACGTGTGAAACCATGAAACCAACACTGCAAACATATCTAAGATGTTCACATGTCCATCTTAGAAAAGTGGAATAACTCAAGACTTACTTCAAAAATTAATTTATGTTTCACAATACTTTATTGGCTCTGTATTTTATCATCACTACTTAAAGGATAGAGAGCTTTTTTTTTTCTCTTGACATAGGATATATCACTGACTATAAGATAAAACAAGAAGCCTAAAGAAAATGTTGTGTTCATGCAAAAGTTCATTAGACATGTCCAAATAGCTAAGAGTAACAAATGAGATGCACAGGTTTGTGTAATCACCACATTATTTGATTACTCTTTGGGGGAAGCTCTCCAGAATCATCCTCAACCACTTCCTTTTACTTTACCAATCATTCTATTTCTGTGTGTTCATGGGAAAGTTCTTATTAAAACTAATTTGCTTGATGCAGTGACAGTCATGTTGAAAAGCCAGCAGGAATATAAATCATCCAATTATTCCCATTGAGGAGCCAGCATGAAAGAGTAAATGGAGCTGGAATGATGGTTGTGCAGCTCCGTTTAGTCTGGAGGGCTTTGATGACTTGATTCAGGCCAGAATCTGCTGGGTTTGCCTGTGTTCTGTGGGAGATTATTTATTCCTATACACTCCAAAACTTAGAGAATGATGGGTGGAAAATATGAGAGGAAAAATGAAGACAAATTATGGTGTGGTCTCTCTAGTGGAAAAGCATCTGCTGTGGAAACAGGTGAGGTTTATTGGTCTGGAGTAATTATCAATGCCATTTCAAAATCAATGTCTACCGAGCCGCTCTGTGTGTCACAATTTCCCTTAATCGAATTTATTAGAGATGTAAGAGTACACAAAATAATGATCAGTTGCTTAATTGAAACAGCCAGAAACCAAAGCCCATACCTCTCTACCCTCTGACACACACAACAGAGGAAAATCTGCTCATTAAAAATCTGGGAGAGTGGTTAAAAATTGGTACCATTGTCTGACAAGTTAAAAACTCAATGTGGTGCACAACTTAGAGACTTTTAATAAGGCAAGGTTGAAGACAGAGCAGCTGTTGCTTTGAAACACAACGTTATTTTCTGTGTTGTCCTAATGCTCGTCTTTGATAATGAATAAAGAAAACAGCCAATTTAAAACTCAGGAACGTCCTTCGAGAACAGAGGAAGTTGAGTGGCACACTGAGAGACAATTAGAGGAAAGTTAATGTCAGCATAACACTCCAGATGGTCTAGAGAACTCTTCTTAATAGATCTGTGTGATTCCCACAGAGAACAGGGGCTAAGCTGATCCAAAGATTTACCAGTGGGGCTGGTCATACATTCACTTTCTTACATACTAGCCTTGGTGATTTGATTATATGCAAAGTTAATTAGTATAAACAGAGATTCCCTTCACTGGATTCCACCTTAAGGCACCAGGAGACTGTGATTACTGTTATTTGGTCATAGACACATGGAGCCATGTCTCTCACCAATAAGCAGAATGGCTTCATTTCTATCCTGTTCTACCTGGGCTCCCATTCATCACCTGGCAGACAATAGACTCCAGATGTCTTGCCCACAGACCATAGATATTCATTAATTTTTCCTCTAGAGACCGAGTATCTATGATGTACTATCTAAATGATCATACATCTCCTTCAATAACCTGATAATGACATTTATATTCACTGAGCATATGATATAGCCGGTAGCCTGTAAAGAACAACAGTGTATAGGAATGATCACATATCTAGACTTTTCTTGAAACTTTTACTTATGAACTTCAGTGTCTAATGTAGACACTAGCATTAGCAATGGAAGAGAGTCAGGATTCTGAGTCAGAGAATCTTGAAGACAGATGATTTGGTATTGTTGCTTTTGCAAAAGCGTTAACTAGAATTGTTATCACAATTTGGGCTTATTGAAAAACATGTGTCAAAAAAAAGATAAAATATAACCTTAGAATAGTTGTTAATATAATCTATGCTCTGACAGCTATTCTTGATTGTAAACTCTACTACATCTAGAATTAAATAAAACCCAAGTGTGTTTTATTAATTAACTTCCTCAATTAAATATTTTCCTAAATTAAATAATTTATTTAATTAAATTTATTTAATTAAATTTAAGGTAGAGCTATCCACCTTAATCCCAAATCTATTCAGGACAGAAGAGCCATTTGTATTCTGGGCCACATCCTCTTTTGGAAGCCCATATATGAAAGAAAAGAAAGAAGGAAAGAAAGAAAGAAAGAAAGAAAGAAAGAAAGAAAGAAAGAAAGAAAGAAAGAAAGAAAGAAAGAAAGAAAAAAAAAGAAA
>REGO01000067.1:1318881-1353086 GCA_010120015.1 Rhombomys opimus
CAAAGTGAGGGGAACAAGGACTATTTCTAACAGGAACTCAATGAAGATACCTGATAAAACAGGATCAGATGAATGGGGGGGAGGTCCCCCCCTATCAGTAGACTTGGAAAGGGGCACAGTGGAGGGAGGGAGGGACTGGGAGGGAATGAGGGTTCGGGACATGGCTGGGATACAGAGTTAATAAAATGTAACTGATAAAAATAAAATTAAAAAAAAATAAAAAATAAATAAAAAATGACGTAAAAAGAAGAAAAAACGCTAAAAGAAAACAAGAAAAAAAGTGAGGAGAAAGGTTAGTTATGAGTAGGATGATGTGAACTGGCTGTTTCAGCCTGAACTGTTAAATAAGACATTATGTTAAGAGCAGCCATGTATTAAATCTTAAATGAGGTACCTCTTGAATGTGTCTCTGTACGTGAAACGTGTACATATTTATTTGTTTCATATTTACTGTGTTTATGTCTCTGTACTTCATCCTGTGGGGATAAATTATAAATTACTTGTATCTTTTAAAAATTTATCCTGAATGATAACATTGATCTCACTATTTTATGGCTGTTCTCATTGTTATCTTTGTTTCAGTTTTATTGCCCGAATTGTGGCTCTTCATCTCCCTTTATATCTACATTCAAAGGAACACAAAGCTTATTTCTTGCCTTTATTTTAGACATAAGTGCTTTTTCCCCCCTTCTCTTTATCTAAAGTACTATTCCAACAGTACAGCTACTTATATTGCACTCTGTTTCCTCTCTTAAGGCATGTGCACTGTGCTTAGAATGTTTTAAGTGGCATTCTGAAATAAACCAGTAAACAAGGTTTTCTATTACCCACTCACCCCATCCCCAGACTTCAGTTGGTCCAAGCCAAAGACAGATGTGGTCATCACAGCACAGCTGAGCCCACTCTGATTAAATATTGCCTTATTCTTTGAAAATTCACCTTGAAAAATATATAAGGTTAATTATACTATCTGTTTAAATGTTCTTTCTAACGCACACGCCCAGATGACTTGGTTTGGTTCCATTCCACCAATGTTCCTATGCTACCACAGTACAGATGGGATATCTTAGGACCTTTACAACTGAAAAATGAGAGCAGATACACTTTGGATTCACACCATTATTTGACTATGAGCCTTCCCATGCTCACGCTGTGCTTGCTACTGTGCTGTTGGCCTCTCTGGTTAGGTATGTCCAAGACTGCCTATTTTTCTGATGTTTCAAATATTTGTTTGCCTGATTCTACTGCTGAAGACACAAACTGACTGCTTGAATGTAAACTATTCTCAGTCATCTGTGTGATGTCCAAGATGTTTTATGGATGTTGATTCATATAAAAGATGGGAAGTTTCTATAAACAGAAGAAACATGTTTAAATTATGAAGCTACATTTTTCTCAAATTATTTCTTTTACTTTTTGAAATTATGATATAATTATATTGTTTCCCCTTGCACTTTCCTTGCTTTGATCCCTCCCAGTTACAGTCTCCTTTCTTTCATATTCATGGCCTCTTGTTTTATTAATTGTTGTGATGTACATATATTTATACACACAAACATATGTATGTATATGTTAATAAAAATGCCAACAATGTGGATAGGAAATGACCATAAGGCCTCAACATGATATACTGCTAAATTTTCTCAATTTCTTGATATGTTGAGAACAAAATAGGAGGAGAATGAATGTTTCTTTATGTGATTTATAAATCATGTTTGAAATCAGAAGAAAAAAGATTAATACCATATGATGTTTGAGATAAAAATATAGCATAGAAAAGAAACAAAAATATTTAAATGATAGCAAACTCTACATTTTCCTCAATGTTGTAAAAAGTGAAAACACTGCACAGGAATAAATAGTGTGCAATGACTGAACATTATTTTAAAAAAAAATCCTCAAAAATCAGTATAATAAATGAAATAAAATATTCAAGCAAGCCACAGAAATGTGGAAACAGAAGTTGTAGAAAATTCAAGGTGATGGAAGTAGAACATAAATAAATAAATTCCATGATTAATTGGTATGACAGTAATAATTACATTAAATATGAATATTCCCAATGCAACAATTAAAACCGAGGAATAGTGAATTGACCAATAAAGCAAAAGAGTGATTGAAATTCAATAATGTAATTACATGGAAAGCCAGGGTAGTAAAAATGTACCCTTAAAAATATTAAACTCCAAGCCAGGCAATGGTGGTACACTCTTTTAATCCCAGTACTCAGAAGGTAGAGGCTGGCAGATTTCTGAGTTTGAGGCGAGCCTGTTCTACAAAATGAGTTTCAAGACATCTAGAGCCTCAAAGAGAAACCCTGTCTCAAAAAGCAAACAAACAAAGAAAAACAAAAACCAAAGAAAAGAGTCTCAAACTTTAAACTCTTAATACAGAAGTAATTTTATTTTTGATATACTAGGAAACACTATATAAAAATAACTAAAGATAAGTGAGTTTGTATGAAAAAAATAATATTCAAAATACACAAACTGACCATTCTATGTTCACTCAACTAACACCCTTCAAATTAGAGGCAGTAAAATCTAAAAGAAATTGTAGCAGAAAAAAAATAGATAAATTTATAGTTAAGAGTGCAGATGTCACAGCCCTCCGAACAGAAAAACCAATAATGTTATAAAACAATTGTCTACCATAGCCAAAAACTTTCATCTAATTGGCATATATACTTTTATGTATTTCCAACCAATAGGATGATGTTTTTTGAGCAGCCATGGTACATTCCTTAAAATAATCCATATTTGGAACATAAAATAAAGTTGAGCAATTTTAAAAACAGTCAAAAGAGGGAATTTTCTGAGCATAGTGAATGAAAATTAAAGTCAACAGGGAAAATAATATGGGTAAATTTCTAAATGTATTGAAAATAGTACCATATATTCCAAGGACAAACAAATCTCAAAAAAAATATTAGGAAACTGAAAATAGAATATATATCAAAATATGTATTATGTTCTTAAAATGTCCTGAGAAAGGAAACAGATGGCCAAAAATAATTAAATTGGAAATTATGTGAAAATAAAAATCAATAACATGACATTAAAACCAGAGGTATTAAAAATAATAAAGTACGCAAATCGAAAGAAAACTATTAAGTAATAGAAAAATATGAAATTTATTCCTATAAAAATTAATTAAAAACACTCTAGAAAACCAAACAAAATATTGAAAATATATACAGTAGAATTATAAAAATTGTAACTATCAAAATAAGATAGAGGCATCAATTCATATCATAAAAATTAGTAAGAGAAATAATAAACAAATCTACTGTTCTAAGATTTAGACTGAGTCTAAATAAAGTGAGTCTTTTGTAAAGCTGAGCATGGTGACTCATGTCTTTAACCTCAACAACTAGAAAAAAATCACTAAATATTAAAATCATTGAACATCCAACAAACAAAACACTGACCTTTATGCATCTAACTTTATATAAAAATCAATTAAATAGATTTTGTTCTCAAATTTAAAATGCAACCAAGAAAGCATTTTTGGACAAAAAAAAAGAATACAGAAATACTAATTTTAAAGATCTTATGCTGGATACAATATTATTATTGACACTAAAATCATGATCTATTAAGACATAAAATTTCAATAATCAAACAGCATAGGATCTGTAAAATCTAAACAAAGGTGACTGAGAGACCATCTATGAATAGGAATAAAATGTTTTCCAAACAAATATCATAACGAGAATACATAACAAACTTTTTAAAACCTACAAAAAATACAAAAATTTACTTAAAATTTTAAATTAAACCTGGAAACGAAAAGTGATTTAACCAAGGGTAATATACAATTTCAAATGAGCATATGAATATATTTGAAAGTATTAGTAATAAGAAAAATAAAAGTACTCTAAAATAAAATTATGTAAAATCAGAGTGGGAGGGAGTGTCAAATAGTAACAATGCATTCTAGTGAGGTCCTAGTAAAACAATTTCCAATTTGTACTTATATTTAAGGCACACACGTATTAATGGAATAACATATGATTGTAATAAATGAATGCAGCTATTCTTCAACATATAAACGGTAAAAAATGCTATGATTAGCAAATATCGTGACAAACTATTCAATAAAAACAAACTTTTCATAGTCTCAATATGAAATAAGTTTGCAGAAAATTACCTGAAGAGATTACCTCTGGGGAGAGGTGGAATTGATTATGCAACAGCAAAAATTAAAGATCCTTCCTCAGTGGGAATGCCCAGAGCCCTGACTGTCACGGTAGATGTATGCATGAGAACACAGCATCAGCAAAGGTGTATAACCAGCTAGATGCACCAGCAGGTGCAGTCTCTAGGACCCACGTGATCAAAGGATAGAGCTGACTGACTCCTTCAAGATGACCTGTGACCTCTTCACACACACACTATGGCATGACCCCCTCCATACAAACAAAATGCAAATAAATATAATACAAATTAAGAAATTTGCAAAGTTCTTATAAGCTCACATAAATAAAAGAATTAAGTGCTAAAATATGACTATATTGATGGTGGTATCAAAGAAATTTCCCAGGTTGTGGTTGTATATAATATTGTCACAATGTGTACATAAGATCAATATGTTATTTTATATCTCTGTATATATATATCTAATCACACCATCAATACAATTTTCCAATAAAAGTAATAGCGTTGAAAAGATGGGCTTGTAGTCAGAGCAATTTCTGTTCAGACATGAGGATTTCAGATCCTAGAATCCACATGAAAAAGCCGATCAGGGTGGCATGGCATTTCTGTATCCTTCTTCCATGTGAAGCTGAAATCACAAACTCCATGTTCAGCAAGAGACTGCCTCAGAGGTAACGAGGAACACGAAGAAATAAGGACGATGTCTCAGCTAACGAAATATTAAATACAGAAGTAAACTAGCGATGCATGTGTTACACACTCACAAGATGTGTTAGCCAAGGCCTCGTCGTTTCCTCCATTTGCAAAGTTTCCAGCAAGGGACTAGAGAACTTGAAATCAGTAAGTTTAATTAGCATTTTGTTAACAGTGACAGAATTTCAAAACCATAAGCAGTTATCATTAAGGGACAAGAGAATTTAATTAACAACTGAATACAGATTGAAAGAACAATTAATTTCTTCAAACATGGTATTTACAGAGATTAGTATTCGAGTTTATTTTTAAGCCTATTAGGATGGGGACAAAAAATTCTTAATAGTGTGTGTGTGTGAGTGTGTGCATTGTGTGTATGTGTGTTTGTATGTTCTGTATGTGTGTGTATGTTGTGTATTTGTGTATGTTGTGTGTGTATTACTTTCAACATGATTTAAGGTTAGTATCTTTTAGAAAGTATTTTTCATTTTATTTTTCTTTTCAAAGTTGGGAGTCTGTGAATGGCTTGCTCATAACATGGTATGTACATAATTTATTAGTATTTTGCATATGTGGTTATATATTCAAATGTGTTTGAGTGTTCATGATGTGTATACTTGTGTGTACGGGGGCAAGAAGGTGCCACAGGAAGGCATAGAGATGGGAAGACAGTTTTAGTGCCACCCTTGCCTTCCAGCTTCTTTGAAGGAGGTTTTATTTGCTGTTCATGACTGTGCTGTGTCTGCCAAGCTCCTGCCTGCAAGCTGCCAGAAATCTGCTTGTCTCTACCTTCCATCTGTCTCTAGGAGAACTGAAATTTCAGATGGGTACAAGCATATTTGCCTTTACAAAGTTCTGGATATTCAAAACTCAGGTCCTCATGTCTACAATGGCAAGTGCCCCATGAGCTGAACCATATCCCCCATGGTCATATCTACGATAACATTTTGCCGTTCTCCTTTTTTATCCCGTGACTCTCTTTAGTTTTTGATGGTTATATGATGTATTATTGCTTGGTTCTTTCCATCTCTGTGTTTAGTTTTTTTAAATTAATTTTAGGATTAGAGAGACACAAATAAAAACTTGCCTTACTTTGAAATAATACACTCCTGAGGTGCTTTACTAACATTTTAATCATTATTAAAATTATTATCTGTAAAATGATACTGCAATCAGTTGTATATTTTATATGAACAGATATAAGTAAAGAGTTAAGTTCAAATATGATCTTATGTTGGCATAGAGAAAACAGAGGAATTTATAGTATTTTAGGTACAAGGTATTACTTCGTACCACTTCATGCCCTCATATTTTTATGTAAAGTTGATAACTTACAATATTAAACTGTCTTTGTGATCTGGAGCAGTCCAGTAAATTTGTGATTCCCTCAAGTCATCTTGTTCCAAGCACATGGTTATTTATTCTCATTTCACAGCAGCAGTTTGACTTAGCATAATGCTGATCTCACTCTATTTTTGACTCGGAATTTTATTGCAGGCATGTGTCAGCTTATTACTGAAGTGGTTAGACATAAGCTCCTCTCAAATAGTCACTGCCCTATTCTGTGGCCTCTTTTCAGACAGCACTTCATTGAGAGCAATGGCCTTGGCTCTTTTCCACGAATATCTCACCAATCAGCATGTAGGTTACAGTCTGGATGGAATGGGCTTTTCAGGCAAACGTCACCCTATGAAGAAAGCAAAGCTGTAAATTCATTAATATTCAAGCTGGGCGCCGCTTAGAGGCTTCTCTTAAGTAAGCATGTTCATCTTTTGCCACATCAACAGGCTTTGCTATAACCCCAAGCCTGTTTAGGACACAGGACAAAAGAATGGACAAAGAAAATATTTTATTTTTTTATCTCTCATCAAACTATTATTTCAGCACTGTTCTTCTGTCTAAAAATTCAGGTATCATACCTATATAAGTTAACATTATTTACGTAGCATGTGATTTAGGGACAAGAGTACATAGATTGGGTGCAAATTCTAAGTTTACCTTTCTCCCAAATATCTAAAACTTCCTTTCTCATGAGGGTTACTGAAAAAGGAGCTGGGGTTCTTACCTTGAAGTTACCATCTGCATTCATGTATTTAAAAAATTAGGAAAGGTTTTCAGGAAAAGCCACATTTTTTTTTTCCTGTCTGGGTTACAATGTTATTGCCTTAACAAGACCCATGTCCAAGGAAACTCTTATAAGGGCAAACACTTAGCTGGCACTGGCTTAGAGAGAGCTTCAGAGGCTTAGTCCATTATCATCATGGTGAGAAGCATGGCAGTGTGTAGGCAGACATGGTGCTGGAAATACCTGGAGTTCTACATTTTGAACTTGATCCAAAGGCAGCCAGGAAGAGGCTCTCATTCTACACTGCATGGAGCAAGAGCGTCAGAAACCTCAAAGTCCACTACCACACTGACATACTGACACAATTCTTCAACAAGGCCACACATCCTAAAAGCACCATTCCCTATGGGCCAAGCATTTAAACACATGAGTCAATGGGGACTGAACCAATTCAAACCACCACATTTTCATTTACTATATTTTTACTTTTTTTGTTTTACTTTTTTTTGAGATAAAGTCATATTTTTTTCTAGCCTGGCTTAGAAATAACTCTTTTCACGCATGTGATCTAGAATTTATGACAGTCCTGCCATATCTGTCTCCTGAATTCTGGGAATGCAGGTATGCTACACCGTACTTAGCTCATCTCTTTCTATGTCTTATTCTTCACAACATGGCTTCTTCCAGCCTTTATTTTAATTTGAGAATTTATATCTATTTCTCTACATATACATGTATGCATGTATATATGTGTGCATGTATACATATATACATATTTAAGTCAAATACTGCTTTCATGATTACTATGCGGCATAAAGAATTACTATCCAAGTACAATTGAATGGATCTGTTTACTGTATGGACATATAAATTAAATACTTTCTTGGTCAACAACTCAAAGGGTAGGTAACATCATATGGTTTGAGTTAACTTATAAAAAAAATAGGCCATATAGTTTCCTACTAGAGAAATGCAACACAGTTCAAGGTGTCTGCAAAGACTATGTGATTTTGAACAGAGAAAAACAAAAACAAAAAACAAAACAACAACAACAACAAAAACCCAACCCTGAACATTACAAAAAGAGATAGTTATATGCATCGACTTATCTGTAAGGTATAATTTTTCTTCTTCACATAAGGTGATTGCCCTAAGGTGAATATTAGTGAAGGGGTGTTGTGTGTGTGTTCGAATATGTGTGTATGTGAGTGTATGTGTGCGTGTGTGTAGATGTGATTGTGACTGTGTCTGTGTGTGTGTAACTGTGATTATCCTCCTAAGCAGTTTTACAGGGGCATTCATTTTTACAGGGTTCCAGGTGATTTTACAGCAGGCATTGACTTTAATTTTAGTGAGCCCATGAACATCCATACATAAAGGGGAATAAGCATCTTTACTCCCGATTTTGAAATGAAATAATTGTAAAGCTACTTATCATCATATTCAGTTGACTCAGGAACCCATTCTACCAGCTACTGATCTGACACTTAATTTGCATTGTTTAGTAGTTGATACTTATTCCTTAATTTCAGTAGATGTGAATGAAATGACATCATCCTCTCTGCTTTCCTGTTTTCCCCTTATGGTTATTTGAAAACGGAGGTACAGATATATAATAAGGGCTCCTTGACTGTATATGCAATAAGACACAATGGTGCTCCAAGGCTAGAAATCCTGGAGCTGAGGAAAGGTAGAGATGGCCAATTACACACTGATTTGAGGCAAAAATTAGAGATTTCAATGTTATAAAGGAAATTAGGGAAATGTGCCAGTGTTCTAAAAAAAAGCCTGCAGTCACAGGGGGGAATACAGATTTATTTAATAAAAGAGAGAAATGAGTAGACTATCAAGAACACCAAATTGTAAGCATAATGTGTCACCCATTATCCCATCATCTTATAGCTTCAAATTCACTCCTTAATTGCACTTGCCATCACTCTGTGGTGAGGTGTCCAACATTATGCAAATTGTGGCTTCTCTCCCTAATGAGGCTCGGACCTCATTAGATTCAGTCAGTAGCAGGTATAGAGGAGATTGAAAAGGTGGCAAAGAAGAGACTAACTTGTCATTTTTCATATTTTGTTGCTGGTAGAATCTGCAGCAGCATCACTTCCTCTCAGCAGCAGACTAGAAGAGCCTCATCACCTGGGTCAAGCCTCTAGCCCCTTCAAAAATCTCAGAACCGGCTTGATTAAATCCCATCAACAGCACCAGCGTAATGGTGACCTTTGTATTGCTACAGTGACTTCATTCAATGTATTCTATCTTAGTCCTACTTTGCCAATTGCCTCATGGAGAATTTATCCATTTGAAGATACAGATGAATTCTAAAATAAACTAACTCAATTATCCTTAAATACCTGAGATACCAACTGCTGGAATCAGCTGTGGTAGAAAAAGTTTAACTTGATAAACACTGGCTCCAGACTCCCTAAGTCAGTTATGTTTTACTAAGTGGTCAGCCCGAAAACAGAGGCAGCAACACTAAACGGATGTGGTAGATGACATACTTTTATATGCATATAAATTATGATATGCATATATTATATATATTTATAATAGTTATAATAAAATTATAGAAGAGTTCATGGGATGGAAGAAGGAGAGGAGTTACAGAAGAGATAGAAATAGAAATTATTTAAATAAAGTGTAATATATAAAATTCTTAAATAAAAATATTTAAAAATTAAAAAAAAGAATATTGTCACATCCCAGAAAACTTGAGAGTCTCCAGAGAGCATCAAACTTCAGGTCAAGCACTATCAAATATTGTTTGTTATTTAAGAGTGGAAAAGAGTTAGCTTGAATTAAAATAACATTTCTATTTGGACAATTGTATGACTATACTAGAGAGTGCAGGTAGCTGTTATCCCAAGGCTCTGCTGGAAGGAATGAAAGACAAAGCTCAATTGAGTTTTGTCAATTCAGCTTGTCATCAAATCTATATAAATAACTAAAATTGTTCCACCTTTCTGAAACTCTCCAAGTCATGCTTTCATCATCTACAGCTGTCAGCCTGCTCATGTTTAAATTCCCTACGGAACAGCCCATTAAGCACTGAGCATTTAGGTGCTTATCCAACTCAAATTTCTAATTTTCAATTGTGACTGCAAACATCCCCCTCAAAAAATGCTCAGGTACAGCAAAGTAACATTCAATATCAGTAGAAATTTCTCTTCTAATTTATTTCATGTTTTTGTGATAAAATAGGTGCCAACTGCAACTTGAGAGGAGGAAAACATTTATTTAACTTGCATTTTATAGTCATGGGATTCAAGGAAGGCACTGGGGCAGGAGTTACCAGAAAGTAGGAACTGAAGCAGAGAACATTGAAGAAGGGGGTTTACTGCCTGCCTTCCCTACTTAGCAACATTTCTTTTTAATTGTTATTTCTTTTACTTTTTGAGATTATAATGTATTATATTATTTTTGTTTGGTTTCCTCACTCCAAACCCTCTCATATTCTCCTCTCACCTGTCTCCATCTCCGTCTCGCTTTTTCTCTCTCTCTTTCTCTCTCTCCCTTCCTCCATCCTTCCCTCTGTCCCTCCATCCCTCCCTCCCTCCATCTCATTCTCTCTGTCTCACTCTCTTGCTTTTTTTTCTCAACATGTAAATATAATCTGCTGAGTCTATACTGTTCCTTGTATGCATATGTTTTTATAGATGACCATTTAGTATTGGGTCACCAGTTGCCTAAGAGACTCCAAAAACATTAAATGCTCTTCTTAGTATTTTTGTTTTCACCTAGAGATCTAGATAACTCCCTGTTGCTCAAAGTGAGCAAACATAAAAAGTCTCTTCCTCTAAGAAGAGTGCTTTTCCGGATATTAGAGGCTTTATGCTAGCTTGCAAAATAAATAAATAAATAAAAAGAAGAAAAAGAAAAGAAAGAACGAAAACCAAACAAACAGTCCTACTGAATTATGGCTGTGATCCATGACAATGACCAGCATGACACATTAAACCTATGAGTACAGTAGTGGCTTAATACATTGGCAGTTCTTTAATTGGACTTAAGACACACTCAGCAGGAAGAAAATCATCCCTGGTATGTTAAACCTAGCCAAATACCCAGGATTAATGAAATAACAGTCCTTGGAGGTGAACCTACAACCAACCCTTTACTAAACTAACTACATTCTAAATATTTGTCATTATGTCCTCTGTGATGTGTACCTCTCACCCCCTAATAAGAAAAAAAAATGTGACAGATGGAGACCATTACAAAAAACCAGAGACAATTAAAACACAGAGTCTGGAGCCCATGCCAAGCAGATATGTCTACAACACAAGTCGTACCCTTGAGGTTCACGAATCACTGTGGAAGTGCAGTGGAAAGACTCTCAAGCCAGATGACCAAGGAGTTCACAGTGAGATATTGTCTCTTGGGAATGTCAGAAGCCACATACGCAAAGCCTCGCCAATATAACTGTCTAAACACGAGCTGAACAAGGACAACAGGAGACACACTAATGTGAACACAGTAAACCCAGTAGCCCTCCACCCCACACAAAGCACTACAGATAACCAAGGAATGATGTGATCCAAAAAAAATACATCATAAAGTACCTTTCCTTTACAGCCCAGACCCTTGCTCAGGGATGTGACCCACTGTAGACTGGACACTCCTAAAGAAAATGCCCCACACTCATGTCCTTGAACCAACATGGTAGAAGTAATTATGAGTTTCCCAATTTGCAGATAAGTTTATGTTTATGTCAAGTAAACACAAACTACACAGCACATACCCACTTCTTCTCTATTCTACAACTGCAATTGTTTTGTAATTATTATCTTTCTATAGTTGGATTTTCTATGCATGTCCAGGGTTCTAACATTGATAAATGAGCTTCACACAATAAATTATTGATGTTCAGTTATTATATGAAGTGAGGTTATTCTGCAATTTGAGAGTCCTTAACTTGGTAAGTGTATAACATTTAATATGTCAAGATCACATAAAGTTTGAAGCAAAATGTCTGGAGAACATAGTTGATCAAGGAGGGCAAAGAGAGTAGAAAAGGGGACTGGGATTGAAATAGAAAAATATGCTCTACAAGAATTATGAGCTTGAACAAAAATGATTTTATGTAACTCTGTATAATAATAATATTAGTCACTAAATAAATACAATAAAAAGTATCTGTCTCATTTGTGTTTAAAATTAAAATGATTTTAAAAATATTACTCTTTGAGATGATAATATACTTACCTCATTCCCCCTTTTCCATCAGAGGTCCCTACAAGTCTTCCCATATTTATCTCCTTGCTCTTTTTCAAATTTATGGCCTCTTTTTTCATAAATGTTCTTATGTAACTATTTGTACATGCATATAATTTTATTTACCTAGTAGAATATTTCAATGAAAGGCAATAGAAATATAAATGTAAAATTCATTGCATTAAAATTGTTCTCACCTAACATATCACTATTTCTCAAAGGTGTTTACATTTTATATTATTATATTATTAGTAGTATATTATTTATTAATATATTATAATATATATAATATATTATTTTTCCAATTCAATGAGAAAAATGAAAATTAAAAATTGGTCCAAGGATACTTACTTTTGTTAATTTTAATTTTTTTCTTTGAACATAAAGTCACATAAATTTCCCATAATGATCTGATTTTAATCAAATGCATACCATAAGGTGGTTGGTACATATCCTTGGTTGTTAACTAGCACATCTGAAGAGACAGACATGTGATTAAGGGATTTCCTCCACCAGACTCTTTTGTGGAATTATTTGTGGAGGCATTCCTTGATTTCTGGTTCATGTAGGAGGGTCCAGCCCACATTCAGTGGTACCACCCCTAGGCAAGGGGGCCAGGGCTTTTTAAGAAGAGTAACTAAACATGAGCCTGGAAGCAAGTCCTTCCTGTGTGGTTTCTGCCTCTAAGTTCCAGACATGAATTCCTGTCTTGGTTTTCTTCAATAATGAACTGTGAATCTGTAATCCAAATAAACCTTTCATCCCCAATCACATGAGACTCAGTGGTATGTGTGGAAGGATTTTCTCTCTCTCTCTCTCTCTCTCTCTCTCTCTCTCTCTCTCTCCCTTTTTCTCTCTTTCTCTCACTCTCTCTTTCTGTTTCTTTCTCTCCCTCCCCCTTGCTCCCTGCTGCTCTCCCTCCCTTCCTCTTTGTATCTGCATGTGTGTGTGTGTTGGTAAGCATTGTGCAGAGGCCACAGCTCATGCTTAGTAAGTACTCTACCATTGCACTATACCTCCAGTCCAGTTTTTACTGTATTATTTTGAGGTAAGATTTTAATCCCATGCCTGGGTTGTCTTTAAACTAATTCCAATAGCCAAAGTAGATCTCAAATGTGTCATTAATAGACTTTAACCTTCTTTGGAGCTTAGTAACTTATTCCCATCTTAAAGAATTTAGTGTGTTTGTGTGTGTGTGTGTGTATCTGTGTGTTTGTGTGTTTTAGATGTCATACATGTGAATAATTAAAAGTTCAATGTAAAAAATAAAAAAAATAAAGGAAACCTTATGGTACAATTATAATTTTTAAAAGATCTTCAACATGGTTGGTGAGTACTAAAATTATTTCTGTAGCAATTCTAAAATTGCACTACATGGTTCCAAAATATTGAGTCAAATACTCTTAAGTAATTAATTTTAGTCATATTCTGAAACATCGAGATTTCAACAATTTAGAAACCATTTGTTGGCATGGAAACATCAACTTAATTAAAACTGGATTAAACCAATTAACCTAAAACATATTGTACTACTGAGTGTTTGATTTCAAATACTTTGGAAGGAGGAGAACATTACTCATAATCATTTTAGTTCTTTTATCTAATGGAAGTGTTTATGCCTCGTAATGGACCTACGCAAGCACTAATGTCTCTAATGACTACTTTCATGGGAAGAGGATGGTTACAAACAAGCTTTCCATTAAACAAAAAAAAAATATGCCAGCTTTTGCAAGAGAGTGCTGAAAGCAGAATGTTTAATGTGTAATACTTGCTGCCTTTGCTTAAACACAATAGCTAGAAATTTTGAGAAAAACAACCGTAACGGTATCCTATACTTCAACTTTCAGAAATCATTCTCACTGGCTAAGTTTCCTGCCATAGGATGAAAGGGAAAAAAATACTGTGAACTATAAAAATACGACATGGATTGAAGTAGAATAACAAAAATTGTTTTTAATTTTTTAATAACCAGTATTTTTTTTCTAACCAGTGTACCCATAAGTGTATGGATGACATTCACGGACTATAGTTTTGATTCTATATGCATTATTAAATCAATGGTTTCTTTTTAGGCTTCTGGAGTATTCAATAGTTACCATGCTTTATGGTTAAAATTTGGACAGCTTATTAATAGACTCATTTACACTATTCTTTCTTTCAGCATGAGAATAATCTCTTCTGAGTTTTATTTCTTATATTTTGAAAAATCTTGCCAATACCTATTTTTATCCATGGCTTTGACAAAAATCAATAATACAAGAAAGAGAAGAAATGATTTGTGTTGGTTCAGGTTCCAGTCCCTGGTCATTTATTTTGCTGGTCTCCATGAAGCAGATCATAGTAGAGCAAAGCTTCCTACTTTATTTAGCCTAGGAAAGGTAGAGAGGTGGAGAGGATGATGATGAAAGGTAAAGAAAAGAGAGAGAGGAAGGAGGGAAAGAGACATAGTTACATAGCTTACTGAAGTTTCGAGTAGTAATTCATCCAAGATCATCTGACTAGTTCCCACAGAACATGACTTTCAGCAAAGGTATATTTACTTTCAAAACTGGTTGCATTTTGCAAGACTAATGAAATAGATAAAAATTATCATAAGGACCCATTGCTTTCAATAAGGAATACAGTAAGAAGTATAATTGCTCACTTGTATAGACATATAATATAGGATAAACCTACTAAAATCTGTACACCTAAAGAAACTAATCAAGAGGGAGGACTCTTGCTAAAATGCTCAATTCCTATCTAGAAAGGCAAAGAGGATGGACATCAGAAGAAGGAGAATAGAGGGAACAAGTCAGGAGCCTGACACAGAGGACCTCTGAAAGGCTCTGCCCTGCAGACTATCAATGCAGATGCTGACACTTATGGGCAACCTTTGGGCAGAATGCAGGGAATCTTAGGAAAGAAGTGGGAAACAGTAAGATCTGGAGACGACAGGAACTCCACAAGGAAAGCAACAGAACCAAAAAATCTGAGCACAGGGGTCTTTCCTGAGACTGATACTCCAACCAAGGACTATGCATGGAGATAACCTAAGACCCCTGCACAGATGTAGCCCATGGCAGTTCACTATCCAAGTGGGTTCCATTGTAATAGGAACAGTTCTCTAACATGAACTGATTGGCCTGCTCTTTAATTACCTCCCCCTGAGGGGGAAGCAGCATTACCAGGCCATAGGAGAAGACAGTGCAGCCACTCCTGATGAGACCTAATTGACTAGGATGAGAAGGAAGGAAAAGTCCCCTTATGGACTTGGGGAGGGGCATGCATGCAAATTGTGGAGGAAAGGAGGGATTGGGATGGGAGGAAAGAGGGAACCACAGGGGGAGATACAAAGTGAATAAAGTGTAATTAATAAAGATATTTTTAAAAAAGAAGTATACTTGCTGTAATTTAACTACAATTTAAACAAAATGCAATGCACATTATAGAGAACTATTGTATTTTACAAAGTATTGAATGTTTTGCAACTTCTTACATTGATTTATATAACTTTTTCCTCTACCTAAAGACATGAATTCTGGTCACCTACTAAAATTTGAGACTAGCAAATTTTATTCAGTCTATTCCACATCCTGTTCATATTTCCATGGGGAAAATGGCTCATTTGAGTTTCTATCGTATGCAATAAACTGTACAAATTTTTTTTTCATCACTGAAGAGAAAATCTGTTTCAGTCATAAGAAACTTGTATTAGTTTGTTCTGTAGTTTATTTACATAATTTCTTATAAATATATCTGTGATAATCTTGAAAGAATTTGAGAAAGAATGTATAAATACTTGCAAATGCATCTTAAACTCCTTAGGTGTTCATGCTTTGTATCACGGAGTTAGGAGGGCTTTGAAAAATTTTAGGGATTTTTTTAGGTTTTTATGTTGAGAGATTTTTTCTTAAATTCGAAAGTACTAAATGATAAGTACACTTTCAAATCATTTGGGATTTCCTCCTCCCAGCAATCATTATATTATTAAAAGTATTTTTATTTTCAGTTATTTAAAATTTGTATGTAAATCTCTTTTAAAATAGAACATACTGCTATTTGAATTTTATATTTTATGGAAAATATAAAACTATGCAAAAAATGAATAAATCTGACAAAATTGCTTATGGTATTATATTGAAAATATTTTTGATAGCCTATTCAGGTATATATGAGGAAAGTAAAACGTGAGCATCTTAAAATACCAAACTACTTTAAAACTTTTTGGAAACAAAATCTAATTTGTTTCTTAGATATTTTTTATTGTTAGAATCATCTAACAATAAAAAATATTCTAAAGGTGAAAAAAATCCAACAATTTCCTTGAATAAATAAATCCAAATATTTTCTTTATGAAATCTTATAACCTAAGTGCTACTAAAATAATTCCATCCCTCAGGAACAATTTATATTGTGGTAAGAGAGTAAATGAATATCATCCAGAAAAGGTTAGGTAAGAGTGGTGCAAACGCTTTAGAAAGGGTGTCATTCATGAACTCAGTGGCTGGCTCATTGATCACCTCCCCCTGATGGGGAAGGAGCTATACCAGGCCACAGAGGAATACAATGCAGCTAGTACTGATGATACCTGATAGGCTAGGGTCAGGAGGGGGAGAAGAACCTCCCCTATCAGTGGACTTGGAGAAGGGAATGGGAAGAAATGAGAGACAGAGGGTAGGATTGGGAGGGAATGAGGGAGGGGACTACAGCTGGTATACAAAGTAAAAAAACTGTAATTAATATAAAAAATTAAAATAATAAAGAAAGGATGTCATTCATATAAATCTAAACTAGAAACTCCCATATACATGGCCAAAAGTTGTTGTACTAGAAAATGCTAGAATCTGTCATGTTAATAATCAAAATCAGTTGTCATATTGACTAAGCTAAGATTTCGTACACTGCTAGTGTTTATACATAAGCTTCAGTTACAGTTGTCAAATACCTTGCTTCACATCATCTATTACCATGATGGGGACAATGTCCAAATGTTGTTCATTTTCTCTTGACTTCAAGTTCTTTTTTTTAAATAAATATAGAGGACCCTTTAAACAGGTTATGAATTAAACACTTTGATAAACCCATGAATTTGTAAGACAATCTTCTGAGTTCTGTGTATGTCGTGCCCTTATTTTGTATATAAGGAAACTGAAAAAATAGTGTCACAATGAAACAAATAACAAATCTGATATGACTCCTAAAACAACTAATGAGGTGTGAGGGATCTAGGTTAACAGTGGAGCACTTGTAGCTCCTGAAGGCAATCCAATTTAGGTTCCCAGCCCCGATGTTATGTAAGTTGTAGCTTTCTGTAGATCCATCTTTTATAGGGGATCTAACTGTCTTCTGGTTTCTGTAGGCAGCAGCATCCATAGACCCATACAGACACATAGATATGCAAACATACAACAACTCAAAAAATGTAGAAAAAGATAACATTAGTTAAGGAAAGAAGAGGCCATGTGCTTGGAAAAGAGCTACGAAGAGTATTTAAGAGAGTATAGGGAAATGATAAAATTATATTTTAATCTCAAAAGGTAAAATAAATGCTTAAAAATAAAAGGCAACTGATAAAATTAACATGTGACCAAATGCTGCATAACCTCTACACACATAGCGTCTTAAGAAATTGCATCAACACTGCTGCCAAAAATTATTAGTTGTCTTCAGTCTTAAATACTATGTCATTCAACTGTATGCAATTATACTTTCTTTTCTCAAATATTACATTTTTTGTTTTTTAAAATATTCACTTTACATCCTGAACATAGACCCTTCCTCATGTCATCTTGCTGCCAATCTTCCTCTCTCTCCCCTTCCCCTCCAACTGCTGCCCTATCTCCCTCACCTACTCCTCAGAAAGGGGAAGCCTTCCTATCCTCCCAGCTGACCTCAGTCTATCATATCTTAGCAAGACTGGCTACATCTTCTTCCTCTGTGGCCAGTAAAGACTGCCCAGACAAGGGGAAGTTATCAAGGAGTAGGCAACAGAGTCCATGTCATAGGAGCCCCTGCTCCCCTTACTAGAGAACCCACATGGAAACTGAGATGCCTATCGGTTGCATCAGAGCAGTGGGCCTAGGTCCTCTCATCATGGTCCTTGTTTAGTACATTAGTCTCCGCAGACCCCCCCCCCCAGGCCCAGCTTTTTTGGCTTTGTTGGTCTCCTTGTGGAGCTCCTGTCTCCTCCGGGTACTCCTGTTCCCCCACTCTTCCATAAGACTATGGCTATGATTCTCAGCATCTGCTTGGATTCACTGAGAATGGAGTCTTTGAGAGGACATCTATGATAGGCCCCCATTCTTTTCCTTCTCTTACCCTGCTTCCGGTGTCTATTCTATTGCCCTTCTGAATGAGAATTAAGCATCCTACCTGTGTTTTGCCTTGTTATTTAGCTTCTTTAGGTCTGTGGATTGTAGTATGTTTGTCCTGTAGTACATAGCTAATATCTACTTATAAGTGAGTAAATGCCATGCTTGTCTTTCTGGTTCTGGGTTGGCTCACTCAGAATGGTCATTTTCATAGCCATCCATAAATTTCATGATGTCCTTTCTATCTTTGCAAACTGTGAAACATAGATTGTTTATTGCATCTTGGCCATTCTGTAAGCAATTGTAGACAGTTGTTCTATCTATCTGCTAAGGAGGATTAATGGTAAAGATGACCAAAATTTTTGAAGCTATTATATAGATGATTTTCTGTTGTCACACACATAATGTAAACTTTTTACTGGCCGACAGTAGGAAAATTATGTGGAAAAGCAGAATGTTTACAGATTCTGATATCTAGATTCTATTTTCCCCATTCATTTACTCACACATATTGAACACAGTATCCAAAAATGGATGCTGCACACATGGTCTGCTTTGTTATGTCGACTGACTTAAAAGTATAATTTTATCCATGAACATCATGAAAACAATGATGTTGGGTGAAGGCACCTTATGGTCAAGTTCATTAGACACTTAAAATCTGCAAATAACCTACTTGCCCATTTATCTATCTATAGTGTTAGAAAATGTCACAGTTTATGACTGTACCCTAATGCAATGGAAATACCATGTCTTAGGGTTTCTTTTGTCGTGAAAAAAAAAAATTAGGCGTTCAATGAATATCCCATCTGACTTTCTAAACGAGGATTGATCATCTTACCCCATGTCCACTCTCTTGATTATCTTTTTTAGGTGTATAGATTTCATTATGTTTATCATATCTTATAGGTCTATATAAGTGAGTATATACCGTGTTTGTCTTTCTCCTTCTGGGATATTTCACTCAGAATGATGTTTTCTAGATCCCACCATTTGCCTGCAAATTTCATGATTTCCTCCTTTTTGATTGCTGAGTAGTATTCCATTGTGTAGAAATACCATAATTTCTGTACCCATTCTTCCGTTGACGGACATCTGGGTTGTTTCCAGGTTCTGGCTATTACAAATAAAGCTGCTATAAACATGGTTGAACAAGTATCCCTTTTGTGTACTTGAGCAAGCTTTGGGTATATACCTAGCAGTGGTATAGCTGGGTCTTGAGGAAGCACTATTCCTAATTGTCTTAGAAAGCGCCAGATAGCTTTCCAGAGTGGTTGTATCAGTTTACATTCCCACCAGCAGTGGAGGAGGGTTCCCCTTTCTCCACAACCTCTCCAGCATGTGTTGTCACTTGAGTTTTTCATCTTGGCCATTCTGATGGGTGTAAGGTGATATGTCAGGGTTGTTTTGATTTGCATTTCCCTGATGGCTAATGAGGATGAGCATTTCTTTAAGACATTCAACCAAGGACCATGTATGGATATAACCTAGTACCTCCGCTCAGATGTAGCCTGTGGTAGCTCAGTAACCAATTGGTTTCCCAAAGTGAGGGGAACAAGGACTATTTCTAACAGGAACTCAATGAAGATACCTGATAACCAGGATCAGATGAATGGGGGGAGGTCCCCCCTATCAGTGGACTTGGAAAGGGGCACAGTGTTGATGAGGGAGGGAGGGAGGGACTGGGAGGGAATGAGGGTTCGGGGCACAGCTGGGATACAGAATTAATAAAATGTAACTGATAAAAATAAATAAAAAACAAAACAAAAAAATAGGCAACCAAAACAAAACACCGTGACAAACAACTTGGGGAAGAAAGAATTTATTTCACATCAGTGATCACTGATCACATCAGTCCATCACTGAGAAAAGTCAAGACAAAATCTCAAGTGAAGGACCTGGACATAAGAACTGAAACAAAAGCCATTATGGAACATTGCTTACCAGCGTGGTCTCTGTGGCTTGCTCGGCCTGGCTTTTCATACAAATCTAGGCCTACCTACCCAGAGATGGCACTGCCCACAGTGAGCTAGGCCCAACTTCTTTTATCATTAATCATAAAAACACCACATAGTCTTGCCTATAAAACATTTTATGGAGGCATTTCCTCAATTAAATGACTCCCTTTTTCAAAACCTTTCTAGGTTTGTGTCATATTGTCATAAAACAAATCAAGGCATTCTACTTGTTAATTCAGTGTTTATGCTTAAGTGTGCTTTACAGGTAATCCTCACAGAAAAAGTAACATTTAAGTGTCAAGGGAATGTGGAGATGAGCAACAGTAAGACACAGTCATCTAGTAGAATCACAGAACACAGAGGGACCTGCAAGAGCGAAGGCTGTGAAACAGGAGACTCTGTGTGTGTCTGTGTGTGTGTGTGTCTCTGTGTGTGTGTGTGTGTGTGTGTGTGTCTGTGTGTGTGTGTCTGTGTGTGTGTGTATAACTCATGGTACCAATGCAGTAGATATAATCTGTTGCAAGATATATATTAGACTGGATATTGTAGATAAGGAAATTCACAGTATACTTTTGTCACTGTGAAATGGGTGATAACAGGAGATGTGGATTAATTAGATCTATGAGTTACAGCTTCACTATAGAGAACATAAGTGTAAGTCAAAAAGAGTCAGGATGCAGTCAATATATAGAACATTATTATAGTAATTCAAGAAAGAAATGATAGACACAGAGAGATCAATAGCCAGAAGGTTAATAACAGTTAAGTGAAGTCAATTTTGTATGTTTAAATTACACATATAATATAAACATCTCTTATTTTTTTGGTTATTCTCTTTTATTTAAATTGTTATTAAAATGTTTTTCAGATAATATATTTTAATCAAATTCTTTTCTTTCTTCAAGTACTCGGAGGTTTTGAGATTCCCACTGAGTAAAGTTTAACTTTATATAAATCTTATGCTCTCCTTTAATTTTTTAGTTGAAAATCTTGAAAGCAAAATGCAAGTCTAAATTTTGTTTACTTGCTTTATTTTATTTGACATATAATAATACACATATTAATGTGAAACACCTGTTTATAGACTAATGAGCTTAAAATACATAATAATAAAGAGGGGGAGATGATCTATTTTCTTGTGTCTCTATTTTTCATAATTTGTCAAGGTTTCTATCTCTACTACCCCTAATGTGAATATATAACAAATACAGAAATAAATTCAAAGAATGGAGATGGTAGAAGTGTGGAGAATGTCTCTTCAGTTCAGAATGATTCTTCCTTATTTCTCAGAGTTCTACAATTCCAACTTTTACAAAATAATTTTGCTAACTCTAGAAAGTTGAAGATTCTGAGAGCAAGCTGCTTTCTGACTGTACTCATCTGCTGCCACTGACAAAGAAGAAGAGATGTGCAGGAATCTATCTTCTAGACATCTTTGGGAGTTATTTCTCCCATTTTATTGTGCACACTTCATTTCTTGTAATTTTTTCACACTCTGGAAATGTGATTACAGATTAGTTTCCTGTAAGAATTCACCATAAAATGGACATTAACATAACATAACTAAAAAAAAAAAGTGTGGGAAACAAAAAGAAAGAATTGAATCTTCTGACTGTTTTCTGATGCTTCCAGACTGTGCTCTGAATCTTAGCACTAAGCTTGTAAAAAGTCAAGTAATTTCTAGCTTCTGGCTATTACACATAAGACTGCTACAAACATGGTTTAGCAAATGTCTCTATTGTATTCTTGAGAGTCTTTTGGGTATATGCCTAGGCAAGGTATAGCTGGATCTTGAGGAAGCACTATTCCTAGCTGTCTGAGAAAGCGGCAGATTGATTTCCAGAGTGGTTGTACAAGTTTACATTCCAACCAGCAGTGGAGGAGGGTTCCCCTTTCTCCACAACCTCTCCAGCATGTGTTGTCTCTTGAGTTTTTGATTTTAGCCATTCTGATGGGTGTAAGGTGAAATCTTAGGGTCGTTTTGATTTGCATTTCCCTGATGGCTAATGAGGTTGAGCATTTCTTTAAGTGTTTCTCTGCCATTCGATAGTCCTCTATTGAGAATTCTCTGTTTAGCTCTGTATTCCATTTTTTAATTGGATTACTTGATTTTTTTGCTGTTTAACGTCTTTATTTCTTTATAAATACTGGATATTAGTTCTATGTCAAATATAGGGTTGGTGAAGTTCCTTTTCCAATCTGTAGGCTGTCATTTTGTTCTGATGACAGTGTCCTTTGCTTTACAGAAGCTTTTCAGTTTCATGAGGTCCCATTTATTGATTGTTGCTCTTAGAGCCAAATGGACGCACAAATTGTGGTATAGCTACAAAATGGAATATTACTCAGCAATAAAAAAACAAAGAAATCATGAAATTTGCAGGTGAATGGTGGGATCTGGAAAAGATCATCCTGAGTGTGCTATCCCAGAAGCAGAAAGATGCACACAATATATACTCACTCATAGAGACATATAATGTAGGATAAACCTACTAAAATCTGTACACCTAAAGAAACTAATCAAGAGGGAGGACTCTTGCTAAAATGCTCAATTCCTATCCAGAAAGGCAAAGAGGATGGACATCAGAAGAAGGAGAAAAGAGGGAACAAGTCAGGAGCCTGACACAGAGGACCTCTGAAAGGCTCTGCCCTGCAGACTATCAATGCAGATGCTGACACTTATGGGCAACCTTTGGGCAGAGTGCAGGGAATATTAGGAAAGAAGTGGGAAACAGTAAGATCTGGAGACGACAGGAACTCCACAAGGAGCAACAGAACCAAAAAATCTGAGCACAGGGGTTTTTCCTGAGACTGATACTCCAACCAAGGACTATGCATGGAGATAACCTAAGACCCCTGCACAGATGTAGCCCATGGCAGTTCACTATCCAAGTGGGTTCCATTGTAATAGGAACAGTTCTCTGACATGAACTGATTGGCCTGCTCTTTAATTACCTCCCCCTGAGGGGGAAGCAGCATTAACAGGCCACAGGAGAAAACAATGCAGCCACTCCTGATGAGACCTAATTGACTGGGATCAGAAGGAAGAAAAAGAAGACCTCCCCTATCAGTAGACTTGGGGAGGGGCATGCATGCAGAGGGTTGAGGAAGGGAGGGATTGGGATGGGAAGAGAGAGGGAACCACAGGGGGGATACAAAGTGAATAAAGTGTAATTAATAAAGAAAAAAAGTTAAGTAATATTCAACTCCCCTCTCTGCCCAATCTTGTGTGTGTGTGTGTGTGTGAGGGAGACAGAGAGAGAGAAAGAGAAAGAGATGTGTGTCTGTTTGTGTGTGTGTGTGTGTGTCTGTGTGTGTTATTTTATGGCAGTCGATTTTAGGTAGTAAATGATACAAATGTTATGTAACATTTTTATTGGTTTCTAACATATACAATATAAAATAGCTAAGTACTTTATTAATGTTTTTTACAGATATATATGAAAAGTACAATAATTTGTATTGTTGAGATGCTCACATTTTGCAAGTTAATGTAGGAAACAAAAGAAAATTATAAGGCTAGTTCATGGTTAATTAATTTGAAAAACAATTCCTTATATTTACCACTTGTAAATTATTTTTAAGTTCTACTTCAGGCAATTCAATAGTGGGAAATCACCGGGGACAAATAGAAGAACACAAATTCAACTGTATTAAGACCTCAAGCTGAGTTATAAATGTTTATAGTAACACGGTTCAAATATAACAATATATAAGGAAATATTGCTTAGTTTTCCACTCTTACCTTTAGGCCATGCATGTGTTAGAGTGAAGTCTTCTACAATATACCAACAGAAAATTAAATGGGACAAAAGAGAAAAACAAATGCAAGACAATCAATTTACTTGTGACAGACGATAAAAATTTTGGATCTTATTGAGTATTACTGTTCCCATTGGAAAACAAACTCAATTTGAAAAAAAAAGAAAAGGAAGCAAGACTTGTGGAATCTCCCTCTATTATGACACACAGATGGAAAATTAGGCAGAACATAGTGGAAAGTAACCAGTTAATTTTTCCTCAATACATACTCCCTATGTGTAGAATAACCTGGATTTCCTAGGTAGTGGGGTTTCCAATCTTCTTTTTTCCTTTTATTATCAATCGTTAGTGGAAAAAAAAAAAAAAAACCTCTATGGTATTTCCTAACGTTCATTATCTTTATTTCAAACGTGGCTATCAGTCAATCAGGTGTTGTAGTCATGCCTCTTAATTTAGCAAAATACTATCATGTAAATTTCCTCTCTTGAACATACAGATGATAATTATAGGAGAAAATAACCAAGAGATAACCAGTAGAAACAGAATATAAGTTAAATGAAATCATTAATATTTTAAAAGTACTAACAAAGTTTTTTTTTTTTAATTTTTGCTAGTCTGTGTATCTATCATTTATTTATCAGGTTTCTTTTTTTTTTCTTTTTTTTCTTATTATTATTAATTACACTTTATTCATTTTGTATCCCCCCATAAGCCCCTCCTTCCTCCCCTCCCGATCCCACCCTTCCTCCCCTTTCTGCATGCATGCCCCTCCCCAAGTCCACTGACAGGGGAGGTCCTCCTCTCCTTCCTTCTGATCTTAGTCTATCAGATCACATCAGGAATGGCTGCATTAGATATAGAGCAAGAGAAGAATCTTGCTCTATAACATTGGCTGGTCTGGTACTTATGTATGCTCAACTTATACACTCAATATCAGAGAGTATACAGTTGTGATAGGAAGGCAGGCAACATGTTAATTTGGTAGCTGGCAGTAATATATTCAGTCTTTAGTAAGGCCCAGTAATAAGAAAAGCTATTTTTCAAAACAAGCACAGTTTTATATAGAAGAAAATAAAGTTTGCCAGTTTTGCTGCCCTTGTAAAGGATCTAAACTCAGTTCCTGGCACCCACATGGTAGCAAACAACTTCTGTGACTTTAGTGACATCTACAGTAGTGTCTTTCTATGACTTCTTAGGTGAACCTATGTGTGTGTGTGTGTGTGTGTGTATGTATGTGTATATATATATATACATATGGTGTACAAACACATAAGCAAGCACGCACACATATACACATAAATAGATTAGTGTTTTTAAAAAAGCCTATTTAAGAAAAGACAGTCTAGAACCCCTGCACAGATGTAGCCCATGGCAGCTCAGTGTCCAAGTGAGTACCCTAGTAAGGGGAACAGGGGCTGTCTCTGACAGGAACTCAGTGACTGGCTCTTTCATCACCTCCCTATGAGGAGAAAGCAGTCTTACCAGGCCACAGAGGAAGACAATGCAGCCAGTCCTGATGAGACCTGATAAGCTAGGGTCTGATGGGAAGGAAGGAGGACCTCTCCTATCAGTGAGCTGGGAGAGGGGCATGGAAGGAGATGAGGGAAGAATGTTGGGATTGGGAGAGGAAAAAGGAGGGAGCTACAGATAGGATAGAAAAATGAATAAATTGTAATTAAGAAAAAGTTAATTAAGAAAAAGAAGAGTCTTGTTCCAGAATTTTAATGCCTATTCCTCCTACTTTTCTAAGAGCTTCTATCAAAAGCTCCATTAAACATCCCAATCTGCAACTGTTGTCTCATGGAACATCCTACTAACACTCTTGCTAAAATGGTAGAGCAGCTTTTATAGTATTGTGGCACGGTTGCAGATCCTTCTGCAAAACAAGTTATTTTTATTTTAGAATAAGAAATCCTTTTCAAATACTGGAACTCAAGAAGGAAATTTTTATTGATTTCCTAGTCCATTTTCTAAGCTTTTATTCAAAACTACCTTTCAAAATTCTGGATTCCTTTAATGTTAATAACATTACTGCTAAGTGTGTTCCTTTTGCATAATTTGGAGTTTACAGTCAAGAGAATGCTCTATTTTTTTATATTTTTTATTTTTTTATATTTTTTTATATAACATATTAAAATGTAAGAGTGGTAAATATAATTTCTATTCAAATGTTAGCATTAAAATGTCAGTCCCTGACTTCTGGAAAAAGAATTCAGCCCCAGAACCAAAAGTATAGAACAAATGAAAATGATTAAGATCTAACAATGGTAATTTAGTTATAGGTAGACCACTACTATGATTATCATACTATATTTTTCTATTGAATATGTTTTTCTTATATTGAATTTAGTTTTTGTAGATGTTTATCAAAGTTTAATAGGCAAATATCTTCTGAAAAATTCATGCATGGGAATCTCCACTTTATCCTGGATCCATTTACACACAGAAAGAGAGGTAAACACACACACACACACACACACACACACACACACACACACACAGAGAGAGAGAGAGAGAGAGAGAGAGAGAGAGAGAGAGAGAAAGGGAGAGATGAGAAGGAGATACAGAGACAGAGACAGAAAGCCAGAAAGACAGAGACATAGATACACACTAGGAGAAAGACAGACAAAGAAAGAGAAAATTAGTTCAGTATTGAGAGATAAAACTAAACATTTAAAAATTCCAAGTTGCCAAAATCTTAGAACTACAAACATTAGATTATAACTTCCCTTGCTGTAGGCTAATTAAACAAGGCTAACTGAAATTGTAATGATTAATCCCTAACATTGCACTTTTGTGCAGTGAGTAATTTGCAAACAAGCTGTCAATTGAAGAGCAAAGAACACTTTGGACTTTCCAGTGATGCCTCTGGACAATTATTTAGGTTGCCCAATAGAAGCATCTTTAAAGGTAGAGCTGATTGAGAAATCTTACTTCCATGGAAGATACAGACAGACAATATTTTTTGCTGCAATGCTTCAGTCAGGGGTATTGTCAGATTATATACTAAATGAAGATTGAAAATTTATCTACGAACCCTGCCAAGTTTTTCAGTAAATATATAAAGCAATTTAAAGTTGCAGAAGGTGTTATTTCTAAGATAGCCTTATTGTATGGTAGAGCTCAAATGACTCAAAACTGTTCTATTGAGTTAAAGTTTTGATTGGTTTAGGAAGACCATTTCTACATTAGACATTTCCAAAGCCATGAAAAAGTAATCTGCTGATCTTAGAGTAGATACACAGTTTTCTGATCTCTGCCTCTGGATAAAAATAGGAAAGCGTGTGTTTCAGAGGTTATAGAAATATATCAGAAAATCTTGTGGTAATATATATAATACACATATATACCACACATTTATTTTTCAAGAAAAAAAATCTTCAAAATAGACTTGGGACACATATCTAATCACACATAAAGGCCTTGATTATCCATGAGATCTCACTTTCAAATATCTTTACCTTCTGTGTTTCATGTCTAATATTCTCTATATTTTAGCTAGATGCTAACTATAAAAAAATGAAGTAACAGGATTTATGACCACTAAAGTGACACAAGGAACACACAAGAAGTGTGATATACTGCAGGGAATGCGCCTCCTTGGACCTCGGTGATGGAAGAAGACAGTAGGTGAAATAATATGGGAAATCATTCATTAAAAAAATGGTTTACTAAAATTAGTTTCATTTGCAGAAAGAAAGCAAGAACATGTGTAAAGGATGAATGAAGCTGAAAGTTGAAACCATTAACCAAATCATCCAACTAGTTCGTGGGAAAGGATACAGATTGAATGGAACATGAGCAAAGGAGTGGGAGAGTCTAAAAATACTTAACATTTTATACCATTATTATTTAATTCACAGTATTTTGTTTTTAAATTCGTAATTTCTAAAAATGCCATGTTTGTTTAAAAAGGTTAACCTATCAGTTTGATGGCAAATATCATGACGTCAGACCAGCCTTGCCTAGATATGATACCTTGTCCTTAAATTAAATTATATTTGGTAAAATTTGAGATATTGTTTTACTTTGTTTTGTTTTGTTTCTTCAGCATATATTTCAAAAAAATAGACAAATAGACAAATGCAATGGGTAAGACAGAACGATTTGGTCATTCCCCAGATTTCCTTACAGTGCCTTTTTCTTTTTTCTTTTCTTTTCTTTTTTTTTTTTTTTTTTTTTTTTGGCCCACTACACATATTACTTCCCCTGAATTTGGGTAAATACTATAGCTTTCCTTTGTCTACATCACTAAACTAGAATAAGGATAGAAGACCCACTGAGCATGACATCTGTCATTGAGCTTAATATGACTGAAATGTGTTCATAAATTTTGTTCGTTTCATTGTTGGTTTATCCATTATACAGATTAAAAAGCATTTGGCATATTTCCATCAATGGGGAAATTACTAATAAAGTATTATAAATATTCATGTGCAGACTTTTATGAGAATACACACCTTTGTTTTTTGCAAATACATAGAAATTAGATTTCTGAAACATGCACTGAGAATAGCTTTGTCTTTATAAGACACTACAAATGGTTACTGAAGAGGCTGGGATGTCAACATTCCCAAAAGCAATAAAGAAGTTTCCTTTGTTCAGTAACCTTGCTGCTGCTTAGTACTGTCTAATCTATTTTTATTTGTATTGGATATATCTGTGGCATAAAGATACCTATTTCAGTTTATATCCACTAACGATTAAGGCCATTTGATGTGGTAAGGCCAGATGCTCATATGCCATCTTCACAACTGCATGGGGACAATGTTTGTTCATATAGTCTGTCAGTTTTCCAGATGGGTCATTTTCATGTTTTTGAATTTGGGAGTTAAGTATGATATCTGATTACAAGTACTTCATTAGGTAAATAATATACGATGATCTTCTCTTAGTTCATACTTCACCATTTCATCCTAACTGTCTTTTAGGAGACTTCTTTTTTTTTCTCCATTTTGGTACAAGTCACGTATTCTGAGAGCAGCCCCTCAACAAACTTTAAACATTCAGTATTGCTAAGTTTATTTGACATTTCCAGTTCAATAGAGTGTTGTTTTATTAATTTGTTCTCTCATTTACTGCATCCTGACTGCAGTCTCACCTCCCTCTTCCCCTCCCAGTCCCTTCCCCACCCACATCCACTCCTCCTAAACTTCCCCTCAGCAAAGGGCAGACCTCCTAGGAATAACATGGTGTATCAAGATGGAATACACCTCTCTTTACACCAAGACATGGGAAGACAACCCAGTGGAAAGAAATGGGTCCCCAAAGTAAGCAAAAGAGTCAGAGACAGGCCCCACTCTTACTGTTAGGAGTCCCCCAAGAAAAACAAGCTCCACTCTCCAACATACTTCCTGAGGGCCTAAGTAAGCTCCACTGCAGGCGCATAGATCAGCTCAGCCTCTCTGAGCTCTTATGAGCCCAAGTGAGTTCATTTTGTGAGTTTTCTTGTGGGCCTTAATGCCTCTGGCACCTACAATCCTTCCTCACTCTCTTCCTAAAGGGCTCCTTGAGCTCCATCTGATTGCCTGTGCTCTCTAAATCCCTTAATGTACTTGAACCTTTATTCTCATTGAGGGACAACTCTCTATTACTGCCTCTCTCTGGCACCTGAAAACCACATGTTTGAGTTTCTACTTGTAAGACTGTAAACCACTTATGTGTCTGATATACCCTGAGACAATCAGTACCTCTGCTTCTTCTGCACTTGGCTTTTCGTGTCTACCATAACTTCAAAACATCCATGTACTAGTAATAAGATTACCTTCTCCCTACAAATGAATAACATTCCATTGGAGTTTACCATGCTGTAAAAACACATGCATTTAAAAACATGCTTATGTGCCTTCAAGTGCATCAACAGAATCATGTTAAACATGTTTAGACCATCAAATTAATCCAATTGATGTACTAAGTGTGAGATATTTAAGTAAACTACTTAATATATTTCTACCTCATATAGTTATTACCTGCATGTGTAGTGAGACACAATTTAAATTTTGTCTTCTTGCAACTTTCTGTGATAGGTTATAGATCTCTATAAAACATTCTTTCTGGATCCCAGAAAAAAAAATCACCTTTAAGAGCACTTTCCTTTCCTTTCTTTTCCTTTCCTTTCCCCAACTTCACATCCTGATCACAACTCCTAGAAATCATTCTACGTCTGCACCTAAGCCATACAGATTCTGCATGTAAAAGCAATCTTGCAACAGTATCTTCCTATGAGTGACTTATGTCATTTAGCATGGTATCCTCTAGGTTTATCTGTGCTTTCATATTAGATTCCAAGATTTAGTTCATCTTAGGGTGGAATCAGAGTGTAAAATGTGTATGTGTTTGTATGTTTGTGTGCGTGTCTGTTTGTGTGTGAAATATTGATTGTTCATTCATCCACAGGTGAAATTTAGTGGCTGCCATAATTTGGCTATTGAGAATTATGCTATAGTGAAAATGAAGATGGAGAATTTACTGAAACACTGCACTGTGATTTTTTTCAAACCCAGTAATTTAGTTGTTGTAAGATATAGTAGTTTGATATTTGATTCTAGAAAGATCTTATACTATTTTATAAAATCATTATAAGTCTAAATTCTACCATCAATATACAAAAGCTTCTATTTTCTTCACATCCTTGGCATAAAAGATAAATATGGAGATATTTATCTTTTTGTATTATGGTAGTTATAATATATTTGAGATTATTCACTAAAATATTTACACTAGTTTGTGTGTAATGTAAGATAACCATTTAATTTCCTGCATTAGATAATCAGTTTTCCTAGAACTATTCATTGAAGTGATAACTGAAATGTGGGTGAGTTCAGTTCAGGTTATTTAATCTGATATATTGGTCTACACATATAACTATGTCAATATCAGAATAAATTACTTTTAATTTGTAGTATACTCTGTATTCCTTCAAGATTGTTTTATTAACTTGTTGTGTTTTCTGACTCCATATTGATTTTAGTGCTTTCCATCTTTATTCCTGAAAGTCACTGGAATTTCAATAGACTTTCTAAACCACATTCGATCATTTTAGAAGTTTCTAATTAATTTGTCTCCTTGAGATATTTTAGGAATACTTTATGACTTAATATCACAGTCTGCTACATTATATTTCTTGGGAAAAATACATAGAAAGGCCTTAGTGAGCCTGTGAGTCTATTGTTTTTTAGTACACGAACATGGGTTAGAGGGACATAGTTGACTCTATGGTACCTGCTTCAGCAAAAAGCCCCGCACTAGTCTACATGTGAATTCTAGAGCCTACATCATGCCCTGAGCAGCTTGCAAGAAGTTACGCAACGAAGGAATCTTCTCGTCCAAGATTATACCAATTAGAGGTAGCTCTCAGAATTCTTATAAGTTTTCTGATATTCCTGTGTTCTGAGAGCTTCTGGAGTCTCAACAACCTCAGGAACTGTTTTCTAATCTTAAGAGGCAATATTACAACCCATAAAATACTGGTACAAAACATTAGTTTTACATCTTTAGCTTATTCCTAAATATGTAATATTGTAAGTATTATTTTCTTTTTTTATTAAATTATTAATTTTATTATAATAAAACACCACCAACTCCGTAAAATAATCTGTATTTTGAAAATTTCATGAATTTATTTAGTTCCAATTTTTGTAAAATTAAAATTTTTACATATTAAATCACATCATCTGAAAACAGGTATAATATAGTTTTCATTTGAATTTTGATATCACTTATTTACTCTAACACCCAATCCCACTAAATTGCTTTAACTCCCTAACAGAACCCCCACACACTGGGTGCCTTTTTGTTGTTTGTTTTCTTGTGACCCACTGAGTTCAAATAAAAATACTTTTTCGAGAGCATGAGTAGGAAATTATTGAAGCATGGACAACTTAGGAGTGGATACAAGGATGAAGAAAATTGCTTCCCCTTTCCCATTAAGCATTAGCTTCCAATATTTCTTTAAGAACATTTGGAGACAACCTAGAACCCCTGTACAGATGTAGCCCATCAGGCAGCTCGTTCTCCACGTAGGTTCCCTAGTAAGGGGTACAGGTGTTGTCTCTGACATGATCTCAGTGGCTGGCTCTCTGATCACCTCACCCTGAGGGAAGAGCAGCTAGGCCACTCTGGCTGACAATGCAGCCACTCCTGATGAAACAGATAGACTAGGATCAGAAGGAAGGGAAGGAGGAGCTCCTCTATCAGTGGACTTGGGGAGGGAAATGGGCAAAGGAGAGGAAGGGAGGGTGGGACCGGGAGTAGAGGTTGGAGGTGCTACAGCTGAGATACAAAGTGAGTAAATTGTAATAATAAAATATAAATTAAAAAAAAGAACATTTGGAATGTCCCAAGGCCCCTCCCCATCCATGATGGCATATTGATAGGCTCTGTTTTGTGTAGATCTTCTGCTGCTGAGTGGATGCTTGCAGTAGCCATGGCATATGCAAAGGTCATCAATTCATGACACTCCTCCCTATCCACCTCCTTTTATATTTCTACATTGTCCTTTCTGTATTTTTTCTGAGCCTTGCAGAAACGCAATATACAGGTCTCATTTAGGTTTAACCCCTGAACTGTTACCCATTTTCAGCACATTGGCTATTTATGAGTCTCAGCACTAAACACCACACATTTCAAATAGAAGCTTCTCTAACCATGACTACATGCACTAGTAATCAGGGCCTAAATGTAAATATTTAAAATGCAGTTTCATATCATGTCCTATTAGCAAACCAACATAAAAACATTTTTTCTCTATTGATATGATCTTTCAAGACACGGGTTTTAGAGAAGACTCAGAATGTCAGCAGTGAATTTCCTCTTGAGTAAAGGTCATAAGTCCAGTCAAAAGCCAGAGAGTAGAGGACTGGAATATTGAGGCACATGTTTAAGGGGAGATATGTGTGGGAGAATGAGGAGAAAGAGAGCAGTGGATGTGTTGAACAACTAAGGGTATAGGAAGTCATATGGAAAAGTACTATCAGTTAGCTAATTACAAATATAATTTAAAAAAATGATTGAGTGGACATACCCTGCATGGGTATATAATTCTGCTTCCAAATGCTGTAGAACAACTGAACAAAATTCCCATTGCTAGATGTGGAATATTTAGTTACAGGGCTTTGTTTTGTTTTGGAAAGGCCACAGAGGTTCCCAAACCAATACAGGGTCCTAAGAGTGTTCTTAGTTTCTCAGGAGACATAAATGATAAGACTCTATTTCAGGAGCTCCCTCTCACTCTAGGATGTCAGGCAGCATGTGGAAAAGAACTGTTGAGAATAAACTTTGCAGATTTCTGAGGTTGGGAAAGAACAGCCAGGTTTTCATTCTTGAGTATTATGTTACATTTGAGTTTCTCATATGCAGCTTTTACTATGTTGAGATTTTTTTTTTGCGTTCTTTATTGATTGCTTTTATTATGAAAAGGTTGAATTTTGCCAGTTATTTTGTACATATGCTGATAGAGTCACTTGAATATCCTTTGTTTTATTAATGTTGCACACTTCATTTACTAATTAACATATGTTGGTCCTTTCTTTCATCCCATGCATAAATCAGATCACTGTTTTGTCATGCTGTGTCATATTTGTAAGCTGAGAGGATATTTTTCATTCATCTTAAAAACTCCACAATTAGCCAAAATATGAATCTGGTGGCTTCTATTACATTTTCAATGGATGTATATTTAAATTTGGATGTGAAAACAGCCTACAAGGAACTCACTGACTCCTCAATCTATGATTATGCAACTTATATTTACTTTTGGTACAAATCTGTAGTACTGAACAGAGTCTTCAGAGATGATAGAGGATACCAAGAAAACAAAGCCCTCTACACCAAAGGATCAAAACACAAATGAACTCATACAGACTGAGGTAGAATGCACAGAGCCTTTATGGGTCTGCACCAGATAGAGGACTACAGCTGAAAACTGACTGGACACATGTCCTCATCCTTAATCTAGAGAAATCTCTGACTGATAAACACTTGCCAATAAAAATATAGTTTTGATTGCTCAAGGTTCCTGAATAAACTGCATTGAGAAGAACAAAAAAAAAAAAAA